>LPNX010887191.1:66215-76775 GCA_001517045.1 Pseudotsuga menziesii | reverse complement strand
AATGCCAAAATGCGTGTATGATACCTCAATGGATAGAAGATTCGTTGGTGAATCTATCGGTATCAACTCCGCTTAGTTATGTGCTAGGAATGGCAGGGTTTACACCTGTGCAAGGCACAGGAAATTTTCCATTTGTTTGAATGTGGGCTAAGTCTGTTTTTTTAAGCCCTCGACTGAGGTATGAACCTCGACCGAGGTATCTAAATACCTTGGTCGAGGTATTTAAATACCTCGACCGAGGGTTTTTAAAGCCCGCAATACCTCGACCGAGGTATTTAGATACCTCGGTCGAGGGCTTGATAAAACCTCCGTCGAGATATTAAGACCTCGGTCGAGGGCTTAGCAAGCCCTCGACCGAGGTGCATTTTTCTATTTTTGCCGAAATGCGCTTGCCAAAAAGTGTTACCCAGGTCCGCAGATTGACCCTTAACCAAACAAGCTATTATGCAACACCTATATACACCTGATATCGTGGGTAATTGGACACCTATCCAAAGAATATCCATGTAGATTCCAATTCAAAATATAAATACTTTCATGCAAGCACCATCCCCAATCCCACTTGCATGTGTACAAGCAATTCATAGAGCATAAGGCCACACAATGGAAAAACTAGCATTTGATTCAAAGGGAATTAGAAGAAATGGACTTGTTTACATTACACTCCCTCATGCAAAGATATATAGCATCTTTATCTTCTAAACAAACTATATCAAAATAATTTATCGATATATCAAAAATTTGTTATTGAAATAAAATGCTGGAAACCATGCATATTGATAATTTGAATACAAACTACACTCAATAGAAAAATCTAGTCATTTTATGGAAAGAGGGGATAAGCTATTATGGATTCTAAATATGATGTTTCTTGATTTTGTGAGAGGATGATATGAACCAAGTCATGAAAATAGTATGGAATGGTTGACTGAAATGTGGCTCTAGCATTCTTGAGTAAGAATGGCCTGACTCTGTAGGAGGACGTGCCCCAAGGGGCAGTGAAGGAATTTTTTGTATCGATAGTATTTTCATATCTAGATCTGGTTGTACAATGAGAATCCATCCATAAAAGAGAGAATATCATGGCTAATGCAAGCATAAACAAAAAAAAAATTGAAGAGCAGGAAGCATCAAATTTAAAAGCCCCAATAGCTTGTCCCCTCTTGCCAAAAAATGATCAGATGATGGACATCCATAGTGACTCTGAGCAAGATTCATTTTTTTAATTGCATTAGAATCATGAAAACAAGTCCATTTCTTAACATGACCCACAGATGGAAGAAGTCCAAACCAGGCCATAGATAGAATCATCATAAATTCCTCTGCCACACTAGATGACGAAACACGTATCATTCAAAGCGTAGATCGAACAATGGGCACAAGGCCATAGCAATTTTTAGGTTATCCTTCAAGTTTTTGAGGTGCATCATGATATCACTCCTTTACTCTCTAATGAATTCCAACAGAGGATCTTCAGTACTTGAACAATACCTAAGGAAGCAAAAAATAACTTGCATGATTAGTCAACATAGTCCATATCCAATTTATTTTTCCTACATAGGACTTTCTTTTTCTATTGATTTCCACCATTGCTTTTCTCCTCTTGCAATTTAAAAATGCAAAGAGCTACAATTGTTTATAACTGTTGGAGATGCCTAGTAACTCTTTATTTTTCATGTTTCATCTACAAATCAATGAAGGAAATAAGGATATTTTTTTAAGCACTTGATGATCCACTAATGTACCCATTAAAGAACGTGGTAAGAAATGACCAAAATGAAGCCACATGATACAACTTTCCTCATCAGCATTTGTTCACATTCTCAATGATAAATTTGCAATTTAAAATTTGATTCCAATCATGGAATAAAAAACCTAGGCACCTAGCTAATCCTTTATCCTTTTTCCAATTTCTATATCATATATCAATAGTCTTCATTCTTCTTATCATTGCTATTTTTTTATAAAAAAACACATCAGAAAATAGAAACAAATGCCAAGCAAGAACCAATGACTAGGAATCCAATGTCAATGCTTCTATCAAAACATTGATTCAGAATCAAGTTACCATTGTCAAACTTTATTGGATCGATTAGCAAAAATTTAGAGCATTTTCTCATTAGATACTTCAATTGCATGCCTCGTATGTCATTCAATAAGAATCTACATGAAAATCATTTACCATGTTATACATAATTGTTGTCTTCTTCATTTTAACTAAAGTTTTGTTCGAATTCTGCTTCTTCTACTTTTGCACTAAGATAAATTTTACAATCATAATTTTAAATAATATTCCCTTCTTTCCCCTCAAAGTGCACTTGGTCGGGGTTGTTTCTATACTTACTATCAAAATGCACATATTTAAAAGGCTTTACAGTTACTATTGAAAAAAGAACTTATTTATTTGGTTGTCCTCTATTGCAAAATTATTCATAGTTTCTATTTGTTTTTTACCTTTCATATATACAAGGGGTACTTAGAAAAAAAATCCATTTGCACCTCCATTACAATATATTTGCAGCAAATGCTATTAACCAATGATTCATAATTTATTGCTTTATGCATTTTGCAAGCATGAAACAACAAGAAACTATGGACATAGTCTGGAATGCAATTTAGAAACAGAAATTGGATTGATTGAATGCACTTTGCACAACCTGCAACTAAAAGAATGTTGTCCACCAATTGCCAGCATTTCCTATGAAGACTATTCAAAGGAATCCCTTCGAATATTTGCACTTGCAAAGATTCTACCAGTAAGTATTTTTTACTTTGTGAATGGATAACATAATTACTAGAATAAAAAAAATGTGACTATCAAATCACAGATTATAGGTTACTTTGTAGGTTCTTATGAATGTTACCTTTTGAGAGAAAACTTGTATTTTAGAGAGAAAAGTCTTTATCATTTATACTGTATTACCTCTCAAATTATGGATTTATACTTATACTTCGTCTTTTTTTATCCTGAAAAATACAAACCTATTTTAGCTATTGCAGTTTATAGGAAACCACCACATAAAACGTCTATTTTTCTTCATTACCATTATTATTTAATTTAAATACTACATGATTCGTATTCAAGTGCAATATATCTAAAAAGCACAATTGTCTCCTTTCTACCTTGTCCCATGATCATAGTCACCACAACAAATTATTAGAGAAAAACATAGAGGAATTCATTCTAACAACCCAATCCACTCTACCATATAAAGCTCTTTGACAACATAGAAATTGGTATAATGAAAAATAAATACAAGCACAATTTATTCAGATTGCTAATTGGCTTATTCCTTAATTGATTTTTGTGGACTTGCAATCCATATGCCGAGTGAGATATATGTCATATTTTCCTCTTGCATCTCTAAATCTAGAATAGACCTTGCATGGGGTCTTCACTTACTAAAACCATGCTGTAACGCCTTCGTTCATGGGATATTAAAGAATATGCCAATTTTCAATAGATATGTATAAATACCTACCAAAATCCTTTTGTTGAGCACCCCTCCCAATACATATTTCCAATTAAAAAAACCCTATTCTTAAGAGATATTCCCTATTTTTACTAGATACCACTTTTTATACCCCCAAATACCTGTAAACTACCCATACCCTACTCCCCTCCCCCCCAATACTGACAATATATTGACCTTATTTTTCACAATTTGAAAAAACCCTTTATGAATGAATGTGATAAGATACTGGTCAACAAGGTGAATCCCCCGTGAGGCCTTGATGCCGCTTTTTTGGCATTAGTAAAACATTCTTATAGTGATTTCATTCTTTTGCTTTCTTATTGCACCTAAAGAATAAAAATGCATTCTTTAACCCATCTAAAATCGATGGAAATATCCATAAACTCTTTTTGTTCATATGTGATTAAGCTGATCCATCTACTGTTTTTGTACATATGCATTTTTTCAAGTGAATTGAATCTACCCATTACATTGAATACACAGAACTATTTTTTATGTATACTATTAGAAATAAAAATGTGTATTTTCAGCTTCTCGACCACACCATGCAGATTAGACCCAACTTTAAATAGACCTCTATTTATTTCTACACATTTCAAGTACTTCTATGTCAAGTTAAAATTCAATAGAAGCATAACAATTTAGTAATACTTTGACATGTCAAAGAAATTCATTATGTCTTTTTTCTTTCATAGGTCACGAGTGATTTTGATTTAGTTCTTTCTTTCAAAGAAACAGAAGTTGAATATATATTGCATGCCATTACATAGACCATTCTCCATTCACATGTCTTGTTTCTGCAATTGGATATTTCCCTAAAAGTATGAAGATTTGACACGCTACTATGATACTTTTGTAATAACTAGTCATCTAATTAAAATGATTTTAAACCACATAGTCCTTTTCATCCATGCATATGTGTCAACTTGGAATATTTTCCTCTTATCATTTTTTTGTATCGTCATCTTATCATTTTTCATATAGAATCAAATGTTGAAAACCGTCCATGCTATTATTATAATATATAGTCAATATGGTCCTTCTTGCTTCATGCACAAGCCACCATGATACTTAAAGAAACTTGGATCATAAATTATTGTCCTCATACAAAATGCACAATAGAAAATAGTCTAGATCACGAATAAAAGTCAAATGTGAGCCTCAAAACAATATATTTGGATTCTTAATGATACCACAACAATGAAAACAAAGAATCTAACATCTTTGGGATTTACAATTTGCTTCAATGAAATTCATTATCGAATATTAGAAATTGAGACATAGAATCTAAGACGAAATTAGTGGAACAAAAATCATTTCTACACCATAGCATATGATTACTATTTCTATCACTTTCATATTTCCAGTAGCAAATGATTACTATTTCTATCACTTTCATATTTCCAAAATTTATATTGTGCTAAAGTTCCCATGGTGTTCTGATGCTTCCAGACCATGGGTTTGTTGTGCATAAGAATATACCTATTGATGATTACATGTTAGTTATAGTTATCCCAATACTTCAAATAATGAACCATCATTGGTAGTGCAATCCAATATTAATAAGTTAGTTTTACATAATATCATATGAAGTTATAGGATTTTTTATCTCCAAATCGATATCTTAGCCTCTCCCCTTTAGCCGGTTTTACATCTTGAGGTGTCTGGGTGCATTGTCCTTTCTAAATAGTATAGTAGTGATTTGTTATATGTGTCTGCATCACTATTTCTTTGAAGCAAGATCATCCAATTTCAGTGGGGTATATCCCATGATAGAATAACGACAATACTATTTGAAAAAAGCTAATGCAGGCTCAAATTAGCCTGAATTGATGGTCATATGCATGAAAGTGCATCATGTAGATACAAGACCATGGCTATATAAATCATATCTGATGAAATGCATATTGCTATTGATAATTTAAATTTGTGAAACTCGTTTACATTTAAGCAAGATTCCCATAATGTTGCCTACATTAAATTCATGCTTTTAATTTCCTAACACACTTAACTTATTATGCTTTCAGATTACATTTGTTATGTTGTTTTTTTTTCAACTATACACTTTGTCCATGCATGTATGATATCGTTGTTTGTCACCTCACCTCTTCATCAAAAGATAACATTTACTCTTAGTGATCAACTCCCTTTGTAGGTAAATGCGTAATGCATGACAACATCAACAAGCATCAATGAGTTGCAAGAAATGCATATCTCTATGTTTTCATTTCCTTCAAAGAGTAATGCCCGTAATAACATGGCCATAGAATAGTATAAACACACATTAATATATTTTTAGGATTTTAAATGCATTTCCATTTAATCTTATAAAGCCATGTGGCCATCAACTACAGTGATCCATTTTCCTATATTAATATATTAGTCCCACGTGTTTCTTTCCCATGTATGCTTTAGACATAAATCCAAAACAGAATTGTTTTGTTAAATGAAATTGGGTCCATCTTGCATTAATTTAATCTATTAGAAAAGAATTGTGAATATGGGTGAAAATGAGAAGTTTGGTTACACTTTTTTAGAATGGATCAGAAAAGAAAAATAGTGCACGTATATTTGGAATTTTAACAATAAAAGACTCTCACATGATAGCTAGAACACTCACACAAACAAAAATAACACTATTCTCAAAGTTCATTGGACATCATGTTTTGGAGTGCAATGTAAATTTGAAAGCCATTTTTTAGTCTTTTATAAGTACTATAACAATTTGAACCATCTACTTTTGTACTTAGTTTTACTATTTTTGTATTTATAAATCTTCTAAATAAATAAAAGTTGTACTGTTTACTTTCTTTGACTATAATCTGCATGCAATGTGTAGGAACATCTGCTTGCCAAAATTGGTGGCATGAGATTTAATCTAGCATTCATTATTATTTTGGTCATAGTTGGTGTCTTGCTTGCTCTCATAATTATTATTTTGGTCATAGTTGGTGTCTTGAAAACAAGAAGAAAATAGTTTCTAAGAGAATAATGAAAAGAGAGAAACTCAAACAAGGATATTTTACCCCAAGAGGATATCTTGTTATGTTTGTCTTAAAGGACACATATAGACCAATATTTTGCATCAATCCAATGACTTCAAGTTTGATTTTCTCATTTGGCTATGGTTTTATGTTGTTGAGTTATCGACAAAGTAAACGGATACAAATAACTCTAGACAATCCGGACATGACAATAGAAATATACAATTGTAGGTTACATATATCAAATGAATTTCATAACTATAACTTTGGGAAAATATTTTCCCCGTCCTTCTTTTAATTGGCACATTTGCACACAACTTCCAATATAGTACATGGAATTTCAATATAGTGCATGGACTTTCAACTTGTATTGTAGAAATGCTTATTTAGATCCATGATGCCACCAATCTTAGGTGGAAGGCTATTAAGCTAGTAGATAGTCAGTACAAAAAGCTTCATATTTTTTTCTTTTTAGTGAGGATTTTATGGCACATATTATTGAGTATATAATCCATCAGCTTTCATGTTCTATTATAGCATTACTTTTATGGATCCATGTTCCTAGCAATCTTAAGTGGAAGGCTATTAAGCTGGTAGAAACTCAACACAAAAATCTTCATAAGTTTTGCCGATGATAAGGATTTCATGGCACTCGTCTTTTAGATATTAGAGTATGTTGTGCCATATATTTTTCCTTGATTTTACTAGTCATCAACTAAATATTCTGCCTCCTGCTCATGTGTCCCTTATTTCTTTGATGATTGCTTGCAGTTACCTTAATGCAATATTGTGTACTTCTCATCCATTAAATTGTTATGCAAATACTGCAGGTTCGAAGCAATTTCCTATCAGGGCTTTTAGTTTTTAAAGATAGTATTGTAATTTTTATCTTATTCCCACATTATACAAATTCATTGTTTTATACAAATACATTGTTTTAGCCCATTTGTATTCAATATTATAAAAGAAAAAATTTTGCATTGTATTTTTGTCCATTACAATTATCTATACATTTGTAGTCTTTTATAAATCAAGAAAACACAAAAAAGCTCACAACCACATTGCACAAGAACTAAAGTATCCTAGTCATTTTCAAGATCTTAGTTGAGAAATTTTTTAATAAATCACATGACAAATCAATGACATTTACTTTCTATAGTGACACATGAATCCAAAAATAGTACGGGTTTTAACTTTTATTACCAAAATATAATATTTGAATTTCTCACCATTTATTTTATTAATTTTTTCAATTTTTTTAATAAAATAAGTAGTATGTTTTTAATATTCATTATCTATAGAGAGAGAATACAACTACAGTGACTTTAAAAATAGAATGATTATTATTATTATTATTATTATTATATTATAAAAAATAAAATTTAAAAAATTATTGAATAAGAGATCAACTATCTATATTCTAATAATCATTTATGATTGAAATAATAGGCACCTTAGATCTCTGAATAGGGTCCTACTTTTATTGTCGGACAATTTGTGTTTTTGGCGAGGATATTTAGGTTCATGTCTAAGATTGTAAGATCCTTTATCAAGATAGTGAATGTGTTGTTACTTGGTCATTGAGCCTCTCATTGAGGGTCTAAAGCTAAATTTGAACTTCCTCTTCCTTTCTGTCCTACTCTCCTTGATTATACACAAAAATATTTCCTAACAAAGTTTTTGTTTTCCGGTATAGTAGCACAATTTTGGCATGTTTAGTATTCCTTGTGCAAGAGGTGCCGACATCATGGACCCAGGTTTGCATTTCTTATTGCTATGCTTCAACAAGGAGAGAGTCCTTCTCCTTGATTACCTAGGGTTTGGCTTGTTGCAATTATCCTTGAATGTTTTTGGGATGTATAGCAAAAAGGATGCCTCCTCCTCCTCAATTTCTTGTTTTTACTCTCGACATGTGATCATAACTACAACTCTACCTAGTTCAACCCCCCCTCAACCTTCTATTACAGACCATGACTATTGAAAGATGAACACATTTATGAACAAAGGAAGTGAGTGCAGGAATACTAATGATTTCAACTACCACCTTTTCCCGTTACTTCTCCTTTGGCCTTGACTTCCATCAGCCTTTCATGTTCCAGTTGTCTATAATGTTGTTGCCTTCAAATTGTAGAGAGATCGAGACTTCAACTTCCCTACTTTATTCCCTATATTTTCCTCCCATAACTCGTGTTGTAATCAATCTACCAACAATGTTGACGCCATTTTTGTCATCCCTATTGTTCCAATTGTTCTCTAAGCATAGGTGGAGGGAACTCTCAAGCTCAACGATTGGATTTGATGGAGCACCTCCAATATAAACACGCTAGGGTGTTGAAAACCCACCTTGCTTCCTAGGTTTGGATTGAAACCATCGTTCACCATGATGACAAACTAGATCCTTTTCTCCACATGATCTCAACAACCAATGAAATCACTATCCCTCTTGGTCCGAACAGACTTCTATTCCATGAGCGCCTCCATCTCTGCAACGATTTTCATCACCATTAGATCGATTGAGTGTGAGGGTGGAGTGGGTGTCCCCCTCCCACAATGATATCTTCTCTTAATTCACATGGAAAGTATAGGTGCCAACTTAGGCACCAACTTGCCTTGGCTTATGGTGGCTATCCATTTTGTTAGTATACACCCTACTAGGAATCTAAAAAATATAATATTTCAATTTCCTACCTTTTATCAACCTGCCTTAGCTTATGGTGGCTATCCATTTTGTTAGTATACACCCTACTACGAATCTAAAAAATATAATATTTCAATTTCCTACTATTTATCAACTCCCTTATGGTGGTTATCCATTTTGTGAGTATACACCCTACTAGGAATCTAAAAAATATATTATTTCAATTTCCTACCATTTATTTCATTAAACTATTTTCAATTTTTTTATTCTTATAGATTGTTTTAACAAATAATATTTTTTAATCTTCATTATCATCACCAATATTACATAGAACATCATAATTATACACAAATATTTTAATGACATTCTTTTTTCCCTCAAATTTTTTACATCATAAATAGATTTGGTTGATCTTACTTTTACATACATTTATACCTTTTTCTTAAATATAAAAATAAAGAATTTAACTATCTTTTATTAAAATATTAAAAAAAAAACTTTACAAAATTATTTTTTATTATAAACTTGTAATCTTTTTCTATATAAAAATAAAGAATTTAATTACTTTTATTAAAATATTTTAAAAAATATGCAAATTTAATTTTTATAACAAACTTAGAAACTTGGAGTACACGTTCATCATCACAATGGAGAATTACGAGTGAATCACATTGTACGGATTCTTTAAGTTATTTGTACCACAACAATACGGATTCTTTAAAGTTATTTGTAGGACAACAATACCAGAAACAAGATGCATCTTGACAATTAAGAGCGGAATAATCTATCGACTCTACTATTTGCATCAGTCCGACCATCAGGGCTTTATTTAGGTGTCTCTATTTACGTGGCGGCGGTGCTTTGCTGGGCGTCAGATTGATGCAAATGATCGGGTCTATAGGTTATTTACATTAAAAGCTGCTCTTTCTCTGATGATTGGGTCTATAGGTTATTTCCATTAAAAGCTGCTCTTTCGTCTGATAAAATCAAATCACATTACATTCCCTCTGACCTCTCTTTCACAGTTCATACTATTATTTTTTCAAGGACAACAAAAGCCTCCATACAAATCAAAGTAAATATATTCACAGTTGTAACCCTGGTCTGTTATTTCGACCTGACACATCAAAATGAAGAGTTATGTAACAATATTCAATAAAAAATATATCCAATCTACAGCTACTAAACACCATGAACGAGGCAGAGCGTACTGTGAAACATTTTCAGCAACAACCGGCAAGCATTAAACAGAGTTAATGACTTTCAATTGCTAAAAATTATTGGAGTGGGCTACCGACGCGACGATTTTGCCCGGCGGCAATCGTCGCGCCGGCGCTCCGACAACCGGCGNCATGTATGCGGATTAGTACTTATTCTGAGATAACCTTTTTTCCCCCATACGGTTTCGCTCAGCTTATCACACAAACTCGCTTTTTCTTGTGACGCACACTACACAGACGAT
>LPNX010887191.1:0-65946 GCA_001517045.1 Pseudotsuga menziesii | reverse complement strand
GGACGCCGTTCGCGACGGGGCCGGGAACGAGGTCGCCGGTGGTCGGAGCGCCGGCGCGACGATTGCCGCCGGGCAAAATCGTCGCGTCGGTAGCCCACTCCAAAATTATTTAGCATGCTGCAGGCTAATTAATGTGGAGCAGCAGGCATTGTGCTGGCCCCTTGGACAGTGGGCACATGCTTGGGCACCACTGCAGCTCCATCCTATGCAGCAATAGGCACATGCTTGGTCACCACTGCAGCTACATCCTAGTGCAGCAATATTAATTAGCCTGCTGTTTGAAATCCAATGAACACCATACCTATTGCAGCCGCATTAATTAGATTCAATAGATCCTACGGCAGCCGCATTAATTAGCCTGCTACACCGTAAGAAGCCTACTCACCTTTTTTTCCCTACAACTTACAACTTAGGTTTGGCTATAGCTTCATTTACAACTTAGGTTTGGCTATAGCTTCATGCAGGTTTGTGGGGAACTAGGAATAGATAGATGTTTGTGTTGATTCAAGTGGCAGCTGAGGGAACCCACACCTGCGTATGATCCCTGTCACGACAAGGCGTTTTAACTAACAATTTCTCGCGACAATGGCAGACGCAATCATTTTGATTTAATATCTTCGCTTTTGTGGGATCGTAAGAGGGATTGAGATCTTCATCTATATTATTTGCAATTGGTGATGAAGTATTGTCGACCCGCCATACTTTAACCGAGCGGTCCATACTCCCGCTGTAAACAAAAACGACATTGGAAAAAGAAACGTCGACAGTAACTGTAATACATTTTACGGGTCCTGTGTGACCCTGCAGGACGGCCAAGCACGAATGCAAACCTCCGCTGGCATCCCGTCTCCATACCTGTATGCTTTTATCCGCAGACCCGCTAAATAGGAGATTCTTGACGGTTGCCAGACATAGCACTGCAAGCCTATGGCCTCTCAGAAACCCGGCATATTGGAGCATTGAATTCATGTAGATGGGCTTTTCTCGTTTCCACACATTAACAGTCCCATTGGCTGATCCCGAGTAGAGAATTGTTCCGTCCGAGGTAACGGCGAGTGCATTCACTGCAGCAGATTGCGGGACGCTGCAAGTCTGTGTGGGCACATGCTTTACCTTATCCCTTCCCGCCGGAATCGATGCCCATATTTTGACTGTGCTGTCAGCGGAGCCAGTGAAGAGCAATCCATCGGCCGCAACAGCTACGGAACTGACGGCATCGTCGTGAGCCACGATCGATTCGATGCATTTCCAATCCTGCATTCTCCACACCTTCACGGTTTTGTCCCACGAACCGGAATACAGTAGACCCCGTTCTTCGTTAAAGGCCAACGATGAAATGGCGTCGAAATGCTGGATCCAAAGGGCATTGTGATGCCTCCGAACCTGGACATTGTTTTTGGGATTCATTGAACTCTGTATTTGATCTTTCATGGTAGGAAGTGTTGTTAATCGCCTGCAAGCGCCGGAATCCTTCTGTGGGCGGTACCATACGCGGATCTTCCGGTCCTGGTGAGCGCTGAAAACGTAATCCCAGGCAATCAGCAGAGCCTTAACAGACCCGCTACCGGCTTTGAAGCAGCCGTATTCGTGAAAGGTGGGCTGTTTCCATAAACGAATGGTTTCTCTCTGCGAGCCGGTGTAAAAAAGGCCATCGCCAGACACTGCGAGTGCGTATATGTGGCCGTCTTGGCTCCCCATCGTTGCGATGCATCCATAAGATTTCTCGTCCAGCAACTTCGTGTAGGGAGAAGCGGGGCCGAACGTAGCTGGGCAAACGGTGGCCTCTGACAGAAAGCTGTAACTCGAATTCCTACATGAGCTTTGCCTGCTGTTAATGGAACACCTTTCGTCTGAAACACCGCTGCTGCTGGAAAGCAGCCTGGGTTCTGATTGTAGAAAACTCTTCAGTATTTTCGTGGCTTTCGGACGATCAGCCATCTCGGATGAAAACTCCCGTGCACGTTCAGATCCTTCTTCGATTCCCAGCGACTGTCGAAAGTAAAATCAGATTATGTCTGTTAACAGAACGTGAAATAAACTGAATTGGAATGCCAAACAAGCAATTCGAACTCGGAATAAGGAGAAGATGTAGGTACTCAGACAGATATATATATATATATGCAGATTTCTGGTGAATCGCCGACCCAGTTCTTGATCTAACTACAGCTGAAACGTTCGAATCAAATTTAGAACGCGTGTAATATACGAAAGAAATAATGTGAATAGATGCTGAGATTTTTTCAGTGAATAGCATTCAATTCGGGACCAGTGCAGCAACTATAGCATTTAATACTCTGTTGCATGTAAAATATTTTTCGCCTTGAAAATGTTAAAGATGTCTGGTCTTGTGCGCAGTTGACGTTTGAGAAGCATCGATGGATCACAAGTTGTCTTTCCTCGTGCTTTGCGAAATTCGGAACGACATTTAAAAGCCTGCCCTTTGACCTCGACTAGTTTGTAGATATTTTATTATAAAAGTTTGGTTCGTTAAGGAAAGGATAAGGATAGACTTCAATGCTCTTATGACCAGGATCAGATTTGAATGTAACATCATATTTCAATTTGAAGTGCCTATATTTTTCCAAAATAAAAATAAATTATTTTTAAAATTATGTTAAATTATGTTTCTTAAATATCTTATACATGAAAACTTAATTCAAGACAGATGCTTCTTCTTATTATATTTACATATATGTATACTATTGGAATATAAGTTATTTAAACAAAGATAAGTTTCTAGGGTAAAGATTAATTAAAGTAGTGAATTTTGATATGCAATTTATTATATACATATCAAAACACTTTGTGATTGTATTATTAAAAATTTAAATAATTTTTAGTAAAATTTTATTGACATTAAATATATATATAAATGTAAATAAATATTTAAATAATTTAATGAATTAATTTTAGTTGTTCATTGTTGTCTTGAATATATGTAAGACTAGTATAATTAGAAGATTAATAAAATTTTGATATCTATTTTTAAATATGATTAATATAATGACAAATAAAAAAATTAATGGGTTTTGACATTCAACTTTGATATTAGACAAACCATTTTTAAAGGTAATGATTATTATTTTTGAAAGTAATGATTAATGTATTTTAATTATATTAAAAGAATATAAATTAGATTCCTATTTTTTATGAAATTTTTTAAAATACATACTTAAAATCAAGTTTTTATGTATCTAAATAAAACTTTTCTAAAATCTTAAATCAAGAACTACTAAAAACTCTTCTTATAAAAATACACCTAAAACCACTATTACCAAAACAGTCCGTTTGAAAATAAATATCACAAAAAAACGCCATTATTATTACTCCAAACAAACTATATGCAGGAAAGTCTCTTCATAAACAAATTACACTCAAGTAAGAAACAAACTATATGGAAAACTAGATACAAACTGGATAGAAAACTTTTGAAAAAAGTTTTACAATTAATATAATGTCTACATATAGATTACAAATTGAGATCACCGAAAATAGATATATGAATGTAGATTCCAATTGCTAAGTTCACGTATCAATCATATTTTATACCACTTTCGATTTCATTAAAATATTTCATTTTTGTTTAATGAAAAAAAAATAAAAATATTAACAAGCTTTAAGAGTGATTATCTTCTTGTGTAATAGTATGGAATGATTCAATTTCTTAATCGGGACAGTATTTTAATGCCTTTCGATGAATAACTAAAGAGATTTTGAGATTTTGGAAAGTAACATTTAAGATTCAAATGGGAACTTAAGTGTGAGGTAAATAAGTTAATAAAAAGAAGTATATTTAGTGAGAAGGTTGGTCAGAAAATGGCCAAAAATTTATTTCCTCAATCGAGACTTAAATCAATTTAGTTAATAATGAGATTGACATTTGAGGTATAATATGATAGTGTATAAAAATGATTGTAAATAGATTTATTTACAAATGAATTTAAAGCTACTCTTTGAAAGGGAAAATAAGTATTAGGAAGAGGATAGTGTCTTTAATTGGTTGTTGGTAGTTGAGCTAGAAGAGTCATTATGGTTTATTATGAGTGAATGAGAAATTGAATTTTATGTTTTTCATACATTCTTAATATAAAGTGTTTTTCCAAGAACTCATTATGGTTTATTATAAGTGAATGAGAAATTGAATTTTATGTTTTTTATACATTTTTAAGATAAAGTGTTTTCCTAAGGATTAAGTGCGTTGTGTGTATATAAAGGAATTTAGTTTATGATTTATGCTAGTTAACTATATTAAGATACATAGTTTGAGATTTTAGAATTTTTCAAAAGAGGTTTCATTTCATGTTTTTAGGGACACACTATTTCATCAATTAGATAATATTCCTAATTTGAAAAAAAAAAAGTGGTGATGCATTTGGTAACTAGCTTAATTTGTGAAATAGGGATGAAAATGGTGTGTTAGCAATCCTTACTTAGAGAAATAGATTAGAATATAGCATATTCAAAGAGAATGTCATTGCACCACACGATGAGAGAAAATCTGTAAGAAGAGCCCTAATATAATGATGTTTGTATTGTATAGAGTACAATATTGTTGATTTACAATAATGTTGATACACCATGGGATGAGAGATAATGTCAAAGAAAATATCTACTCTGAGGATAACATATTCGTAATGGGTACATTATTGTCAAATTTTAGGAGGAATTTTAGCTTACTGAAAGGTCATATCAGTAAAATCCTACTAATGAAAAAAGTATGAGTTGTAGTTAATTAGAACAAGGAATACTACTCCAAATATTACATCAATATCTCATAATACATTTCATTACATTGCTTCTACTAAACTTTATAGAATATCTATCAAACCTCTTAGGTACTTTCTAGAGAAAGAACTTTCTAATAGGTGGAACATTCTCGTAAGCCTTATTACATTCATTATTTTTCATGACATATGGGACACAGTTAATAGTGATGGCATGAATACATATAATTATTGTCTTGGGTTCCTCCCTAGGTACCCCCATATTATCCTCCCTAGACACATTGCAATATTAGAATAAATTGATATCCCATGATATGAGTACGATGTTTACGTAATGGATTAGTTTCTTAACCATTATTGTGAAAATAAATAACTAGGAGAAACCACTCATAACTCATTATAACTCATCCAAAAGAGGAATCACATGATAATTCTCATAGCATAAGATGAAATATTTCCAAAAATAAGATATTGTGCATAGCAAGTAAATCCCCATGCACCATTTGCTTTGAAATGAATAGTTGGCATGGGTTACCCAATCTTGTGAACCCCTTTTAATCTATTCTAACCATAATAAGAAACAATTATTGAAGTTCAATCATTGTTGTTAAAAAAATTATAATATAAAACAGAACAAATGAGTATACAATTTCGAGTGAATAAATCTCAGATCTAATCTTATTGTTGTAAGAACAACTAAGAATTCATTCTTATCCCTTATTATTCTAAAATATTTAGATCATATTAAACCATTTTGTCTATCAACAACTACTTCTTATTTAGGGAAAATATAAATTTTAAGTATTCTAACTTTGAATGTCCTTTATACGCTATTTATTACATCTCAAGAAAATCATGTAATCTAATATTAAGTTGATTTAATTTTAAAAAAATACTTCTAAAATATATGTTATTAAGTTGGGTATCAACTTGTGCCTTCAATCTCCCCATTCATTCTCAATGTTATGCCCCCAACATTTGTCTGAACCTTTCAAAATTTTGTTTTAGACAATTCCTTCATAAACACATTTAAAAGTTGCTCAATATATTTCCAAAACCACCATTGACCTTGACTATATTCTATAAGTTCTTTGATTAAGTGATTGTGTATATATATGTATTTATTATGTCCATCGAATACAACAATTTTTTTTCATAAAAAGAACATGACTTTTGGAGAAAAAAATTAGTAGAAACCATATTTTTCCTTGCTTTATATGTGTGCATACTTCCCTTAACCAATCTCTAAACTCATTGACATGTTGTTGAAATTGATACAATGCATTCCTCATTTATTACTCACAAGGAAATTGTTGAGTGTTTCTTTGTAAAACATGAAATAACACTTTATCCATAATTCACAGAACACTCTATAATGATTTTATGGTCATAAATGGGCCCTCGACAATCACTTTTTGTGTATCCAACAAAGTAGCATAATTGCATGTACCATTGTAATAGTACTTTATTAATTTTTTCACTATATTGGAAATTTATCTCACTTAGATCATGTATAAACCTTGAAGCTAAACTCACAACATGAATTATATCAAGTCAAGTTGCAAAGAGATACATAAAAGTGTTCATTAACCTCCTATAAATTGTAGGATCAAATTTGTTTCTCCTATCATCCTTAACTAATTTCTTGTAACCCAAGTTCAAATGTGTGCTAAATCACTTACAATTTTTCATTTTTGACTTATTAGGTAAAACAATTGCATGCTTTCTTTGTGAAGTAAAAAATACACCACTCATTTGGATAATATCCATGCCAAGAAAACAATGTATTAAACCCAAAAATGTGATCTCAAACAACGCTAAAACCGTCCATCAATAACATGTTTTGTATAGTATAAATAAAGTCATTTACATAAACACGTGATCAATAAATTCATTCTTATAGTCCGTCTTGACATAGAGAGTTGGCTCACTAACACTTCTATTGAGGCCATTTTGTAAAGGTACTAATTTATTCTACCATATCAAGTCCTTGGGGTTTTCTTAATTTGATATGGGTGAGTGCAAGCTAATGAGGGTCACTTTTGGCACGTTAGATGCAATAGAAAATTGAAAAATCAAGCATCCCTCAACTTAATTGTATTTTCTGAGATACTTACACAAAATATCTTGCTTTGAGTAAATAAGATTAAATGTAGGAAATTGAATCACGTTTCCAAATATATAAGGTTTATGTATTCAAATTTTTTATAACTATCTCAAGTTTCATTTTTTCTAACAATCACTTTTTATGTTTTAGGCAAATGATAAGGTATATGTTTTTGTGGGTGCAACCTTTGATGGCCTAAATGATGCTTTAGGGATACAAAACTTTGCGGGCATGTAGAGAACATATAGAACTAGTGCAGCGCTATTTTTCGAAAACAAAATTAGTAATTAGTTTTTTTTTTTATAATTATCTAAGTGATCATTCCTCGAAAATGGTACGTCTTTTGTGGGTGCAACCTTTGAAGGTATTAATGAAATAATCATGAAATGGGTTTTTTATAGAATGTAGAGCTCAGTGTCTTCTAGTGCACCATATAATTTTTTTTAAACGATTAAGAATTGAAAAAGTTATGGAAAAAACACTAACAACATGTTTTTTGAGTTAAGGAGTTAGGACACAATAGAAATTGAAAAAAATAGGAAAATATAATATTTTTTAATAAAAATTACATATTTAGAATCTGTAGAAAAAATGTTATTTATGTTTAAGATTTCATCAAAAATGATTGTGTGTAGCATACTGTAACGAGTGCATAAACAACGACTTCTTCAGAAAATGGAAGAAATGTGCAATTAGCTATGGTTTATCATATACCATAGCATATGTTTGGTATTACCGAAGCAAACTCCAAACCATACACATAGGACTATTGGTGACATGCGAGAAAGTGAATTGGCATGTTTAATTCAAATTACATCTCCCTCCCTTGTAGAATTTGAAAATGCATGCATGTTATATAACTACAAAATGCATGCGCAGTATAGAACTACAAAACGCGTGTGCATTATAGAACTACAAAACGTGCACACGTTATGTAGTTCTATAACACACACACTTTTTGTAGAGCTAAAAATCTAGCACTATATGTAATATATCAAATGTATGGATAATAGTTTAGAGGGGGTGTGGAAGGGTCAAGGGCCTAGGAGGATGTTGGAATTTCAGGTGGGGATGGTTAATAGTTGAGAGGGGGTGGGGAACGGTCAAGGGCATAGGAAGATGTTGGGAGTTCAAGTGGGGATGGTAAATAGTTGAGAGGGGGTGGGGAAGTGTCAAGGTCATAGGAGGATGTTGTAAATTCAAGTGGAGAAATATCCCATGGAATGGGAACATTATGGGCTACAAGGGTGGAGTAGAGTGGGGATTGAGAGAATTATTAGGAGGAGAAGAGGTGTTGAAGACGTATAGGGTTAGAAGCATTACACAAGACTTGAGTGATGAAGGGGGGTAAGGTGGAGGGGAGGAAGTGGGTGATGGTTTGATGAGAGAGAGGATTGGTGAATGGAAATTTGGATATGGAGTATTAGAGGAGGAATAGGATGTGTTGGAGGAGAGAGGTGAAGGAGAAGGAAATTGAAGAGACAGGAATGCGATGTGATAAAATAGAGAATAGGGGTCATCATGAGGTAGGGGGTTGAGGAGAAGGGATAAGTTGAAACATAGAGAGAGAGAGAGAGAGAGAGAGAGAGAGAGAGAGAGAATGATGTGGAGAGAGTGTGAGAGATAATAAGATAGAGAGGGAGGAGGGGGGTGAGGAAGGGATGGAGATAGAGTGAAGGAAAACAACATTGAGGGATCGATAGAAGGTGTGTGTATGTGAGGGGTGACGGGGGGGTAGACAAAAGGAGAGAAAGGGGCAGGTTCACACATGTAGAGAGAGAGAGAGAGAGAGAGAGAGAGAGAGAGATGGTGTCAAAGACAGAGGGTGGGGGGTTGAGAGATGGAGAGAAAGGGAGTTTTTGAAAGAGAGAAACATGGAGAGGGAGGGTGAAAATGGATAGGGAAGGAGGGATACAAGTTGAGAGAGAGAGAGAGAGAGAGAGAGAGAGATGGCATCAAAGACAGAGGGTGGAGGGTTGAGATATGGAGAGAGAGGGATTTTGTGAAAGAGAGAAGCATGGAGAGGGAGGGTGAAAAGTGATAGGGAAGGAGGGATACAAGTTGAGAGAGAGAGAGAGAGAGAGAGAGAATGGCACAGAGGGATGGTAATTAAGGGAGAAGGGAGGGAGATATTGATAGAGGGAGGTAAATAGAAGGTGGAGAGAGAGGGAGATACAGAGGGAGTTTGTGAGAGAAGTGGGGACACACACACACACAAAAATATTATGTGGGAGAGAGGGGCATGGGTGAGCGACAAAGGGAGAGGGGGAAGGGTGAGAAATAGAGAGAGAGTGATGGATGGAAGGATAGTGAGGGAGGTATAGAGATATTAAGAGATATGGTAAGTGAGGGAGGGGCACACACACACAGATAGATATTGTCTGGGAAAGAGGGAGGGAGGGTGAGAGACAAAGAGGGAGGGGGGGGTGAATGATATAGAGAGTGATATGGAAGGAGGGATAGTAAGGGAGGTATATAGAAGGTGGAGAGATACTATGAGAGAGGGGGGGTGAGGGATTGACACACACACACATAGATATATAAAGAGAGAAAGGGGGGACACACACACACACAAAGAGAAAGAGAGAGGGGGGGGGAGGGGTGAGTGATAGAGAGAGAGTGGTGGAGGGAGGAATAGTGAGGGAGGTAAAGTGAAGGTGGAGAGTGCTTATGAGAGAGGGTGGATGAGGGAGGGACACACACACACACACATATAGAGAGAGATAGATTTTGTGGGAGAGAGGGGGTGGGAGGTGTGAGAAACAATGAGAGAGGGGGGAGGGGGAGAAATAGAGAGAGAGTGATGTAGGGAGGGATATTGAGAGAGTTATAAATAAGGTGGAGAGATATTTTGAGAGATGGAGACTGAGGGAGGGGCACACACACCCATAGATATAGAGAGAGAGATAGGGAAGTTGTGAGAGAGTGAAAGGGGAAAGACACACACACATACACATAGAGATAATGAGAGATGGAAATACAAAGGTAAGGAGGGCCAGTGAGTAAGGAATAGAGGGATACTGAATAAGGCACATGTGTATCCATAGATTCCAAAAATATTATTTAGGGATCGATTCTTGTATTTCCTCCCTTAACCATGTTGAGGCCTTAATACCCATATCTAATGCTCAAAACCTCTTAAAGGCATGTGCATATTTTCTTAGAGACCAAGCATACCTTGAGTAGGTCATCTGTGGTGCTTCAAGGAATTGTTCATTAACACGGGTTCCTCAAATATTCCATTATGGACTAATGAACGAGCATATTCCCCCAATAATGTCTCCGAGGTCCCATACCTGCTGCTCAAAACCACCTAATTCTACTAACATCCATATTCATAGTACAAATATATCTATGAGATGCCATGTGTGATATTTTAAGGCATCCTTCCTATCCCTAGATTCCTAGAAGCTTTAGTTAGGGCCTAAGGCCATAGTTTCCTCCCCTGACCATGTCCATGGTCTTGAGATGCATACCTAATGATCAATAAATGATGATGTCATGCATATCCCGATTAAGATTCAAATGATTCACTTTCAATGTCATGTGTGGTGGTTGGAGGCATCAATTTTGTCCCTAAATGGTTAACAACTTCCTTTAAGGCCTAAGGACCAAGTGCTTCCCCCTACCCATGTGAAGGGGCCTAATATCTGTACTTAGTGCTAAAAATATTCTAATGGAACTAGTATCCCCATTTCAAGGTAAATTAAACCATGGAAGGATCTATTGAGGTTGTTCAACACATCATTCTTGGCTCTAGATGGATAGAAGCACATTCTAGGTGCTAAGGCCTAGCTTTCCTCCCTAATTATGTCTAAGGTCCCAAGCATATATACATAGTACTTAGAAACCCCTAATGGTTCCCATATCCCCATTCAAAACAAAAATATCAACATGCCAAGGTCATCTATAGTGATTTAAGGCATCGTTCATGGACCTTGAGCCCTAAAAGCTGGTTTAAAACCTAAATTTAAAGCTTTATGTACCAACCATGATTGACACCTTATCCTCCATATCTAATGCTAAAAAAATCCTAATCATGGCCATATCCCAACTTAAAGGTTGAGGATACCCTTAAGATATCATGTGTGTTTGTTCGAGGTGTTGTTCTTGGCCTTATATGCCTATAGGATTCCTTTTGGGCCTAAGGACTAGGTTTCCTCCCTCAACCATGTCTATGGATATGTTTCTAGTGCTAAGAGAATTCTAATGCACTACATATTCTCTCTTAGATGCAAAATATCACATACGAAGGTCCTATGCGGAGGTTCAATGCCTTGTTCATGGACCTCAATCCTTAAAAGCTACCTTTAGGACATAATTCTTGAGTTTCCTCCCTCAAGCATGGTAAAGGGACTATGATCCATACTTATTTCTTAAAACCTCCTAATGGTGTCCATATTACAACACAAAGAAAATTTATGCTCTTGGGAGGTTAGGCATGGTTGTTTGAGATGTTGTTCTTGATGATGCTAAAATATTACTATAGGTCCTAAGTCTTTATGATGCAAAATATTGTTTTTATTCATTTCCCTAGCCATGCACTAAAACCATTTTTTGTGGTTCTCCATAACGCATACATGTTTTGCTTCTGTAAAATGCATGCGTGTTTTGCTTTTCCAAAATGCATGCGTGTTTTGCTTCTCCATAACGCGTGCGTGTTTTTCTTCTCCATAACGCGTACGTGTTTTGTAACTATAAAACACATATGCGTTTTGCAACTATAAAACACATGCGCCTTTGCCTAGCCTAACCTATGTGTTATATGACATGTCAGGCTCGAGATTAACCAAACCAAACATTAGATAATGTGAGTGCGTTGTGTTTTTATGTATCATGCACATGTTTCCAAAAAGTAGGATTGCATCTAAAAGGCCCCTCAACTTCTTGCACACACCCATTATATAAATCATTCTTCAGCAAATAAATTTTGTGTTCTTGATCAGTGATTTCATACCTGGTGGCAGCTCCACACACACCTCATCTTCAAATGATCATTGACAAATGTTGTTTTGAAATCTAACTTTTAATTTCTTTTTAATTTAAATTAAGGTGCTAATGCCAAAATATATATTAGAGTGTCTAACCTTATAGCATAAGTTGTTTTTTCATTGTAATCTAAGCTAGGGTATTGTGAGTAGCCCTTCATTACTAATATTTCCTTATACCTTTCAATTAACCTATCTATCTTATGTTATGTTTTATACACCCATCTTTCTCCTATGACACCATTTCCGTAAGGGATATCAAACAATTCCCATGTTCATTTGTTTCTATTACATCAATTTAAACATCCTTGAATTCACCCTAAACTATATGCTTCAGTATATTCATTTGTTTCTATTACATCAATTCAAACACCCTTGAATTCACCCTAAACTATATGCTTTATTATATTTAGTAACTTGAAAACATGGTTCAACTTAAACATAAGAAACTTGAGAAAAAATTAAAATATCATAGTTATTGTTAGTTTCTTGATAAGTTTCTTTGATATTCTTTATCTTTATTAGAGGAATTGGACTTGATGTTGGATTTTCACTTCAACATAATGAACATTCTATTAAAGGTAAAACTTGATTACCTCCTCAACTTGAGGCATTATTAGAGTTTGTGGGAAGAGGAAATAATGCATCTTTTGTGATGTTTATACTTCAACATTTCTAGATTTTATTTCTCTACATCTTCTTGCGACTTCCACTTCCTCACCTTCATAAAATATTACATCAGTATTAAATATCACTTTATTTGTTACTAGAATATACACGAACTTATAACCCATTATATTCTCCTAACTATGTCCATCAAAGATATATATTTTCATGCTTGTCTTCAATATTTTTTTGCTTCTCATTAGGAGCATGAAAACAAGTAATGTATCCAAACACCTTAAGATGAAAAATACTTATATTTATTCTACTCCAAGCATTTTGGTGCCATTCTCTTCACTCTCTTCATAGGAAATTTATTTGACAAGTAAACTAAAGTAACTACAACATCTACCCAAAAACTATTTGGAATGATTTGTCCTTAATTATACTCCACACCAATTTAGTAATTATTCATTTTTTTGCATTCTACCACTGAATTTTGTTAAGGAGCATTACATGAAGTAAGATATTTTTTATTCAATTCTCCTTGAGATATGTTTGAAATTTGGTAAAGGTAAATTATCCCCATTTATTTGTAGGAATAAATTCAAAAGCATCTAATGTGTTTCCTGGCAATAAGCTTAAATTGCTTGAAAACGATAAAAGATTATGTTTTCTCTTCAAAAAAGGATAAGCATGTTATTCTATGAAAGTTAGGTAACTAAATACCTTGAGTTACCAATAGAATGTGTTTTCATTATATCACATATGTTTTCATGCATCAACTCAAGAGGTGCTTTGGCCCTCCATTTTCTTCCTATTGGAACACAACTTTTGTGTTGTTTTCGTATACTGCAATCTTCACATACTCGATCATTTTTTTGTCTTCATTGAAAAACCATTCAACATAAGTTCCTTGTAAATATAAAGATGAAAACTTAAATTGACAAACCTCATATGCCATAACCAAAGCTCCTCATCTGAGACAAATTTCAAATTTCGAGGAATTCCAGTTGCAAGCTATGTGGGAAACATTAAATTGATAGTCATGAAAAACACTACAATAACTTTTTTACTACCATATTAATCATAAATAACACATTTTTTTCTTAAATACTACTAAAAATACTTTTCTAATTCATTACCTAGCACTAACAAAATTATGTTCTTAATGCAGGGCATACTAAACATTTAAACTAATTTTTTTTTTCACCCAGTTTTGTCTTGATTGAGATGATACATTTTCCCTTCACATAAAACTTTGTCTTGTTTTTAAAGTTCACTTCAGAATACACCTATTTATCTTATGTGGGTTATATTCCCTATTATATGGTTTATACAACCATAATGTAAAACCCAAACATTTTTTAAATATTACTCAACAATATTGCAAGTAGAAAATATAAAAGGAAACCCTTCATTTCCCCTTTATTAAATTTAAGATTTCTATTTTATTATATTATATTATATTAAAATCTATTAATCATACATTTAGAATCGCAAGTCAATATTTCTTGTAATAATAACATTGCATATGTGATTTATTGAAATGTCAACTACCCGCCCAATAGTTGCTATTGTTCTTTTCTTTGCTTCAACCTCTTTCGAGATTTCTTCTAAGTTGGCCTTTAAATCTTCGTCAACCTAAACCTCTATTTCTTGAAGATTCTCTTCAACAAGATTTTTCTTTCCTAATCCTTCTTATCATCAATGATCTGGCCTTTTAAATTGAAATGCATGTTTAAGAAAGGTGTCTATAGGCCTATTCATCCATTTTTCATAAGTTTGAAAGAACTCTATAAGCTCTTCAATGGATATTGTTTTCAAATTAGTAGATTCGTCAATCAAAACCATCACTTAATCAAATCTTAGAGTCAAAGTTCTTAATAAAATATCTTCACATATCGTTCTTCTTCAATTGAAAATTTGTCAAAGTTTCTCCTTAGCTTATGAATTCTAATTTGTTACATGATATTTATTTGTAAAATATCCTAAGCTTCTGTTGACTTGGTTTTTTCTCACAACTCTCGGGAAAATTATGCATATTAGATGTTAAATGGCATATTTTAGTCTTTTATGTTATTTTTGATCTTGTATTCTTCAGTATTGTAAGTGGCTTGTCAAGTCTCATTAACATGATTGATATTCGAGGGGTTCTATTTGTTAGATGGTTTAGGGTTCAAAACTTGATGATGGTGGGAGGAGACACTAAAAAAATCCATCCATGCTAAGGGTTGGTGTGGCCGAGGCCGGATGCGATCCCCATGTGAGTTTGACGACTTAGATGCTCTTAGGTCACGGTTTCTTAGACCACAAGCCACTCTCACAATTTAGGAATATTTGTAAAAAAAAAAATATTCTAAGTGGCTTGGTCAAGTCACATTGGGAATCCATTGTTGAGTAGATCCCATAAATAATGATAAAAAAATAAGTCTTCATCTTAACAATAAAAGAAAACATGATTCTCCCACTACAACTAGGGATTTAAGGTTATGTAAAGTTGCTATTATTGTTGGTGGTGGCCATGATTCATTCAACTTTGAAATATTCACCTTCTAAAACTTGTTTGGAAACTACTGGTACTATAAACAAACATCTTCCAAATATTTTTGATTTTGTAAATTTTTAAAATGACAACTATGTAATTTGTTTCTCTATCACCTTACTCGTATTGATGCCGATTGGGTTTCTCTATCAAATTTCCTACTCTAATACCAATTAAAAGTTACTTGTTGGCCGGTTCTAAAACATAGATTAGAAACATACTAAAAATAACACTAAACAAATCTCAAAGTCAAGATATTTGCTGCAAGACCCACTAAGAATGCACTCTTCTCTCTTGTTATTGCAAATATTAGAGATAATTAAAATTTTGAATCTATCCATGGATACTTCCTAATAAGAGATAAAAAAAACTATAATTATTCCTACTTTGTATGTCTTTTTTACATTCTCAAGGAAATAATGTAAATGCAAATTTAAATTTAAATTAAATGACATCAACTTTGCCTTCATTTGCAAGGTACCCTCCATTTAATTAACAAAACACCTACCCCAAACTTCTAGAGTTCAAATGATACACAAAGCTAACTTCTAGAGTTCATAATACATATGTGGTAGTTATTGCTAAAGAGTTAAAATAATATTAAAAAATTATTATATTTTTAAATTAAATCGTTAATTATCATAACCAGAGGTGGTGTTGGGACAACAGCATGCTTATGTTAAAGAGAGGAAATAGTAATTATTTGTTATAAACTATTTATATTACGAGTATTATGAATTGTAAAAGTTAATGCTTATTATTTATATATGTATGTATATGTGTGAAATAACTTAAATATATTATAATTTTTTTGCTTGATAATAATTTTTTTGTTAAAAATTTAAATTTGTTATTTTAATATAAAATGAATTTAACTTTTAAAAAAATTAGTATAATTTAATTTTGTAATATAAATCGTTGATATATATAATATAATTTCGATGAATTTAAAAAAATAATAATAAGATTTATTTTATGTCCTTTCAAATGATAAAAGAACAATTTCAAAATGATACTCAAGTAAGTTCATTATATGTCTCATCGCACATGGATATATAATAACGATGAAACTTCTTATCCAATATTTTTAACTAAAGCATGTTCATTACCCTGAGTCCTTTTCTTTTTATTTTTTTTAATGTAAAGTTGGATAATAAAATAATGCAATATTTTAGGAAAAGCTTGGTGTGGAATAATTTATGAACGTTTCTGTCTCCCAAGACAAAGTCATAGACAAAGATTGGTACAAGGGTTGCATATTTTAGAGCTAAAATTAGGTAGGAATCAAAGCAATCGAAAAAGAAAGCACCAACCTGACAAATACCTAACTTTAGATTGATAGAATATATTTACTTTTACCTTTTAAAAATAAATGCAATGTCATTTAATTATTAAATATGAATTAAATTTATTTTGATTTTCTTTTTCTTCTAATTACGAATTTGTTAAAAAATATAACATACTTAATTATGTTTATATTTAAATAATATAATTAAAATAT
The DNA here is from genome assembly GCA_001517045.1 of Pseudotsuga menziesii. Classification (NCBI taxonomy): domain Eukaryota; kingdom Viridiplantae; phylum Streptophyta; class Pinopsida; order Pinales; family Pinaceae; genus Pseudotsuga; species Pseudotsuga menziesii. The sequence goes on along the minus strand of LPNX010887191.1, from coordinate 49,478 downwards.
CATTTAAAAGAAATAAAGTTAACAAATGTATAGGGAAGAAATTTATCAATAATGTTGGTTACAAAACATGATGGTTCATGTATAATAGTTCATTTTTTTTTATATGATTTAATTAATAAGAGTTCTACAATTTCTCTCGTTCTATACGTGAATACAATCCTTAGCTTAGACCATGTACTCTTGTATAAGCCTATGCCATTGTGAAACAATAGGTTATGAACATAAATCCTTTCATAAATATAATTTTTTCTTTTTCAACATTTATTTTATTTGTTTAGAAGTGTTTAATCTTTGTTTTATTGAACATTTAACAAATAATTGAAAGGGATTTTTTTTTTATAGATATTTGTAATTTAATATTAATTGGATGTAGTTTGAGTGGTGGGAGGAATGATTGTTACTTTATCCATTTTTAATCAATTACTGCAAGTGATATGTTGAGCTCTTAAATGGACATATTGTTGTATTGGGCTTGAGTTTAGAATAATTAGGTTTATCCTGGGTACTTCTGAAATTGTGATGAATTTGTTTTTAAAAGTGTGAATATGATATCATGTATTTAGATTTGATTATCATACATTTGTATTCATATGTTTATATTTCAAATTTGATTAACACTTTGTTATTACAACACAACTTTTCATAATAAATAAAGTTGTCTTATTGGTGTGAAAAAATAAAAAATTCAAATTCCAATATCAATATACAACATTTTATTTATGTATGTGCATGCATATTTTTATTGAAACAAATTCTTAAGTGAGTAGAATAAATCATAGTACACACCATGTACACATATGTAATTGTAGGGAACAACTCCAACATAAATGGGAGAGATGTGTTAACAATATCTCTCTAATAAATAAATGAATCTCCTCCAAATACCCCAATACATTCATATATCTAAGCTCTACATATACCTAATAGTCACTGGTTGCACACATTGGCTCTTTATTAGTCCAACTATATATTAGCTGAACATTTATTTCATTACATATACATTTAGCCTTATATATCTCCCCAGGGTCATATCATATATATTTAACCCTATATATGTCTCCCTAAAATGACCCAATTTCCATTTGTAATTTCATGAAAGAAAAATACTTCATATTTTAAAATAAATTTATGATATAGATAAAAAATAAATAAGAAACCTTACATATATATAACCATTGAATGACATGACAAAAAATTGTGTGACTAGTGCATCTATGTATACCTATCATGGAGATACGTTGAACATAAAAAAAAAACTTAAAATGGTCGAATGGAAAACACAACTTTTCATAATAAATAAAGTTGTCTTATTGGTGTGAAAAAATAAAAAATTCAAATTCCAATGTCAATATACAACATTTTATTTATGTATGTGCATGCATATTTTTAATTAAACAAATGCTTAAGTGAGTATGCTAAATCATAGTACACACCATGTACACACATGTAATTGTAGGGAATGACTCCAACATAAATGAGAGAGATGTTTTAACAATATCTCTTTAATAAATAAATGAATCTCCTCCAAATACTCCAATACATTCATATATCTAAGCTCTACATATACCTAATGGTCACTGGTTGCACACATTGTTTCTTTATTAGTCCAATATATTAGTTATACATTTATTTCATTACATATACATTTAGCCTTATATATCTCCCAAAGGTCATATCATATATATTTAACCCCATATATGTCTCCCTAAAATGCCCCAATTTCCATTTGTAATTTCATGAAAGAAAAATACTTTATATTTTAAAATAAATTTATGATATAGATAAAAATATAAATAAGAAACCTTACAAATGTGTATAACCATTGAATGACATGACAAAAAAAGGTGTGAGACTAGTGCATCTATGTATACCTATCATGTAGATATGTTGAACATAAAAAAAAAAAGCTTAAAATGGTCAAATGGAAAACACAACTTTTCATAATAAATAAAGTTGTCTTATTGGTGTGAAAAAATAAAAAATTCAAATTCCAATATCAATATCAACATTTTATTTATGTATGTGCATGCATATTTTTAATGAAACAAATGCTTAAGTGAGTAGACTAAATCATAGTACACACCATGTACACACATGTAATTGTAGGGAACAACTTTAACATAAATGGGAGAGATGTGTTAACAATATCTCTTTAATAAATAAATGAATCTCCTCCAAATATTCCAATATATTTATATATCTAAGCTCTACATATACCTAATGGTCACTGGTTGCACACATTGGCTCTTTATTAGTTCAACTGTATATTAGTTATACATTTTATTTCATTATATATACATTTAGTCTTATATATCTCCCTAGGGTCATATCATATATATTTAATCTTATACATGTCTTCTATAAAATGCCCCAATTTCCATTTGTAATTTCATGAAAGAAAAATACTTTATATTTTAAAATAAATTTAGGATATAGATAAAAAATAAATAAAAAACATTACAAATGTATATAACCATCGAATGGCATGACAAAAAATTGTGTGAGACTAGTGCATCTATGTATACCTATCATGCAGATACGTTGAACATTAAAAAAAAAGCTTAAAATGGTCAAATGGAAATAATATTACAAATGCTTGGGGTAAATTAAGGATTTTAGACTAATTTATATCACTTTGGACCAAATTATTGATATGGACTTTTAGAAAATCGTGATGATCATATGTTTTGAGACTTGTTAGCTAACTATGATTTCTATCTTGATAGGTTTGTTGGGAAGGAAATTAAAAACTGAATATTTTTTTAGTTCTTCATGGTATTCTTAAACCTAAAGAAATATTATATAACTTTCCTAAGCAACATCCATGGTTATCTCCGCTTAAAGTTGAGTCATATGATTGAGGGAAAACTTTGGCTTCAGCAAGTATGACAAAATTTCCAAAATATGAAATTTATGACAAAGTTTATTATTTTTAATAGAATCCCTATGGTAGTCCCTCTTGACTGTGTATGTTAAAAATGTGAACTTGAACATCATCATGAAGGTACATTTTAGATTAGAATTCCTTAGAGATAAAATACTTTACTAGAAATTATGCATACTGATCTTTGCATAATGAACTAACCATTATTAGCTAGTGCAACATAGGTTTTGACCATCATTAATTGGTTTTCTAGTAATGAGTATATTTATTCAATAACAAGGACCATGTCATTGGAAAATTCAAGGAATTTACAGAATTGACTAAAATGTAATGTGGTTGATATATGAAATGTCTAATATCTGAGAATTGAGGATAATATGTGAGAATAATTTCATAGTTACTTTTCATGTTATGTATTGGTATAAATCTATACCCTACACACCTCAGTAGGACAATGCTACTAAAAGGAAGAATATAACTTTGGTTGAAATGATTTGATCTTTCTTTAGGCCAAAGTTATGCCAACTAGTCTCTAGGCAAAGGCCTTTTACTTCTCAAATTATCTTCTAAACCTCGTTTTGAACAAGGGTGTGGCATATATGAATCGCTTTGATAAATGGAGTGTAAGGAAGCCATTAGTGGAACAAATAAAAATGTTTGGAAGCCATTAGTGGAACAAATAAAAATGTCTGGATGTGTAACATGGACGTATATTCCATATGATAAGAAAATTGTGTAAATTAAAATACTCATTCTTATATATCATGGAACACTCAGTTGAGTTCAAAGCCTATAAGCTATTTTATCCAGTCAAACAAGAAGTTATTTTGTAATAGGGATGCTATATTTCATGAGAATGTTTTAAGTGTTTCCTTGTTTAACTCCTCTCCTTAGATCTCAAGCAATGATCCATTTGAAATTGTGAAAAATTCCAGATTGTCCAATCCTTAAATTGTAATGACTTGCATGTCAACAAGCTTGTCAATTGGAAAAATTGACTTACATAACCTACTTGACTTGTAGTCATCCCTACTTCGTAGATTTTATTATAGTGATGCAATTTGAAGTTAGCAACTTTTGACTCGGGTATCCGTTTTTAATGAAATTTGAAGTGGAGTTGCGTATTTCAGAGTTCATTATCGTGTTGATCTAATCCTTGAGAATGAAATTCAAATTGACATCTTTTTGGACCCAAATCCCTTCATTTAAGGCCCCGAATTTGGGTTTTAGTGATTTCCATGATTTTTTAAAAATGTAATTTTTAATTATCTTATAGTTGCGCATGTAAATAGGAAAAGTGAGTTGACATTTAGTGTCGCTTGAGTTAGCTCTCAGTTAGGTGCAAGTTTCAGATCGTTTCACGTAATTTTGCAGACTTACTAAAAATAGCGAGTTTCTAAAATAACAGGTAATTTTTCAAAATTGTAGTTTTCAGTAGATATAAGGATTTTTCAGTTCATTGTAACAACCAGAGTGGATGAAGGAATAATAGATTGATTCACCATTCTCATATTATGTGCTATTTTGTATCTTATGAGTGAATTCAAGTTTATTTGGTTACATCATCTGGTATCAAAGCCGAAAGATGGATGGGAGAGGAAGAGAATGTCTTGCTCAAATGCGTTGAGAGATGTAGAACCTTCAATGACAAGTCACAGATATTACGAATGCATTGATTAATCAAAGAATGATACAAAGAGATGTGTATGATAAGGATACATACGGAAATACAGATTATTGGGTAGAGGAACAACCAAAGGAATTGCTAGTATGAAGAGATATCGATTAGGGATCTAGAGGGGACAAATGACGAGATAAAAATTGAGGTTTCGTACTATGAAGGAATTCTTAAACTAGAGGAGTTGATAGATTGGTTGAATGCCATGGAGAAATTCTTCAAATGGGAACCAATGATGGAAGAGAAGAAAGTGAAATTTGTGTGTACCAAATTATAGAACCATGCCATGATCTAGTAGGATCATGTATAGAAGGGTAGTGTGAAGAAAGGAAAAGGATAGATTCGAACCTGGAGAAAAATGGTGAAAAAGTTGTGGGAGAAATTTTTTCCTTTGGATTATGCCCAAAGCCTTTTTCCCAGGTTCCAGAATTTGAAGCAGAATGAATATACCATTGAATAACTCATGCATTAGTTTTACAAATTGTCTATCCATATAGATCATTAGGAGATCAACTAATAATGTAGAAGGAGCAAGTCGATAAGTCGACTTGAATGATAGCTAACTTAGTCGATCAGCTGACTAAGTCAGTCGACCAACTAAACTAGAGATTAGGTTGGCCACCTAAGGCCGTGTCGGTTCACCGAACCGACAGGTAGTTATTTTGTAACTGTTTTGTAATCATATATATTAGGATGTTGAGCTAGATGAGAACTCAGTTCAGTTCTCTGTGTTGTATGGACTCATTCATGTAATATAATATGTTAATTCACATATTTGTTCTTATCTCTTGTCTCTGTTTTATATGTATGTTTTAGTATGTATTATTGGTAACCTTATGTGATCTGTGAGATTACAACATTGGTTCCGTTGCCGGTAGTACATATCTGAAATGCATGCAAATAGATGATACCAGAGCAGGAGATTAAGGATTGGTGGGAATGCAAAGTTGCAAACTATTTGTAGAATTACGCATGAAGGAACATATTAACAATCGCACAAGAAAAAGAAAGATTCTTCACTGAAACACATGAAAAGTTTGTAGAATCAGTGCCCCAACTGTTATGGAGAGAAATTCCTATGGCTTGGGGTACCACAACAGACAGCTTGACTCCAGAAATCAATCCTTTCCAATATGCAATAGAAAATAAATTTCTAACACTAAAGGATCACACCTCGTACCTTGTTCCGCACGGTTGAAGTAGATCCCCATTGAGCTTTCCAACTTCGGCTTGAATTGATAAATTACTTCTTCAACAACAAGTAAACAATACAAGCATACTATATATCATGGTGTTAGATCTATTCTAGCATATATAATCAATAATGTATAAGCATTTGACATAATCCCATGGATAAAATCTTCATTCAAACACACATTATTGGACAAGAAAAGATATTTCTATTAATATAAATCAGAGATTACAATAGATACAACCTCTGTTGGCACGTCTGCGAACCGGAGAAACTGAATCCCCCACTTGGGCCTCCACCACCTCAATCCTCCATCTCTCGATAGAAAGCTCACAAGCAAAAGGAAAGCTTGGGAAGAACACAAAAGTGCTCTAAGGGATAAAGGGATGCAGACTCGAGCATAAGTTTCGGCAACAATGGACTATAGTTTCTTTGCTCTTAATTCTCTCATATGCCTTCAATGTACCATAGAGTTCCTTATATAACTTTTCAAAGGGGTAATGAAAGGTCGAATCTGAGCAATCTCAAGGCATAGGGAAGGACAGGAGTCAAGTGAGTCGGATCCAAGTCAAGAAAAACTCCAAAAGGATTTGGATTTTGTACACATCCCGATGTATGCGGTTTTAGTAGTGAAACCCGTGTATATACGCGATTAAGGGTTTAAAAGTCGCATGTATCATTTTTCACATGTTTTTAGGGATGGTCAAGGAAACATCAAAGGACAAAAAATGGTCCAAGGGGTCTAAGGAGTTTGCAGCGGGACAGGGGAAGGCCATACAAAGTGTGATTCACTTGGAGTGGTGAAATCTGCTATAACAGATGCCCCCTAATGTGTGAGGTCGGAGGGGTCATACAATGGCCGAAATACATTATAAGTCCATCTCAGAAGTGGAGTGATGAAGGATCCCAAATGGAAGACCAGCCACCCAATTAGCATAGTACAATGATACAACTCTGCAAATACATATAGCAGTCCTGGATACATAAGAGTATAATGGCCATGAATAGGCATGATACAAGATATCACATAAGTGGTCATCGCCACGTACAATATACATAGATCAGAATCTCCATGATGAAGATATACAAAGGACCATGATCTCCATAATGGTTGACGATATATAACAGATCAAGACCTCCATAGTGGCTGGAAATGTCTGACATATACTGGAATCAAGTCATGAGAGCTGAAATCTCATGAACATTGGCACGATTAAGGAGGTAGCATATAAGAGATGCCACCAATCTGGAAAGTCTTCTACACAAACCGCTACGAGTACATGTCCTACTATGTGAATAGAGGTGTCGAGGTTGAACATAGTAGTCCATTGTCTGATTACCGGTCATTAATGTATATTGTTAACAGAAGCGAGATCACCCACCGATAATGAAAATTGGAATCAAGGTACTAGAGTGCAAACTAACAAGTGTGAATAAATGTGTTGAGGTTGAACACTTGAGAGGATCCATCGATCAAGGGACATTGATGTATTCCCAAAGACTGTCGATGGCGAGAGAACCTACCACTGATGACTGCAAGTCTCAAGGCACTCAAAATGACTCTAGATTCCAATCCCAGAATAAATGATATGAAGTTGATGGGATGAAATCCACTGGAAGGAGGGCATTAAGGCAACCCCCATCATCCAACACGAGGTACTCAGCAAAGCTGTATAATGCGGAAGGACTCGATCATAAGGTGTACGAACCAGTAATTGTACCAAGAATGGCTGACATGCAAAGTCAAGATAATTGAGGAATGGCCAACTCAGGCTTCAACTTCCTTCGAACAAGAGAATAACGGTGTATGGTGACTAAATAAAGGCAGCATAGACTCAATATACAAACTGGGACATCTTTGCAACACAGGAGGCATCGACAGAGGCTCCATGGGGACTGGAAGCTTAACCAGTCGGTGGAGATAAACTCAGATAAATGAGTACAGCTCCTAAAGTCAAACTATAAACCCAACCAATGGATGTGATATACAGTGCTCTGTTCGAAGGCGACACGACTCGAAAGCTACCAAAGATAACATCTTTCCTTGTCCGACTTTTTGGTTATTTGATTTTTTTGGACTTTTTAAATTATTTAAAAAGCTTGAAAAAGAATAAAATTGCTTTATAGTTACAAACTAGGAGGAGATGAGTGTCATAAAGGCAAAAAAACTAGTTCCAAGTAGTGGAACATACCTATGCTCAATGCAAGGATACATGTGTAGGATATCGACACTTGGGGGAAAATACCCTCCCGGTAAAAAGGGAATCAACCTGCAAAGGATATAAAAAATGGCTCTGCATGGCTAGACATGAGACAAGCTCAGGCTATATGGCTGAAACGAAATGTCAAGGAAGCCAGCATAAAGCTCAATAAGGCAGGAAAAGCTCATGATAATGCATTCACAACTTGACATGAGGGATTCCTGAGGGAAATACGCCAGCAAAAGATCAAGAGGAGTATGAGGCTCTTGCGAAATGTCATGGCAGTACTATACAACGGACTCCCACACCCTAAAGGAGAAAACGTCAGCATGGGCACCAAATGCAAATAAGGCGCTAACTAGGGTACCCATGCAAGGTGAATCTCTACCACTCATATCATGCCACTTCTAAAACAACAAGAAGGTTTCGTGACATAATAGAGTGGGTTCGTACCTAAGGTTATGATGAAATGGTCATAAGGTCATGCAAAATGCAAACAGTGATGAAACCTAACCTATATGCTAGTTTAGACATGATACCTGAGATCGGCACGAATAGGTCAATCCAACGGCTGAAGCGGCACTGAAAAAGGTCCTCTACATCATGAATTATGTCAAAAATGGTCCAAAATGGTTAGAAATTGTCGAAACTATAGGAAAGGGGGTAAAAATTTTCAAATATTTAAAAATTTTCCATAAATAGTAAACAATTCAAAATATTATAAAATTTTTGAAATTTTTACCCATTTGAGCTCATATTTTCAATAGCGAATTCCAGGAGGTCTAGCCGGCGGAATCCACTACCATTTCTTCTAGATATTTACCCATGCTCCTCTCTTCCATTTCAATGCATTTTTTTATCAAATTCCATGGTCAATTGAGTTTTCTAGGCCAAACTAAAAAGGGCGATGCGGCCCACATGGAAATAGAGGGTTTTTCTGCGTATAGGGATGGATATATGCAAAAAATGCCCCCATACTTGCGTACATATGCGGTTGTTTTGAAAACAGTCGCCTATGAGGCCACGCATAAGGTTTTTCAAGCAATATAATGGGCACATTTGCAATTTCTTGTGTAGGATGGTCCTAGAGTGGAGTGAGCGTGAACATGGTGAGGTAGAGGAGGCAGTAAGGGCCGATCTAATGGCTCAACAAGCTCTACGTGCATGTGGAATCTATAAGTTTTGGTGTCTTAGTGGCTTGAGAGCCAAACCAAGACTATTGCAGATGCTGGTGGATTACTGGGATCCAGACTCTGAGTCCTTCCAGATAGATGGGATGTCCCTCATTATAGAGGTGGAGGACATATACTTCATTACTGGGCTTTCTCGACAAGGGGAAGTAGTGAACCTTCATTCTCATGGTGGGCCAGGAGGTGGCCTCACTATCGATGAGTACATTGCGGTGTGCTACTATCCAGAAATAGAAAATGTGGGGAGTCAAGTCCCTACCAATGCTATACAAGTGCTGGGCCTAAAGGCCATACTATTGACATTGGGCAGGATAGCAGGCTTAGCATCACTCCACTAGGCCTCGCGGCCTCTGATGTTCTATGCAGTGGAGTGCATGAGACCCACTATTTATGACTGGATCACTACACTATTGATCAACATGAAACATCATCTCAGTGAGTGTAAGGTAGGCAGAGTGCGAAACTTCGGGTTCAACAGTATATTGAGCACGTTTTTCTTCGAGCGTGTTCCAGGATTGAGCCCTAGAGTGGATGTTCCTCTTGACGGGGTTCGAGATCCGGCTCAACGGCATTGGGCAGATGCGATGCTTAGACTGGGGGGAGGTAGGGTGGCCAACCCCTATCCAGCCGACTTCTTTCTGTGGTGGTGACAATAGATAGTTGCCATTGATGACTACCCCTATGTGGGAATAGATTTCCGGGGGGATCTGGACATGCCACTACCACTAGGATCGGCATATGGCGATATAGGTAATGAATCTCGAGCCTCTTTTTAAATTTTTTGAGTTTTTTTTTTTTTTTGTGTTTTCTGATTATATGGAATCAAAAGAAATATTTTTACGTGACAATACATAGTGACATCTACCATTTGTGTGCATATGTGGGACCATGGCAGCCGGAAGGCTTCCATCGTCACAGACGGAGGGGAAGAGGAGATGATATCACAGGTGTGGATGCGGAGCGGACGCTCCAGAGCATTCATACCAATCTTGTGAGGTTGACACATAGGGTCCCCATGGTGCAAGTCGAGGACTTGCCTGAGGCTATGCAGCGCCAGGTGGTGGGTGTACCACGAGCATGGATGCGATTATTCTGACGGCTAGATAGAGCTATAGTGACCTTCCATGATCACAACCGTCCTCCTCCGCCATAGGATTAGATGCCTGTAAGTCTATACATTTTGTATTACCGTGTATTATATGTTGGTGGCTCAAGAGCCCTAATTTTGTACCATGACACTATGTATTATCACATTTTGGATGTTTATATAAAAAGTTTTATGGTGATCGGTTTATTTATTTACATGTTTAAAAATTATGTTTGTGATGAATTTATTGTGAATGAAACAAATGCCAATCTAATACGTAGTTAGCATATGATTTAGCAACTTTATTACTAATTCTTGGAATGTGTATGTATGTTATATTGTCAAATTGCCATTCTAATAATTTCACACGTAAGAATCTTATTAATAACGTCGGATCTCTAACATGGTACAAACCATTAAGCTGTGACACTACTAACTCCGAATCAAGATGTACCTCAAGAGAGAGAACGCCATGTGAAATGGCATCCTGTAGAAGCTCAATAACGACACTATATTCAGCAACATTGTTGGAAGATGGCCGTAGACATACGCCTCCTGAAGACAGTACCTGACCCATAGGAGTATAAATCACCCAAGCAGTAGAGGCTAAGTGTTGAGTGTGACGGATCGCACCATCCGCGAATCCTATGTAGGTGGAAGATTCTATTGTCATATGCCAAAAGAAATGGAAACCAATCACAAACCCAATCACTATAAGAAAAAGACCTAACTATGCAAAACTGTACACTAATATACAATAACCAGCCTTGGTTGAAAATCATGCATAGTACTTCTTGAGATAGAGCCCATTTCTAGGCTCCGCCAAGGCCATTCCTTCGTAATCCACTAACTCATAAGCACCCTTCTCTAACACACATTTGACCACGTAAGGACCCCACCACATGGGATTAAATTTTCCTGCCCCCAAGGGTTCTTTCGATTGATCCCATAAAAGGACCAAGTCTCCCTCACTAAACCTCATTGGACGAAAAGACCTATCGTACTCAACCTTTACGTGACATTTATTGACTTCTAGAGCCACCAAGGCATCCCGACGCTGCTCATCAAGTTTCTCAAGGTGGACCAAACACTCCTCCAATGGTGAAGTGTCTGGTTAGAGTTCTATAGCTAGCTTCAAAGAAGGAATCTCACATTCAACCGACAATATCGACTCCTCTCCATGTACAAGTTGATATGGAGAAAAACCCATGGCAGTCTTAACAGCGGTTCTATATGCCCACAAAGAAGGATATAACATGATGTGCCAATTATTATTGCTTTGTGCGATGGTTCATTGGAGAATGGATTTGAGTGATTTATTCACTGCTTCTACCTGTCCATTCACTTGAGGGTAGTAATATGAGGAATGCTCTTGCTTGTACCCTGACTTTGATGCCAACTCTTGCATCATACGGTTCTGAAAGTGCGAGCCATGGTCAGTGACAAGCTCTTTCGGAATTCCGAACCGAGTAATAATCTGGTTGAATACGAAGTGGGTGGCTGTCTCACCATTGGATTTAACTGTAGGCATAGCCTCAGCCTATTTCGTTAAGTAATCAACAGCCACTATGATATGATGGTGCCCCCCAGCCGAAGCTGGGTTGCAATCCATAAAATTGAGCCCCCACTTAGTGAAGGGAACGACGGTGATAATGGGATGTAATGGGGCAGGTTTTGAGTGCATATTACGTGTGAACACCTGGAAAGGGTGGCACCTCTTGACCGCATCTACACAATCCTTAAAGATCGACGACCAGAAATAACCCGCTCTTAAGATATTTTGAGCTGTAGAAAGCCCAGATAAATGACCACCACATGCCCCTCTGTGGTAATCATTTGGCACTACCTCAACCTGTTCATGAGTTAAACAACGTCGTAAAATGGAATCTACCCCACGGCGGTACAAAGTGTTATCCACTATGAGGTAGTTCTTAGAGACGTGACGTAATCGTCGTCGTTCATCTCGTGAGAGGTGAGTAGGGGTCTTCAATGTTTGTAAATATATTATGATATCCCCATACCATGGGTCTAAATTTGAGATTAAGAAGATGTGTTCATCGACAAACGTATCTTCACAAACCAACTCCTTGGCCTCGCTCGGGAAATCCGATATAAGCTTTGCAAAAATTAAAGACTTCTTTGATTTTGTCGAAACAAATTCGAGATTGAATTCTTACAGAATGACAATCCATTTATTATATTTTCCCCCATTCATCCTTCGAGTGAGGACGAATTGAAACGGATTGACATGGGCTACAACCAAGGCCTGGCGAAGGAGAATATAATGTCTCAACCGCTGAACTGCATGTAGGGTAGCTAAAGAAAGCTTCTCGACATAGAATAACAAATTTCTGCATCAATAAGGTTTTAGCTCAGATAGTATATGACATGCTCTTGGAGCTCCTCATCCTCTTGAACCAAAACCACACCAACCGTCTCCATGGACATGGCCACATAAAGTATAAAATCACAGCTATAGTCTGGGGGACTAATCACCGAGGCTGATGCTAGGGCTCACTTGAGTGCATCAAAGGACTCCTGGGCTCGCTCATCTGAACAAAAGGTGGTGTCCTTCTTCAATTGACGCATGAAGCCTCTAGTCAAATTGGCAAAGTTGACAACAAATCTCCGTAAGACGTTTTCCATGCCTTACAAACATTGAAGATGATGAATATTCTTCGGGGGAGACAACTGAAGTATTGCCTCCACCTTCAAAGGGTCGACTCTTATATCCTCTTTAGAGATGATGAATCCTAACAAACGACCTGACTTCACACAAAATATGCACTTATGAGGATTTAATCTAACCAAATAGTGCCGGCATCTTTCGAATACCAATCTCAAGTGATAGGGATGACGTATTCTCATATGAGAATGAGCAGCAAGGTCATCCAAAAATACTTCGATAATTGACTTGAAATCATGGAAGATCAAGGTCATTGCTCGTTGAAATGTAGCTCTTGCGTTTTTAAGGCTGAAAGGCATTTTTCGATATGCAAAAGTTCCCCAAGGACAAATAAATGCAGTATTATGTTGGTCCTCAGGTTTAATTTGTATCTGATTATATCCGGAAAAGCTGTCCATAAAGGAAAAAACCTCACTCCCCACACACTCATCCAAAATTTGAACAATCAATGGTGTGGGGAAATTGTCCTTAGGACATGCACAATTCAAATCACGGAAATCAGTACATATTTGGATCACTCTCTACTTCTTATCCACTGGAACGTGGTTTAAAACCCACTCCATCAAGGGAACGGGATAGATAAAATCGGCTTTCAACAGTTTCTCTATCTCTGCCTTAATCGCGGGTGCTTTCCTAGGCTTCACCGCATGCAAGCGTTGTCGAACAGGCTTAGCGTTGGGATAAGTATTAATCTCGTGCTCGACAATACGAGGGTCGATACCTGGCATTTCATTGTAAGACCAAGCAAAAATATCATGGAATTCCTTAAATAGCTCGGTGTATTCTTGAATCTCAGCATGGGAACATTTCGCCCCAATATAGACATTCTCAATCCTGTCAGGATCGCGAGAGATATTGATAGGAATCATTGAAGATAGGTTCGCCATGTTTCCATTAGCCATCTAACTAGGAGAGCTTAATAGAACCATAGGACTACCAACTCTCTCACTAAGAACCACCCTAAAGTCCTCACGCTCCAAGTGGTCAAGCTCGGGAAGAAAGTAAGATCTATGATGTAGTCCCTCCCATGGTGGCTCAACTCCTGACATAGCCTCAATAATCGCTTCATTTGAAGGGAAAACCGTATCAAGGCAGTCGTGCACATGAGAATACTGCACTACCCATGTCAGCAGCACATAAGGTTCCTCCTCCTCTATCCATGAAGAGGAAGGACTAGGCTTTGCAACACAATTGAGATTTGCTTGATAAGCTATCATAGTTGTAGGCAACGGCACGTCTATCACGATGGGCTCACTCGGAGTACTTGGTGTAGGAAGAATCCAAGGATATTCCATATGACTCGTGCGGAAAGACACCGATCTCATAGATGTTGAAGCCTCACCGGAACTAGAAACTATCATAAGAATCGATGCAGGACAACTAAAGCTTCCCATGAGGGATGGATACATGCCTACACCCACACTCCCAGTTGCCGGCTGAGAGTGCTCAATGATCGGGATCGAAGCTCCTGAAGATGTGGTAACAGATGGATTCTTGAATGTCGTTTGATTAATCATGACTATCTTCCCATTATGTGGAAAGCATACAATGCGAAATAGGGAAGAAGCAATGGCTTGCATACTGTACATCCAATTCCTACCCAGCAAGAGATTGTAGTCAAGGGGCGCATCAACCACCTCGACCTCTATCGCAATGGTCTTCCCTCCCAAATGGAATTTAAGGGAAGGAAGGATATTGTGTGGCCTAAATGATCTCCCATCGAATGCAGTTAACATGGTCATTGATTTAGATAGCTTAGGGGAACCTAAACCCTTCCAACACAATAAAGACATCACAGAAGTGGCAGCGCCTTCGTCAATCACAGTGCGCTTGACAGTCATATTAAGACATTCTACGTGAATCAAAAGAGACACATAGTAAGGCAAGTGAGGCTGAAATCCTGCGGTTTCAAATTTAATCATGAAGGAAGAATCATCATCATTCACACCAAGGGTAGAAAGCAATGCCTTCCGTTGCGAAGGACAACTTTGAAGCACTTCCAATGTAGACATCGCACAAGGAGTATGGCCCAAATCCTCGACAACTGAATAGTTATGGGCGGCTCGAGCATTAGGATTGTGCCCCGAACGCTTAAGGAATCCCTTAGGAATGTGAGGTGCAGTGTCAAGTTTATCCATAGGTTTCTCAATACACAAAGGGGACCCTGGTGGATCAGGTTCCTTTCCTGGGCTGGGTTGTGATGAACCATAGTCTTTCGCACGGGTCACAACTTTCGCAGCATGTACCATGTTAATGCAACCACGACCACTACCCTCTGGTGGATATTGATCACCACCAGACTGGTCATGGGAGCTTGAGTTCATATTTTGAGGTAAAGGGTTAGTTAGCATAGCTGGGCCCTGTGCCAAGAATCTCGAGGCCTCATCGATACGAGGGCACAAGTAAGTGAGGTGATCTTCCTTACATAAATTGCAAGGGAACTTAACCTTACGTTTAGCTTGATTGTCCCCCCCAGCATTACGGCCGTTCTTTTCATTAATATTAGCATTCTCATTCTTATTCCCACCCTTACGATTATTCTTACCCTTTTTTCTATTCCGTCAGGGCTGCTGGTTACCCTTCTGGTCCGACGATTGCACTAAAAGTACATTCACCATTTGGGCAGGTTGAGACGAAGTCATAGCTTGTCCCGAAGCAGATTGGTTGATTGACAATTGACTAACTTGTTTTGCAACCGAATCCATAGGTTTCACACTTGCACAACCCACAATGCCATCAACATGTGGTCCAGGTTTGACTTTGGGGTCGAAACTAGAATGCGGAGCGTTGGGAACAAACCGCACTGAGCATAAATCAAGTCCAGTTCCTGTGCCCTAAATCGCTTGTTCCTCATTCTGCACTCCAAATGTAGAAACACCCTTCGCTATATATGGCAATAACGACTTAAGGAACCATTCGAGGAGGAACTCCGACAGTATAAAGGATTTAATTAGCCTCTTCCATCTATGCCACTCTTGGATATGATCCGAGATATGTGTGGCTTTATCCTGCCAAAATGTCGACAAGAGTTCAGTACCAACGTCATAATGCACTGGTAGCTGGAAGTGGTTAAAAAAGTCATCGCTAGATCATCGAACAAAGTGAATGCCCCCCTAGGTAGCTATATATACCATTTCGTGGCAGGCCCTGTAAGGGTGTGTTGAAATAGACCTAAACAGATGGAGTCCTGGTGTAAGGAATTCAAAGAGCACCATAGGTGAAAGGTCGTAACATGTTCACTCAGATCCTCTCCTGGTTTGCCCTCAAACTTAGGTATGTCCAAGGGAAGCTTAGTAGGGACAACCGGCCAAGCCGGGTCATGAGCTATAGGATCGTTCGTCAATCTCGACAAGTCAGGAAGATTCAACGTCATGAGAAAAGAGAGCCTAGGATGATGAGGTCGATGGACTGCTCCCTGATAATTCTGATTCATATAGGTCTGATTACCACTATGGCCTTGGTGATAGTGCCCTCCTCCCTTTTGACCCGTATAGGGTGGCATGGAAGCACCACAGTGTGGTGGACCTTGACTATTAGGATCTACAAAGCCGTAATTAGGAGAGTAAGTAGGTTGTTGATACCCGCCCCCATAAGGTGAAGAACCTTGTCCATACTACGTCCCATAATAGGGCCCATAAGTCATCGCATGAGATGTCCCATGAGACACGCCGTAAGTAGGAACATACGCTTCGGAAGTAGGAATATACATTCTGAAAGTAGGAATGTGACCTCTAGAAGTATGAGCATGACCTCCCACAACAACTGGCGGTACATGAAGTTGAGACACAACCGGTCTAGTAACCGCAGTATGGACATAACTCGTAGCAGTGTTTCGGCTTGAAGGACCACGTGAATGAGATGGAGGGTGAACATTTGAAGAACTATGGATAGAGGATGGAGGGATCTGTGTAATAATGTATGTACTATTCCCTATAGTCACTCGTCTCAGATCTGGTATCCTAATGGGATCACTAACCCTAGACCTAGGAGGAAAATGTGATGTAACTTCCACCACCGGGATGGAAGGTGCAATGTGACTAGTGCTCCCAAACCTCTCCGCATGGTAAGGAATGAGAGTGCTCCAAGGCATAGTGTTAGGCTTGAACTCATATTTGACATGAAATGCCAAATCATGTGTGGGAAAACCAGACATACCATAACTACCATAACTAGTGCTTGCGGGTTCAAAATGAGTCTCGGCATCCTCCTGCATTCCATAACAGTAAGGTGTCAATGGGGAATCAACCCTAGAGTGAGTAGGTCTATCATGAAAGGTTCCTATCTCAGAAATCATAGGACCTAACTCAGCCAAGTCGGGTGAAGGATTGTAAGTAGGAGTAAACTCCCGATCATCTACACGAATGGGAGAAGGTGGTTCAGGAATCCCTTCTATATGGTCTCCCATGGCGTGTGAATCACTGTGTGAAGTAGTCCTCCTGGACTGTCTATGTCTCTCTCCCAAAGGAGGAGGATATGTAGAATGCAGAAGTCCTGCTAAATGACGAGAACGACGAGGAGCTGCACCTGAATCCACAATGACTCAAAAAATAGAAAAGACTCTCTATTTACGCAAACCCTAGGCAAGCTATCGTGCACAGAGCAATCACCAATAAAATCTAAAGCCAAATGCAAGCAATCAAGGGCAGGATAAGTGAGCTCTCGAATGAAGCAGGTATGTCTCTCCTAGGAGAGGCTTGAGACTCCCATACACAACAAGTAGAGGTATGAAACCAATTATTGTGGCCCTCAGCTTCAATGCGTAAAGCGACTGTGCTGTCCGACCCCAACTTGGCTGGGACACCCACATAATAACCCCTGCAAAGTACCCCCTCGATATCCTAGGTAATGCCACTAAGGTCACCTCAATATAATCAATGCTCAGGCAGACAGTCGCAGGCAGGAGTGACCCTATGGGCAGGGTAGCAAAGCCCGAAACTCTTGAAAGAGCCCCCAGATACGAATACAATCTTGGAAACATCTTCGGTGCTACTCAGTTATGACTAGGGGTCATCCCAATCAATAACTACTCACACAGCCTCGTGCTTAACTCCCTTTTGAGAGGAGGATCTTGAGAAACATTGGTTATACCAAGGATTTCACACACTCACCTGGACAGACACATACATGTTGTTGTTTAGTGATCTTGGAGAATTTACTCACAATGAACTATTCCAAGACCCTAAAACCTAATCTTGTTGGTGCACCCTATAAAATAAAAGAGTGTAGTTCATTTTAATTAAGCATTGATTTTAATTGGTTTTATTACTCAAAAGAGGGATATGGCCGCGCAACTAATGGTGTTATGACACAACATGAAGTAAAATGCACACCTAACAATCAATGCAAATGCATTGTGTCCATGAAAGCAGGGTATGCTACTACGTAAAATGCACAATTTTTATTCAAATGATGAATGCAAGCTTTCCTATATGAAATCCTAACTAGTACTCCAAAGCAAATCTAGTGCAAGTACAATGCAAAATGCAAAATGCAATGCATGATGATAAGCAAATGTTTTTGAATTTTTTGAAATAAAATGATATACAAAAAGAAAAATAATGATTCTACAACCCTTAGACTCTGCAAGCACACTCAAACAACACTCAAGCAAAGCACTAAGGTAAAAGAAATCTAATGCACTAATCCTAAACAAAAAATCAAAAATTCCATGACAAGAACCTTCTTAAAAAAAATTTAGCCTAAAAAAACGTCTATGGTCAGAAATATAGGTATAAACAGACTCAGGTAGTGTCAAAGGAGACTCAGCAATCATCAAAATTCACCCAACAACCATTTAACTTCCACTAAAAGGAAAAACTAAGGGAATACACGACTATTCGCAGTAAACCCGCGTGTATATGTGGAAATAGCAGAGAAACCCACGTGTATACGCAACTATGAGTTAAAAACTCGTGTACAGGAAGAAAGGTGCATAAAAATCAAGGAAAACAGACAAGCTGAGACAAACTTCACACCAATCAGACACTACTAGGAAAACATGCCCCCAGACCCGACACAGAAACAGGAGAGAAAGAGCAATTCAAAGTCATTGAATGCCGATAGAACAACCCCCAAAGGACAACTACTAGGAAATTCCCAGCGGAGTCACCAATTCTGTTATGGAGAGAAATTCCTATGGCTTGGGGTACCACAACAGATAGCTTGACTCCAGAAATCAATCCTTTCCAATATGCAATAGAAAATAAATGTCTAACACTAAAGGATCACACCTCGTACCTTGTTCCGGACGGTTGAAGTAGATCCCCATTGAGCTTTCCAACTTCGGCTTGAATTGATAAATTACTTCTTCAACAACAAGTAAACAATACAAGCATACTATATATCATGGTGTTAGATCTATTCTAGCATATATAATCAATAATGTATAAGCATTTGACATAATCCCATGGATAAAATCTTCATTCAAACACACATTATTGGACAGGAAAATATATTTCTATTAATATAAATCAGAGATTACAATAGATACAACCTCTGTTGGCACGTCTGCAAACCGGAGAAACTGAATCCCCCACTTGGGTCTCCGCCACCTCAATCCTCCATCTCTCGATAGAAAGATCACAAGCAAAAGGAAAGCTTGGGAAGAACACAAAAGTGCTCCAAGGGACAAAGGGATGCAGACTCGAGCATAAGTTTCGGCAACAATGGACTATAGTTTCTTTTCTCTCAATTCTCTTATATGCCTTCAATGTACCATAGATTTCCTTATATAGCTTTTCAAAGGGGTAATTAAAGGTTGAATCCGAGCGATCTCAAGGCATAGGGAAGGCTAGGAGTCAAGTGAGTCGGATCCAAGTCAAGGAAAACTCCAAAAGGATTTGGATTTTGTACACATTCCAATGTACGCGGTTTTAGTATTCAAACCCGTGTATATACGCGATTAAGGGTTTAAAAGTCACGTGTATCATTTTTCACATGTTTTTAGGGATGGTTAAGGAAACATCAAAGGACAAAAAATGGTCCAAGGGGTCTAAGGAGTCTGCAGCGGGACAGGGGAAGGCCATACAAAGTGTGATTCACCTGGAGTGGTGAAATCTGCTATAACACCAAATTCTAAAGAAACTCCTGGATGAGAAAGATGGAAGGGACTAAAGAACAACAGTTGCTGGAAAAATTGATCTGAGGAGGTAGAACAAACTTGTTGGAGTGGTTCGAGAAAATTGCCGACAAATTTTGTGAGGAGCAAGTAGTCGAAGACAGAACTTCAGTGGAAACCGTCAAGGAGAAATTTTACACAGATCTCATCGAGCAATTTCTGTTCTCCTTACCGATCTTGCTATTCAAATTCCTGATCGAGAAGGGAGTAGGAAATATTGTCGAACCTCGTCCATCACTTCATGAACTGCCATCAAACTCTAACTGGGTGGAGAAGCAAAGGAAGTGGGAAAAATTCATTGTAGAAAGGGAGTGGGAATAATTCCTAAGCAAATAGGCCGAACTATCAGGGCTTTCTAAAAGCGTCGGGTAGGCTATGGGGGGTTAGCTGGTCATATGTCGAGATAGAGTAGAGTGGATTCTAGTCGACTAGAAATAGATACCATTCACCAATAATGAGAAGTCAACCAAAAGGGAACTCAAGAAAATAGTATCACACGAAGGTATGTCGGACATTCAGAAATTAGAGAGGGAAGAGAGACAACATAGGAGGGAAGCAAGAAGAGAAAGAGCCTTAGAGATGCATATAGGAAGGAGTCCTAGGGCGACCGATGAGGACAAGAATCCGCCAGAGTCGGGTCATTCCCAACATGAAGAAGGTGTGGAACAAGAGGCGTCCCCTATGGAGGAAGAATTGTGGATAGAGCAGCCAAAAGCTCTCCAATTAAGAGCTCCCCATGAAGGAACAACCCTCTCTCCATTGAATCTGCATACTCAGATACAGATTATTGTCGAAGAGGACCTCTGACTACAAGCTGGTGACTTTGGTATATGGATTCGACTAGACAAAAAAACATACACTGGACGACACATCATTATCCGTCGACCAGAGGAAGGGAATCGGGTTACCTTTCAAGAGGTACCCTCCAACTGAAGTATCCACTTACTCTTACCGACACATGAAGGAGCGCCCCCCCCGCCAAATACAGCTTTAAAAGACACAGAACGTTTAGAACTACGGCCTAATAGTTGCAGTGGGCCATTGTCAAATGAAGTCAACATCAACCGACTACCAGTCGACGAAGAATCGACAACCGATGGGAATGAAAGTTTCATCGACCATAGTCCCGCAGAGACGAATAAACCAATAACCCCACCACCCTCACCCCCACCCCCACCTCCACCGCTGCCACCTCCTGAGAGCAGTGATAGTGATTTCGACATGGGTCACGGGTCAACTCACATTCGTCTATATGAGGGGGATGAGGACCCCAAATGACACTGGTTCATCTAAGATTCAACTTGGGAGGCTAACCAAGTTACAGATGAAGATAGACAAATGGTACAGTTCACCGGTGCCTTGAGGAAAATGGAATTGACATGGTATATGACCTTTTTGGAAAGACAACCTAGAGCAACCAAAGACGAGATCAAGGCGCAATTTCTATCATTTTTCAAAACTCCAGATGCTAAACGCCTGGCAGTGAAAAAACTAAAAAAAACATCATAGAAGCCAGGGGAAACTATTCGTGACTATGATAAGCATTGGAAATACCTTCTGAGCCAGCTGGACTATGTTATAGATGAATAGTTACTAATCCAGTGGTTTCTTGTAGGATTATCTCAGAGAGTGCGCTGACACATCAGTTTGGAAACATTCAAATCTTACGAAGATGCGCTAACAAAAGCTCTTCAAGTGGAGATGGATGAGGACATACCTTCTTACTCCACTGACCACAGATTAGAAGAAAAACTCGAGAGTGTGCAAAAGTATTTAAAGGAGTTAAACCTCAAGAATCAAGAGATCTGGTGCACAAAGTGCTCGATGACCGAACACTCCAAAGACAATTGTCGACAGAAATATAGCCGACAGGACGTTCGATTCGTGCAGACGAAATATTTTTGTGACATCTGCCAGGAACATGGGGACCATTCGACAAAAGACTACCCGTTCAACATGAAGAATGGCAAGGAATCCTGGTGTGCAATCTATGAAACCAAAAATCATAATACGTCCGACTGTCATTTGAACCTGAAGAACCGACAAAATTATCAGGTAGTATACCAAACTAATGCAGTTGCACAACATAACGAGCAAAACAACTTACCAAATGATCAGAACGGTCAGAGATATGATGGTCGACGATACAAGCGCTAGTATGAAAATCGACATGGAGGCTATGGAGGAAGAGGTCGATTCCCTAGGAATTGTGATAACTGACCACATCGACCCATCCAATGCTTTACATGTTATAAGGAGGGACATCGGTATGCAGACTGTCCATATAAAGATAGAACTAACCTCAAATTTTGTATTCATTGTGGAGTAGGGGATCACTCACTAGAGGATTGCCCTACCATGTTGGAAAAAATAAATACAAAGAAAAATGTTAATGTCTTGTCTTGTGTGAAAAAAAATGATGTAATAAATACAAAAAAATTGCATATTGTAACTCGACAAGGAACAAAAACAGGCAGTGATAACACAAGAATCAACAAAATAAAAGAGAAAACTGTATATCCTGATCCACTGAAAGAAAAAAAACATAAAAAGAAGCAACCAAGGTATTCACAGAAATTGCATGAAAAGAACAAGCTCATGACACTCGACATAACACAATAAACGAATTAATCCAGCTCGTACAAAAAGACAACTCAATATCTTAGTTCATTGATTTGCTATATGAAATAAAATGTAACAACTCTGAAAAACAAACAAAGAACATCTGCAACTTAAATAAAAAAGACAAAAGTGATGTCGACCCACTTTTCGACCTGGAAATCAAAGGATACCACGTCCGACAAGTAGTGCTCGACTTTGGATCACAAGTAAACATCATGACTCATGACACTTGGGAACAAATGGGTAGACCTCAACTCTATGAGTCAGGCATATACCTGAAACTAGCTGATTAGGGCCTAATTGAACCTATTGGAGTCTGGAAGAATGTTGACACAACTATAGAAGGAATCTCGACCAAGGTCGACTTCGAAATCATTGACCCGAAGGAAGGATCTAGTTCCTTCCCATTGTTAGTCGGTTGACCTTGGGATAGAAAGATGAAAGCATCGATATCCCCGGACAAGGAGCGAATCAAATTAAAAGGAAATGGACAAAAGGTCATTGTACACATTCATCCATCTCAAGGAGAACCTTGGACTGAACCTATAGACAACGAAGTCGACGTCTGACAACTCTATCAAATTCAAAACAATGTAGATTATACAGAACCAAATATCCATGGAGAACTTCATTTAGGAAACCAAGAATCAGTTGGTTATAATTCAAATGCCGAATTATATGATTGGGATATTGAGAACTACTAAACACAAGTAAGTGGGTTCTAGACTATTCAAAAAGTGCAGAAAAATCCCACCCAAAAATATTTGAGAAAAAAATTAGGGAATACCCTACCTTACAACCTACCAATGTAAATACTACACAGGTACCAAGATACAAGGAAAGGGAATCACCCGTCATGCATGTAGAACAAGTTTACAAAAATATTAGGGAACATGGCCGACTTCAAATCCTAGTAGAAACTTTTATAGGACAAGCTGCTAGATGGTGGGATACCCATCAGACAAGACTGCAGACCTAGACAACAACTTTGACTTACTTTGTCGAAAGGTTTGGAGGAAATAAGTTAACCCAACAATCTTAGATACCTGTATTCACTCAAGGATAGAACCCAGAAGATCATATTAAAACCTGTGAAAAAGAGTGGAGAAGACTTGGATACAAGGATGAACGAGCATGGCCACACTTGTTCCCATCAACCCTTGCCGACTTACCAAACAAATGGTATAATATGGAAGAATATAGAGGTGAAACATTCTTATGGCATGAACTCAGGGAAAATTTCATTAACGATTTCAACTTTATACCTCAAAATGAAAACTTGGTTGAAACAACAAAATAGATTAAAGAATTTATCTAGTCGACCAAAAAAAAACCCTTAAAAGATAACCAACAGACAATGAGATGTAACAATATACAAACAAGGACAAAACCACAGTCGACAAGACTACAGTTAGAAAATGAAAACACAAAAGGAAAAATCTTTAGATGGAAATTCAACCATTTCGAAACGACCAAAGCTATTTGTACCATCCTGAAAGTAGAAACAACCAACAAACATGATACCGATAGAACGACTGTAGCCGACTTGCCTGCCACATTCTCACAGTTTAAAGAAGGAAGTCAACTGATCAATGAAGCCAAAGCACCAGAATGGCTAGATGCTAAATTCAAAACTAAAGAGTTCGACATCTCAAATGATGATCAACCAAAAATGGCAAAGATTGGTGACTACTGGAGTGAAGAGAAAACCACAGAGATAGTGAACTTATTAAAGGAGTTCCAAGATGTATTTTCTAGAGATTATAAAGACCTCAAAGGCTTGGTCAATGAAATGGGAGAAATGAAGATTAAAACTAAACCTGATGTTCGACCTGTGAAGAAAAGTCCATATAAACTAGCTCACAAATACAAAGAGATAGTTAAAAAGGAAATTGATAACATGCTTGTAGCAGGCATCATCTTTCCTATCGACCAATCAGAATGGGAAATTCCAATGGTTGTACAACCTAAGAAACATGATTTGACCAAACTAAGAATTTGTTTCGACTTCAGAGAACTAAACAAAGTGACACTGACAGACCCATTTCCAACTCCTTATGCAGATGAAATCTTAAATGAGGTTGCAGGACATGAATGCTACTCATTTACAGATGGATTCTCAGGTTATAACCAAGTGCCAATAGCTAAAGAAGACCAGAAGAAGACAACCTTTGTGTGTGAATTTGGTTCATTTGATTACACGGTTATGCCTTTTGGATTGAAAAATGCACCTGCGGTATTTTATAGAATTGTTGTCAAAACATTTCAAGAATATATCTACAAGACCATGGCAGTATACTTTGATGATTGGACAATATACTCCATGTTAAAGGATCATTGCAAATGGCTTAGACTTATGTTGGAGAGATGTCGACAAATTCAACTCTCCCTAAACATCAAGAAATACATATTTGTGACCCCCATAGGGATATTATTAGGGCACATTGTCTGTAAGGAAGGTATTAAGGTTGACTTTGGAAAGATCAAAATTATCCTCGACCTAAAACCACCAGTAAACCCAAAACAAGTCAGGTTGTTACTTGGCCGCACAGGCTATTATAGAAAATTCATAAGATATTATTTAGATATGACCTATCATCTTGAAGAACTATTAAGGGAAGATCAAGAGTTCAACTTGACAAAAGAGTGCCACATATCATTTGAAAAATTTAAAAAGAAAACTAGTCGAAGCACCAATCCTAAAGTTCCCAAACTGGTCGATCAAATTCCATGTTCATATTGATGCATCAGGTCTAGTAATAGGCATAATATTAACTCAACCAGGAGATGATGGAATGGATTATCCTATAGTTTACAGTAGCATAAAATTAAACAAAGCTAAGAGGAACTATTCGACAACAGAAAGAGAAGGCCTAGGAATGGTCTTTGCACTACAAAAATATCAACTTTATCTCTTAGCTAACCCATTTATATTCTATACAGACCATTAGGCCCTAAAGTACCTCATTAATAAATAACTACATCATGGAAGGATCTGTCGATGGCTACTTCTCTTTCAAGAATTTGAGTTCGAAGTCATTGTCTGACCAGGCAAGTTAAATGTCTGCCCGGACCATTTATCCCGAATCGACACAGGAGAAGAACCGACAGGAGTTGATGATGACTTACCTGATGCACATTTATTTCAGATAGAAGCAGTCCCAGCAGAACTAGAAGAAATAACCCAGTTCTTGGAAGATGGACATGCACCAAAAGGAATGAGTACCAAGAAAAAGTAGATCTTAGCTATGAAGGCTGCACCCTATAGTCTTATAAATGGATTTTTATACAAAATGGGATTAGATGACATCCTCAGAAGGTGTGTACTAGAACACGAATGAGACAACATTCTGCATGAAGCACACTACAAACCTATAGGAGGAAATTTCCAAGAAGACACAACTATAAAGAAAATCCAACAGTCAGGGTTATGGTGGCCGACACTCCACAGAGATTGCAAAAAATTTGTCAGTCGATGTGACAGATGTCAACGACTAGGTCAACCCCTACCTAGCACAGAAATGCATTTAATATCAGTAAACCCAAGTTTGACATTTGAAATTTGGTCCATAGACTTCATAGGACCATTTTCTATACCAGCAAAAAGGACAGGTGCAAGGTATATCATAAATGCAGTCGAATATGTCACTAAATGGGCAGAGGCTGAACTAGTTGACACATGTTCTAGTGAGATAGCTGCTAAGTTTATCTATAAGAATATCATCACTAGATTCATATGTCCACTAACTCTAATTAGCGACCATGGAACACACTTCATCAACAGAACTATCAAAACTCTAACCGACCAGTTCCAAATCGACCATCGTCAGAGTATAGCCTACCACCCTTAGTCGAATGGAGCAATTGAAGCATTTAATAAAACATTAACAAGAGGACTAACCAAAATATGTAACACTGATAAGGATGACTAGGACGAGAAAATACCTGCAGTATTATGGGCATATAGAACAACATATAAACGATTGACCAACCAAACTCCTTTTCGACTAGTCTATGGACAAGAAGCAGTAGTTCCACTACACTTTCGACAAAAAACACCTATCATCGCAGAAATCCTACATGTTGATGTTGAACAAGGAGCAAAGGACCTACTATTGCAACTAAGAAAACTTGAAGAGCACCGACTAATGGCAATACAACATCAAGAAATCCAGAAACAACAACAGAAAGCATGGCATGACCGAAACATCACGAACAAAAACTTGTCGGTAGGAGACCTTGCATTACTATACAATAGTCGAGTAAAAGGTAAACCTAAAAAGCTCCATACAGAATGGATGGGACCTTACATTGTCGAAGAGATACATACCAATGGATTAGTCTGACTAAGGATGTTACAAGGCATAGTATTTCAAAAGCTCGTTAATGGAGCTCGACTAAAACGCTACAGAAACTAGAACTAAACAAAAAAAATCATATAACGACCATAACCATAAACCAAAAGCTATAAAAACGTAGAAATCCAAAAGCCAAAAAAATACTATACATACAGAAAACTATGACAGGAAATTACCATTTTAACAACTAACATCATGCCCATTGACATGACACCATCGACCATTTTCATTGACCGAACACTTCCATCAACCATTCTCATAACTGACATCGACCGACGACCTCGATAGACCCATCACGTACTCATGACATCGAGCACCAAAAGCAATTCGCCATTAACGCACACTCAAGTGTTCCAGCTGGAACATCACTTCCGCCATTAATACACCCATCGAAGCACACATCCACAACATCGCCTATAAATATTGGGTCGTCGAAGGATCATTCACCGCAATTCATACAGAGAGATCATCAGAGCATCCAGTCGACTAAAAGCCGAGAAACCCTTAGTGAAATAGACCACCAAACCAACACAATGGCACCCACACAAACTAGAGCCTCAACCAAAGCCAAGGAAATACAGGCTATGGATACACCTTTAGTCCACAGGTTGAAAAACATTAAGAATGCCAAGGTACAGGAAGGCTCATGGCAAAAAAATGGGCCGAGATGCAATAATGCGCTTATGTCAATAAGAAAGCCACTCAAGCCGCAGAATAGATCAAATACAACACTATATTCAGCAATGTCAATGCACCACTCATGGCCAGCTTCGGTGGCACGAAGGAAACCACTGTAAAATTCATCATCAGTTGGTACCACAATGGCCGGTTCTACTTCGACCAACTGGTCGACATCTTTGGAGAGGTCATCTCCAAGCTAACCAGTCTCTCAAACGAAGGAAACCCAGTCCCAGTTGGTATTAAAGAAGGACTAGTCAAAGAGCTAACTGGGTTGAGTTCGGGAAAGAATTAGAAGGGGTTGATGATTAGCCAAATCACAACCTGAACGCCACAGATTGTGGCCAAAATCATAGAAATTACACTCACCCTAGCAGGTTGAGGCAGCGACCTTAAGTTAGACATGATAGAAGTTGTCGACACCATTTCCATAGACGAAAGGATATATAGATGGGATGAATATGTCGTCGACATGGTCAAGACCATCTGTGAAAGATGCCAAGAAATGGGGGGAATCATCAAGTTCCCCTCCCTAATATTATGGATAGTCATGTACCATATCTGCGCAGAGGGGATTCCAATCTTTCAGGAACCGTCGAGGTTCCACATGTGGAGATTCAAACCATTCTCCTAGAGAGGAACCTTGCAGAAGCTTGAGCACGGGAAAGTGCTATTGGAGAACTAGCTTCAACAGCTCAAATTCCACACGACTAGATGGAGGGTGCCTCAAAAAATTCGACAAAATATACCGACGAACTCCCACATCTAGCTAGAGCTCAACCATACCTCAGTGTGGTACATGCAGGGTGACAACTAAAATTCCAAAGCCCTTGACTACTATCCATCAGTCGACCAGATATTTCAGGAACTGTCTTAATAGGACAAAACCAAAATACCAGTACCAGCAGCAGCAAAGCAGATCGACTTCTCAATTGAGGAGCCACCCACAGAACAGGAAAAAGAGGAAGAGTATGAGCTCAACCTCTATATCAACACCTTTGTGTCAGAGGAGACACCGGTCAAACACACCGGCCGACTTCAAATAACCATCAAACCTTCGACCTTAAAAAGGGAAAAACCCCAGACAGCAGAGCCACAGCCAGAGTAGTAGGTAATTCCTCCGGCTACAGCAAGTGTCATCCCAACCCAGGAGCCAAGGGGAGAGATAGAGCCAGAAAACCCAGAGTATGCTGTCACAAAAGGCATCATTAGAAAATTGTCAAAAGAGATAGCAGCGGCTAGGAAGAAGCTCAAGACACAACAACAAAAACAAGGAAAAGGTAAGCGCAAGATTATCCTTGCAGACTCATCGAAAGACAAGGAGGAACTGGTAGCCACAGCCCTCGACATAATAGAGGATTCTGCAGCAAACAAGGTGTCTGTTGAAACCCAGTTCCAAAGATTCGTTGAGGCGGGAGCACTAGCGGGTCGACCAAAGAAAGCTAATACCATGACGACGCCTGAGAATGTCGTCGATCTGGTGTCTACGCCTCCACCCCCATCATCGACGAAAATAACCGAGGAACAAGTACCAGCACCGCAGTCAGTAAGCCCCCTTGACTTGTGCAAAAGTGGGATGTCGAAAGAGGTGAAGGAAAAATTCGACAAAGATAGATATTTGCAGGCATTCATTGAGAAATTGCTTGAGTTATTTACATCGGCCCAAAAGATATCCACAAAAGCACCTCTCTTCACGATCGGTGGATACCAACCAGGACACAAAGCCCAGTCCAGAACCTTTGCAACCATCATGTCCAATTTCGAGAGAAATCCAGATAAGGAAGCTGAAGTGGTTGCACGTCGAACCTCGACTATCACTCTGACCGTACCTCAAGCTGACCCACCAGCCACTGCCTCAACTGGAGAAGAAGAAAATGAGGAGAACATAGCCTGACAAATTAACCAAATATTCTCTGACTTAGACTCACCTCCTCGCCCCGACAATCCACCACTCACCCACACTTCCCCCAAACCAATCACCCCTGACCATTCACCAACTCCATCACCACCACGACCATCTCCACCACCACCACCACCCCCCGACTCAGAGCAAGACCCACCACAACTAGCTGCATCTAAACAACTAGAAGTAGCAGTCGTCCCACCTCCCCAACCAGAGAAACTACCAACCTCTGTCCCACAAACCAAAGATCCCGAATCGATTGTTGCAGGTACACATGTGCTAACACAAGCAAGAAAAGAAAAGCATAAGAAGAGGAAGGAGAAACAAAAGAAGGAGCATCATGGATAGTTGTCAAAGGTCCAGATCAGACTGAAAGATGCAAGCTCGCAGACTGACCTAGAGTTAGGACAACTCCTCAAGACCCTAGCAGGTGAAGCAAAGATGAGGAGTTAACAAAGAAATAAGGAACTCGACGACAAGAACGTAGAAGAGGTCGAGTTCCTCACCAAATGCCGAAACCTGTCCCATTCAGTCCCGTCAGGCCCCATAGAGGTCGACACAGACAACCCGCTCGAAAGGGTGTATCAGCTATTTGAGACCATGGTGTCGGCGCTCCAAGCTCACATTCAGGAAACAAAGGAGGAGCAAAAAGAAGAAACTGCCAGACTCTGAATGGAACAACACACCACCTTCACTGAAGCTTATAAAGTGCTGCAAGATCACATGGAGGAGTCTATTGTAACTGAAGAAATACTGAGAGACTGGCCTGCTTACTATGCGCAATTCTATCAGCAATCTCAGCAGACCCGACAAGGGAGCCAGGCGTTGGAGAGCATAAAAGCCACTGAGGAAGCACTAAGGTCCACAATAGAATAAAAAATAGTGCTTGAAACAGCTAAGCTATAGAGACTAGAGAGGGAAGCACATCAGTGGGTGCAACAAGCTATCCCCAATTTAGAAAAAGTCAACATCATATTTCCACAAATGAAGCAACTTATAGAGACTGCATAGGAGAATGACCAATTTATGGGTCTCGACATGGAGAGGATAGCAAAAGTCTCCATTTCAGAAAAGATGTCGATCCTATCAAGCCTGACTAAACTTACCATCAACATCCAGAAGATTTTGCAAAGTTGGATAGATTTCCAACATCACCTCGTAGTAACAGCACCAGCCATTATCAAAGTCTGTGTACAGAAGTGACCGACCATCAGACTTCACAGCCCATGAAGACAAGGAAAAACACAGTAACTATTGAGACCAGAGGGATTTTTTGTACCTCCCTATTTCTTCGGGATGAAGAAACGTTTTGTTCATGGGGGAGATGTAGAAGGAGCAAGTCGATAAGTCGACTTGAATGATAGCCGACTTAGTTGATCAGCTAACTAATTTGATGAGATGACTTAGTCAATCAGCCGACTAAGTCGATGAGCCGACTTAGTTGATCAACTGACTAAGTCGATCAACCGACTAAACTAGAGATTAGGTCGGCCACCTAAGGTCGTGTCGATTCACCAAACCGACAGGTAGTTATTTTGTAACTATTTTGTAATCATATATATTAGGCTATTGAGCCAGATGAGAACTCAGTTCAGTTCTCTGTGTTGTATGGACTCATTCATGTAATATAATCTGTTAATTCACCTATTTGTTCTTATCTCTTGTCTCTGTTTTATATGTATGTTTTAGTATGTATTATTGGTAACCTTATGTGATCTGTGATATTAGAACACATAACTAGTTGCGATATACATAAATTGTTTGAAATATATTATTGAGGATGAATTAAGCATGCATGAAATTCACATAATGGATGAAGCATACCAGTTGGCTTTGAAGTCCCAAGAAAAGAACAACTGATAGTTTTCCTAGAGGAATAAAGGGGTATGGAGAGGTACATCACTTTCCACACATGGTGGTTTCACCTATGGTAGAGGCAATTCATCCCATAAAACTGCAAAAGGGAATATGTTCAACAAAGTGACCCGACTGAGTCGCGAGGAAGAGGATTTCAAAGGGGTCACAGGTATGGTGGTGGCAGAGAAAGACCTTTGGTTTTCTTTGAGTGTGGTGAAGAGGGTCATTGAGCATTCAAATTTCCGAATGTTGAACTACTAGAGACTACATAGGGGGAGAATCCTAGATTAACCTTGGCCTAAGATGAGGATGAAGAAGAAGGGGAAGAATTTGAAGTTCTACCAAACATTGGGGAAAGTCTCATGATCCGGAGGGCCATGGTGATTCCAGAAAAGGAGCAAAATCAAAGTAGCGACTGTCAGGATTCTTGGATTTGGAAAAATATCTTTCAAATCAGATGCACTTCAGGAGGAAAGGTATGTTAAGTCATTATTGATAGTGGTATATGTAAGAACATGTCTTTAAAATAAATGGTGGACAAGTTAAAATTAAAGTGTGACAAGCATCCACAACCTTACCAAATTTCCTTGTTTAAGAAAGGAAATGAAGCAACAATTAATAAAAGGTGTTTAGTCAAATTTTACATTGGTAAAACTTATAAGGATGACGTATGGTGACATGATTCCAATGGATTCCTATAACCTAATGTCGAGAAGGCCATGAAAGTATGACTAGAAAGTCCTACATGATGGAATAAAGAACACATACACCTTCTGGAAGGATGGGACAAAGATTTCCTTGTTGCCTCTCAAGGATGAAGGGAAGGCTAAAAATTTGTTGTTAGAAAAGGAGTTTGTTAAAGATATTAAGGTAATAGGATGTTTCTATGCTTTAATGGAAAAAAGAGTAGTAGGGGAAGATATCCTAATACATCTTGAAGCATCCCGAATACTAGAAGAGTATCCTGATATTACCCCAAATGAATAAACTGATGGACTTCCATTGATTAGGGATATCCAACACCAGATTGATCTAATCCTAGGAGCATCCTTGCCTAATCATCCATCCTACAGAATGATTCCTACATAAAATGCAAAGCTTAAAAAAAAACTGACCAAACTTATAAAAAAAGGCGTGGTAAGGGAAATCTTGAGCCCATGTTCTGTACCCACCATGTTGACACCAAAAAAGGAGGTGAGTGGAGGCTGTGCATAGATAGTAGGGGAATAAATAAGATTACCATCAAGTATCAATTTTTGATACCCCATTTAGATGACATGATGGATGTGCTAGTAGGAGCTCAGTATTTTAGTAAAATTGATTTGCGAAGCAGATACCACGAGATCCAAATTCACGAAGGGGATGGATGTAAAACTTCTTTTGAGACTAGACATGGTCTCTATAATGGATGGTAATGTTTTCAGGGTTTTCAAATGCACCTAATACTTTCATATGGCTGACGAATATTATGCTATGCCCTTACATTGGTAATTTTGTTGTCATTTATTTGATGACATTTTACTTTTCAGTCAAATCAAGGAAGAACACTTAAAACATTTGAAGGCTATATTAGATGTATTGAGTGTTAGAAAAATAGGACCGTAGAGCAATAACAATCATACAGTTAAATCAATAAACAAGATGAAAAAACACATTAAACATTACAGAGAGACACAAATATAACGTGGTTCACCCAAACGATGGGCTACGTCCACAAACAAATTTGCCAGTCCTTTTATTTCAATCCAGAAAGATAAAGGGATACGCCCTGCAGCAAAACCGTTGCACTTCCTCTTCACGCTCTCACAGTCTCTCTTCCAGCACAATACAATGCCCACATCCAGTACCATACAGTACTCACATCCAGTACCATACAGTACCCAGTACAATACAATACGATTTACAATGGAGCCTCCTCAAGCCTTATAAAGGCTTAATCACATGCAATACCATGGGACAATACCATGGGATACAACAAACCATGTGCCCAAACCATGTGCTATACCTAACCACCTTTGACTCAATCCCAAGTCAAGGTTAACACATGCAATACCATGGGACAATACCATGGGCCCAAACCATGTGCTAGACCTAACCACCTTTGACTCGATCTCAAGTCAAGGTTAACCCTAACAATCCCCCCTTTAAACTTGACTTGGAGTAATCACCAACTCCCCTCAAGTATTTACCAAGGAATCTTACATACACCCCCCTATCACCTAGGTCTATCTCCTGACTTTACCGATCAGTTACCAGGGGTATGCATTCCTTACCAGGTCTTACAGCCATATGCCCATTTACATGCAAACTGCTCCATTACATTTTTATGTGCCTTCATGGTGACTAATCATAGAAACTCTACCGCTACTGCACTTGCTGGACCTTGGACTTGGAAAATTTCTTCTTTTCACCTTCATGCTTCAAGGCCAACAGAAACCGAGTAGGAACTCAGTTTCTCTCTGGTTACTCCCTTTGTCAACATGTCTGCAGGATTCTGGCTAGTGTGAATCTTTTCCAGTTTTAACAGTTCTTCATCTAGAACAGATCTTATGAAGTGGTACTTGAGTTCTATATGTTTAGTCCTTGAATGAAAGACTGAGTTCTTTGCAAGATGAATGGCTCTCTGGCTGTCACTGTACAACCTACTATTCTCCTTTTTCTTACCCAATTCTTCCATGAACCTCTGCAACCAAATCATCTCCTTACTAGCCTCTGTAGCAGCAACATACTTTTCTTCTGTTGTTGAAAGTGCAACAACCTGTTGCAGTTTTGAAATCCAACTTACTGTTGTTCCACCTACAATGAACACATACCCTGTGGTGCTCCTCCTGCTGTCTTTATCACCAGCCATATCTACATCAACATATCCCTGTAGAATGGTGTCTGAACCTCCAAAACATAATGCATGAGAAGTGGTACCTCTCAAATACCTGAGAATCCACTGTATTGCTTTCCAATTCTCTTTAACTGGATTATTCATATACCTTCTCACAACTCCCACTGCGTGTGCAATATCTGGTCTTGTGCACACCATGGCATACATCAAGCTCCCAACTGCTGATGAATAGGGAATCTTAGACATGTAATCTATCTCTTCCTATGTCTCTGGACACATATGCTTACTTATTTTGAAATGGCTTGCCAAAGGTGTGGTGATTGGTTTTGCATTTTGCATTCTAAACCTCCGCAACACCTTTTCTATGTACTCACCTTGAGACAATGTCAATTTGCGATTTTTCCTGTCTCTTGTTATTCTCATACCAAGGATTTGCTTTGCAGCACCCAAATCCTTCATCACAAATGATTTAGCTAGTTTTCTTTTGAGCACATTTATATCCTGCATATTAGACCCTGCAACAAGCATGTCATCCACATACAATAACAAGATAATATATCTTCCGTTATCTAGCCTCTTGAAATAAACACAGTGGTTGGAATGACATCTATCATAACCTTGTTCTGTCATAAACTTATCAAATTTTAAATACCACTGCCTTGGAGCTTGCTTCAGGCCATACAAGCTCTTCTTCAACCTGCAAACCAAATTCTCCTTCCCTTTGACCTCATATCCTTGTGGTTGCTGCATATAAATCTCTTCCTCCAAATCCCCATGGAGAAAGGCCATTTTTACATCTAATTGTCCAAGATGCAAATCTTCTACCACCACTAGACTTAAAATAGTTCTAATTGAAGTCATTTTAACAATGGGAGAAAATATTTCATCAAAGTCTATACCTTTCTTTTGTGCAAACCCCTTTACAACAAGTCTAGCCTTGCACCACTTCTTTCCTCCATCTTCTTCCTTCAACCTGTAAACCCATTTATTCTACAATAGCCTTTTTCCTGCTGGCAACTTAACTAGATCCCAAGTCTAGTTTCTTACCAATGAGTCCATCTCCTCATCCATGCCTTGCTCCCACTTCTTTCTAGTTTCTACCTGCATTGCTTCTTCAAAACATTCTGGCTCACCAGAATCAGTCATCAATAAATAATATAGTGAAGGAGAGAATCATTGAGGGGGTCTACTTAACTTGGTAGACCTTCTTACAGTTTCAAGAGTTTCAGGTACCTGCTGCTGCTCTTGATTTTCTGGTGCTTTTGGAACTTCATTTTCTTTGATGTCATCAAGCACTGTGTACTCTGTGTTTTCCTTTTCTCCTTTCTTTCCCTGCAACTGATCTTTGTACATGAACTTTTCATTGAATACTACATCTCTACTCCTAATGATTTTGCGATTTTTAAGATCCCATAAGCGATAACCAAAATCATCAACCCCGTATCCAATAAAGGTACATTTCTTGGATTTAGCCTCAAGCTTTGTTCTATCATCTTTATCAATATGGACAAATGCTTCACAA
This sequence comes from Pseudotsuga menziesii, assembly GCA_001517045.1. Taxonomy (NCBI): domain Eukaryota; kingdom Viridiplantae; phylum Streptophyta; class Pinopsida; order Pinales; family Pinaceae; genus Pseudotsuga; species Pseudotsuga menziesii. Next base: position 13,667 of record LPNX010887191.1, on the reverse strand, counting down.
CCAAAAGTTCTCAGAAATGAGTATTTTACCTATTTACCTGTCCATGCCTCCTCTAGAATTCCACCATCCAAAGTTCTTGAAGGCCCTTTGTTTATTAAATAAACAGCAGTGTTTATAGCATCAACCCAAAACTGTAAGGGAAACCCTGCATGCAATCTTATACACCTTGCATGCTCCATGATCGTTCTGTTCATCCTTTCTGACACGCCATTTTCTTGGGGTGTTCTAGGGACTGTCTTCTCTCTGTGAATCCCATTGTGTGAACAGTAACTATCAAACTCCTTGCTGCAGTACTCGCCTCCATTATCAGATTTGAGACATTTCAACCTTTTTCCTGTCTCATTCTCATCTAAAGCTTTCCACTTCTTAAAAGTATCAAACACATCAGATTTCTGTCTAATGCAATAAACCCAAGTTTTTCTAGTTGCATCATCAATAAAAGTAACATAATAACGAGATCCACCAAGAGATTGTACCTGAGCTGGTCCCCATACATCTGTATGGACAAGCTCTAACTTTTCACTCTTCTTTTGTTTCCCAACCCTGAGAAATCTAACTCTCTTCCGTTTTCCATAAACACAGTTCTCACAAAATTCCAAACTTACCTGCTTCAGATCTGGAAGCAGTTTCCTTGAGTGGAGAATCTGCATCCCCTTCTCACTCATGTGGCCAAGCCTATGATGCCACAACGCTGCACCTATTTCTATGGAAGCAACAGAAATAGAATAATCAGTGTTATGAGGACATAAATATAACGTACCTATCCTATCTCCTTTTGCAATTACCATTGATCCTTTAGTAACCTTCCACCACGTTTCTCCAAACGTAGACAAACAACCGCCATCTCCCAACTGCCCTGTTGAGATCCGATTTATTTTCATAGCAGGAATGTGCCTTACATCCTTTAGCAACCAGTCATTTCCATTATTTAGTTTAATCCGTACCTTACCCTTTCCAACAATTTTACATGGTTCATCATCCCCCAATAACACATGCCCAAAATCACCTTGAACATAATCATAAAAGAATTTCCTATGGTGTGTAGCATGACATGAATCCCCTGAATCTACTACCCAGTAATCACTAGTATTATCTAATGCAAGAATCAAAGCATCTTGTAACACATCACCTGTTACATTTGCTTTCTGGGTAGTCTCTTGCTGCCTCTCACCTTTCTTCTTTGGTGCTCTGCAGTCTTTCTTTAGATGTCCTTTCTTACCGCAATTCTAGCATTCTATTTTTTCGAATCTGGACTTGGATCTTCCCTTTTTAGACTTGCCGCGATTTCCTGGGCTCCTTCCTCTATCTTTTTGTCTCCCTCTGCTCTCCATGGTCAACGCATTACCTGATGTCTCACCTATACTTTTCCTTCACATTTCCTCGCTAAGAATAACACTAACAACATCATCAAACTTAAGAGTGCTTGAACTAGGGACGGAGTTACTTACAGCCATGACCAAGCTATTCCATCTTTCTGGCAATGAGCACAATATTAGAAGAGCCCTAAACTCATCATCAAAGTTCACTTTTACAGAACTTAACTGACTGGTAAGTGTATTAAACTCATTTAAATGGTCAGCAACAGATCCACTTTCCGACATCTGCATATTAAATAAACGCTTCATTAAAAATACCTTGTTAGAAGCCAAGGGTTTTTTTGTAGAGCTTACTCAATGCGCTCATCACACCCTCTGTTGTTATTTCTTTCAAAATATTGAAGGCCACTGACGAAGCTAGGCATAGCCGTATTTTTCCTAGTGCCTTTCTGTCAAGAGCCTCCCATTCTTCATCCTTCAAAGCCGCTGGCTGTTTTGCTTTTCCGCCCAACGGCAAGTACAGATATTTCTGGTACAGATAGTCCTCCATTTGCATCTTCCATAACTGATAGTTTTGGCCGTTAAATTTATCGACCCTAAACTTTCCTTCTTCTGCCATTGCTCCCACTCGAACTAGGAACCCTTCTTTCCTGCAAGTTTACAAACCAAATAGACCTTTTGGCTCTGATACCAATTGTTAGAAAAACAAGACCACAGAGCAATAACAATTATATAGTTAAATCAATAAACAAGATGAAAAAACACATTAAACATTACAGAGAGACACAGATATAACGTGGTTCACCCAAACAATGGGCTACGTCCACAAACAAATTTGCTAGTCCTTTTATTTTAGTCCAGAAAGATAAAGGGATACGCCCTGCAGCAAAACTGCTGCACTTCCTCTTCAAGCTCTCACAGTCTCTCTTCCAGCACAATACAATGCCCACATCCAGTACCATACAGTACTCACATCCAGTACCATACAGTACCCAGTACAATACAATGCAATTTACAATGGAGCCTCCTCAAGCCTTATAAAGGTTTAATCACATGCAATACCATGGGACAATACCATGGGCTACAACAAACCATGTGCCCAAACCATGTGCTAGACCTAACCACCTTTGACTCAATCCCGAGTCAAGGTTAACACATGCAATACCATGGGACAATACCATGGGATACAACAAACCATGTGCCCAAACCATGTGCTAGACCTAGCCACCTTTGACTCGATCTCAAGTCAAGGTTAACCCTAACATTGAGAAATAATCAACTTTATATAAATTTGAATAAGTGTAGCTTTCCGCAAGAAAGTTTTATATTCTTGGGCTTTTCTATTTTAGTAGAAAGTTTATCATAAATTTTAGTAGTATTATGGAACCCATAATAGATTGCAAAAAAGGAAAGGAATTCATATGAACTGACGAAGTTGAGGAAAGTTTCAATTTTTTCAAAAATAAGGTAACCAAGGCCCCAATTTTAGCATTACAAGATTTTGAAAAACAATTTGAGGTAGAATGTGATGCCTCATATGTAGGAATTGGAGTTGTGCTTGGTCAAATTAGTCGACCAATTGCATTTTTTAGTGAGAAGTTGAATGATGTAAAGAAGAACTACTCTACACATGATGTTGAAATCTATGATATTATGCAAGCATTACAACACTGGAGGCATTATTTAGTGCCAAAGGAGTTTGTGTTGTTTACTGATCACACTGCCTTAAAATATGTAAACACTTAGATTAATTTGAACACTAGACATGCCAAATGGGTTTCTTTTTTACATATTTACACTTTTGTTCTAAATCACAAATCAGGAAAATAGAACCAAGTTCCTGATGCTTTAATTTGATGCGTTGTTCTTTTAACAACTATGGAAAATGAGGTAATTGGGTTTGATGCACTTAAATATCTCTATGTGTCTGATCCTGATTTTGGGGAGCTTGTGAAACAATTGAAGAAGCCAGTTGTTGGGAATGTGGATCTTATTTGTGGAGAATAGTTTCTGTAAGATGGATACCTCTTTAAAGGTAAACAACTCTGCATTCCAGTTGGTTCTATGAGAGAAAATATCATTAGAGAGCTTCATAGTAGTGTCTTGGATGGCCATTTTGGGAAGGATAAGACGCTGGAATTAATAGAATATAAGTATTATTAGCCGAAGATTAAGAGGGATATCAACATCTATGTGGAAAAGTGCAAGATTTGTTAAGTGGTAAAAGGATGCTCCCATAATATATAACTATATATGTCATTACCAGTACCCATGATCCCATGGATGGATCTAAGCATGTGCATTATGTTTGGACTCCCCAATACATAGCGAGGTAATGATTCTATTTTTGTGGTTGTTGATCGGTTTTAAAAAATGGTTCATTTAATTGCTTGTAAAAAAACTAGTGATGCCTCAATGGTGGAAGAATTGTTTTTTTTTTTCAGAAATTGTGATATTGCATGGTGTACCCAAAACCATTACCTCTTATCGAAATAAACAGTTCTTGGGAAATTTTTGGAGAGATTTGTGGAAGAAAATGGGAACTAAACTACAGCTCAATAGTGCCTATCATTGCAGACAGATGGGGAAAGTGAGGTAGTAGATTGGCATTTGGGAAACCTGTTTCAAAAAATTGTTGGAGAGAATCCCAAGCAGTGGGATTTGTCTTTACCCCAAGCAAAATTTTCCTACAATAGTTCTATGAATCGATCCATAGGCAAATCTCCATTTTAGGTTATTTATGGAATAACTCCTTCAGGTGTCCTTGACTTGGTACAACTACTAATTGGGGACATAATTAGTGATGATGGGGAATAATTTGCCAAACACATTCAATAGTTGAAGCAAATAATGTGACAAAAAACGTTGTACAGTAACAAGCAATAAAAAATTATAATAGTTCTTGGTCGCTGCCATTAGGTATTTAATGAAGGAGTTTTGGTGATGGTTTCTTTGTGGAAAGAAAGGTTTCCTAGAGGAACCTACCACAAATTGAAGTACAATAAAACTGGTCCTTGCATAATTCTCAAGAAAATCAATGGCAATGCTTACAAGGTATATTTACCGACGTCTCTTTATTTTTTTCCTGTATTTAATGTTTTTGATTTATATATATATTCCATGGGGATGATTTGGGTAATGAAAATGGTGAGGCGGTCAATTGGCATCAAGTTATTCTACGCAATAAAAATGAGTAGATTTCCCATATTTTAGATAAAAATACCATTCGGAATTTGCAAAGACAATATAACCAATATCTAGTACAATGGGAAGGTTTCACCCCAACAGAAAGCACATGGATTACAGAGCAGGAATTGAAGAAATTGGATCATGTTCAGTGGTATGAATTTGAAGACAACAACTTACAGGAGTTGTTCTTTTCAACTAGAGGAGAATGATGGAATTTGAAGTCAACAACTTCCAAGGGCCAAAACTTTTGATTCAGGTATCCGTTTTTATGAAATTTCAGGTGAATTTGTGTGTTTTAGAGTTCACTATCATTCCAACCTAATCCTGCAAATAATATTTCATTTTGACATATTTTTGAGCCCAAATTCCTTCATTTAAGGCCCTAAATTTGGGTTTTAGTGATTTTCGGTAATTTTTAAAATATAATTTTTAATTATCTTTCAGTTGTGCACATAAATAGGAAAAGCCAGTTTACATTTAGTTTTGATCAATTTCACTCTTAGTTAGGTGCAATTTTCAGATCGTTTTGCATCATTTTACAGACTTACTAAAAATAACAAGTTTGTAAAAATAATAGTTTTTTTTTCAAAATTGTAGTTTTCAGTAGATATAAGGATTTTTCAGTTCATTGTAAAATGCATAGTGGATGAAGGAATAATCGATTGATTCACCATTCTCATATTCTATGTTATTTTTTTATCTTATGATTGAATTCAAGCTTATTTGGTTACATCATATAGGAATTGGATCCCCTAACTATTAGATGATGACCTCTCATAGTTAATATATTGTATAAAATATTTTTATAACGGGAACCATTGTATCTATCTTTCCCTAAAGGGTGACTAAGGAAATTGAAGTTGTTGGTGTTGATGCAAGTAATGTAAATAACTCAAGGAAGACTAGAGAACAGAAAGAGCGTGGTAGTGTTTCTATGATGGTATTATTTCTATAGGCATGTTATCTTCATATCTGCAAAGGTTCACATGGTTGACATAAAAAAGAGAATGTTGTGTTCAAAGAGTACCATTTCTTGACATTAAAAAAAATTACTTGGGAGTTAGTTCCCCAACTACAAGGAAAAAAATTACTTGGGAGTTAGTTCCCCAACTACAAGGAAAAAAATTACTTGGGAGTTAGTTCCCCAACTACAAGGAAATGGTGTAATTAAATAGCGATGGGTACTATAATAGTAAATTCACATTATAAGGTGTTTTTAAGAGACATAAATTCCATTTCAAAGAAAAATGTTTCCCTTATCATGAAGGTATCAAATTCACTAAGAATTTTTCCTGGTTGAAAAGATGAATTATGTTTGACCGATACTCTCTTACTACTCAATTTGCATGGAGGTACGTCATAATATTGCTAAAATTTATTTCTTACATGGTGATTTGACTAAGGATACTTATATCAAGGAACCTTCAAATTTTGAGGATATTTTATCTTGTGTTTCCACCAAAGAAATCCTTTTACAATTTAAAACAAGACGTTAGGACATAGTATGACAAGACTAATAATTTATTTCTTAAATTTTGTTTCAAGTTATGTGATTTTGATTATTGTATCTATGTCTTACATGTACATAGTTCAATTATTACTTGTATTAGTGCTAACGATTTTGTTTTCGAAGGAGAAGTTGATACATTTGAAAAGAATATCCCTTACTTGTTTCATTTCATTATGGGAATCTACACCTTGTATACTCATGAACCTAAACATGATTTATGTTTATCTAATAAATTCAAACCGGGTTACTTTAAGAATGAGTCATTATAAGCCTTGTTTTAATCCATAACAGTTGGGAATGAAATTGATAAAGGAGTATATTTCCTAAGCCTCAATGGAACTCTATATAGGAATCTTATTGGTGTTCAAGGACTTCTGGTGGACTTGATATTTCCTTTTATGTTCTTGTGGTATCCAAGTTCGTGCAAGTTCCAAAACAAAGCCACTTGTCGACCACACATATGATTGTTTAGTATATCAAGGGTACATGTCAACTTAGTATAAGTAATTACAAGAAGAATATGAACCAATTTGTTGGTTATATGAAATATGATTGGGAAGGCGATGAAGATGATAGGACGTCAACTTTAAGATGATAAGAAGCTAACTTTAGGTTATGTATTTTTTGTATTTGGAACCATATTATGGTCTCATAAGAATAATAAGGTGGTTTCCTTATTAACCACAAGAGTTAAATATAGAAGTGTGGTTAATGTTCACATGGAGTTAGTGTGGACTCAAAACCTAATAGGTGAGCTTGTATTTCCTTTTGGAGCTTGTAAAATGAAGCATGTGGATAGTGATGGAGATTATTTGAGACATTTGGTACAAGAGAACATTGTGTCTCTTGTTTATTTGTAGGATAATGAACAAATTGATGATATGTTTATGAAGCCATTGCTAGAACATAAGTATGTGAAACATTTGGATATGTTTTAGATTCAAGAAGATATAATTAATTCGGATGTGAATCAATAATTACACCTATTTATGTTTTATTAATGAGGGGTTCTCTAAAAAATAGGATCTTCTTAACTTCAGTGATTATAAAATCATGAAATACCTTTCTATTAATAGTCTAAGATTGACTAAATGGTCAATATAAAATTCAATGAAGCATAGATCAAGCCTACAAAATTCAAATGGAGAATAAGATTGTAGAAGAGAGAGAATCAATTTAGTAAACTCTGCTTAATAATTCATTGAGAATAAACACTCATGAGACCAATTATTGGAATAATAATCATAATCCATTAATCAGTATTAATCCACATATTTAGTAAGTAATATGTAATACAATGGTTATACATATAGGAGAATTCGAATACCTAAGATGGGATTTGAATCTACCAACCTAAACTAACTTCAGAGCTAACTCAGTGTGGAAAAATCATCACTAGAGCTCACTAATGCAACTCTAGATCACTAAAACAGTTCACAACTAGTTAATTGAAGAGGGTAGATGAGAAAATGTGGCCTACTTCCCCTGAATCATGGAAACTAGCGCTAGAATGTCTGAGAGTGATCTAACTGATGGGAATAATAGCATAACTAGACTTAACTAAATACCTACTAGAGTCAATTGCTGGAGACTGTTGGTGGCACTTAGAGTGGGTTCCTAAATTATAGGGATTGATTCTTGGGGCACCTAAACTCTTACAAATAGGTGCAGTACATGGAAGATTCCCCCTAGGCGTGTCCCCCATGCATTAGTGGAGTGATGAATACCTCCTAACCTAGGAAAATGGACAAATAGACTATGTGGTCAAAGGTATTAATAATAATAATTCCAACACCCCCCCTAATCCCAACTTTGGAAAACCTTATCCCTGACAACTAAGACAAAGTTAAACCATACAATCTAAATGCAAAAAAAAAACTACTTAACAAAACCGAGGAAATGGGGAAAACCTCATGGGAAACACCCCCTCAAAATAAGTAGGAAAATAAGGATCAAGCTTTCATATCAAGAGAAAATTTCTTCTTGAATAAAAAAACTTGTGAAAATATTTTGCAATTTGCATCTCCATGGAGCAGTAAAGCAGTGTGATGGTCCATGTGTGCACCAGTATCCTAGGACTATGCATGTGAACCTCCCCATATTCTTCCAATCTGATGATAGATAGGAGAATAAATGTTTGCTTTGTCTCTTATTTTTGGAGGAAGAGTGACATGATCCAATTTGTTCTTCAGTGAGTAGAGTTGTTGATTATACCTTACCATCATGTAGCATCTCTTTGGGAGCTTGTTGCACCTCTCTGAAGGAAGTGAATTTTCTTGAAATAACGTAAGGAAGTCTTTTTGACACTAGGATATTTTTCTCCTCATGTCAGATGGATCTCTAGTCATGTTCCCAACTTCCTTAATAACCTTTTGTGCCCATTTAGGCCTAGGATTAGGGACTGGATTTGGAGCTGGATCACTGCGAACTTCATCTCCAATTTCATAAATTGATTCAACTGGGTCCTCTTATTCGAATTATGAATCTGAAATACTAATGGAAACATTATCATATGCAAAATTTTTAGGTAAAATAGTTTTACCTTCCCTTTTAAATAGTAGTTGAGACTGTACTGGATTTGCGTATGGCCGAAAGTGTGAGAACTCGTATGCCTTGGAGGCATGGTTTGCAACACCTTTCACTATAATATTCCTAGTTGGGATATATGATATCTCCACTGAGTCAGGACCAAATACCACTCACTTTGGTCGGCCAGTATGTGTCATCTAGTATATAGATAACAAATTTTCAACTAAAGAGGGCATATAAAGTACATTTTTAACACTCCATTCTCTAACTTGATTGTACCCTTACCTTCAACTTGAATTTGAGTGTCATCACCCATGTTAATACTTGGACCAGTAGTAATTTGTAATGAAGAGAATGATTCTTTAGATGCAATCATATCATTGGAGGATCTTGAATCAATGATGAAGGCATGTGATTTTGAACAACTAGCCTTTAGTACATGGCATCTCTCATCACGGTCTTTAGTCTTATATCTAGAGTCAGTCTTCCTTGTTCCTTCAAGGAGGGTAATATTTCACTTCTCAAGGAGTTTCATCATATGATCTATGGTATTCCTCATACAATATTTCTATGTATGGTTTCCTTTCTTATAGTAGGAGCACTTCCCCTTGTTAGAATTTTGATGTTTGTCCTTCTTAGAGCTCGAGGCTTCATATGATGGATCAAACTCATATTTAGGTTAAAATTCAGTTTTCTTCTTTTCTTTACCTTCTCGATTCCTTCTTTCTTGCACATTCCTTGTCTCACCAGCTAAGAGAGCTTCATTTGGAGAGGCTCTGAGAGCTCTCATCTGTATCGGCTTATATTTTTCTTGGATTAGAGACTCTGTGAAGGAATCAAGGGATGGAATTTTCCAATTAGGAGTAGTTAGTCTCTCAAAGTTTAAGGTAGATACAAACACTATGAATTCTGGGCCATGTTTCTCAATATGGAGAGCAATAATTGCTCATCCTTCATCTTAATCCCACATTGCTTGCATTGCATGACCAGTGATTTTAATTTTGAGAAAAAATGTTGTATAGTTTCAAAGTTATTACGATGCAGTGCTATCAGCTCATTCTCCATGATATGGCCCCTCAGCTCATCTTATTTTCCAAACAAGGATTCGAGCTTATCCCATACTTATTTCAGATTCTTGATTCCATTAAGATGGAACAACAACTCCCTTTATATGTGGATGCACATGAAGCCAAAATATTCATCAAGATTATTCAGATGCTTCGATTTTTCAATATACTACTGGGGTTCGACCTCTGTTCCCATAGTGATCCTGTACAGACCCTTTTTGCACAAGAAAATATACATATCTTGCCTCCAATCAAGGTAATTGAAGGGTGTAAGGATTTTGGGAGTCAGATCTACTAAATTATCCATTTCACAGCTATATTAATCAACAAATTATCATAAATTCTTTGAATGTACATGCAAGAACACTATAAAACAACTCAATTCGAATCAAATTAGACCAAACACTCTCTGCTTAGACATGTGCACATTCTCTGCGTGCATCACACCTGGATAGACTTATTTGGATAGAATCCAGAGGGAGTAAGGCAATAATTCCAAGATTTATGTGGAACCCAATAGCTTCTGGTGCATCAATCATTAGAGGAAATTTCAATTTAAAATGGGCCTTCCAAAACTAATACAAATTCCATGTCATCATGTATCAGCCAATCAAAATTCTTTAAAATTCAAAAAGGGAGCACCTCTTAAACAATTTTTAATATAAATTTGGGGATAGGTATCATAAAAAAAATACTTTTTTGTTCGTATTTTTGACATAACTCCCTGTTTTTTTATTCAAATGTCGATCAAGAGAGCTCTTTGGATGCGGAATTAAATTTTGCATCCAACGAGTACCCTCTCGGAATACTTTTTACGGGCCCCGCTACCCCAAAAACAAGAAATACCTAAAAATTCATGATGATGATGTCATCATCACATTTATTTCAGGTATTTCTTGGTTTTGGGGTAGCGGTGTTAAATTTTCATATGCTAAGCTAGATCATTAGTATTCCATTTTGATTTCATAAAAAAAGCATATAAACAGGATCACTGAAAGATAGACAAGCACAACCATACAAAAGGAACACAAAGATTTATCCTAGGAAAACCCTAAAGGGAAAAACCCAGCAAAAGCTTCCTCAATATAGATGCCCCAAAAGGTAAAAGGGTAAAACCAACAAGGAGATCAAAAACCTGATCCTCCTCCTTCTCCAACTACTTCTCTCCTCCACAAGTGCGCTACACAAGTGAGTGTGTGTCCCAAATGAGGAGCACTACACCTCTATTTATATTCATCCATTCACTTAAGTTAACTCATCTGTCCTGTAGGCTCGAGTTAATCATGTAGGATCGAGTTATACATGTAGGCTCAAGTAACCACACTGGGGTGCTAATGAACCACCTTTATAATTAGAGGGGACTACCTCATGACTCTTATTAGTTCTTCTGATTAGGAGCATCGGGGTACAAAGTAATACAAGTGTTTCTCCCGGTAGGACCATCGAGGACCACAAAGAAATACATATAGAATATTCTTCGAAGTTACAATATTTCAACACTCCCCCTTAACGAGAAGGGTATTCTATAACAACATCAACAACAACAATAATAGGAGAGAGATAGAGGACATCATCAACATCATCAGGGTGATACATCTATAAATCATTGGAAGCTTTTCAACATCATGTAGCCTTCATCTTCAATATTTAGTCTTCAGCATCATCAATACTTTGACCTCTTCGATCAGCAGCATCTTGACTCTTCAATTAGCAGCAACATCTTCAGCACTTTGACCTTTCGATCAACAACATCTTCAGTACTTTGACCTTTCGATCAACAACATCATCTTCAACACTTTGACCTTTCGATTAGCAACATCATCTTCAACACTTTGACCTTTATATCAGCAACATCTTCTTCAGCACTTTGTCCTTTCGATTAGCAACAACATCATCATCATACTCTGATCTTTCAATCAGAATCATCATTATCATCAGCCTCTGATCTTTTGATCAGAACCATCATCAACTGAACATCATCATACTCTAACATCAACTCATCATCATATTATGATCTTTTGATCAGTACGTCATCATCATCATACTTTGATAATATGACATCATCATCATCAGGATCTCATCATCATCACATTCTGATCTTTCAATCAGAAACATCATCATCATCATCGCATTCTGATCTTTCGATCAGAAAACACCATCATCATCAGCAACATCATAATCATAAGCAACTTCTGATCTTCCGATCAGAAAACATCATCATCATCATATTTTGATCTTTCGATCAGAGAACATCATCATCAGAAACTTTTGATATTTCGATCAGAGAAACATCATCATCATCATATTCTGATCTTTCGATCAGAGAACATCATCATCGTCAGCAACAACATCGTCATCATATTCTAATCTTTCAATTAGAGAACATCATCATCATCAACAACTTCTGATCTTTCGATCAGAGAACATCATCATCATCAGCAACATCTGATCTTTCGATCAGAAACATGATCATCATCATAAAAACATCAACATCATCAAAACATCAACATGATCCTTCCTTTCGAAATTATGGGATTTAGGTCTTTACGGAGTTACCAATGATCCTTCCTTTCGGAATTACATGATTTAGGTCTTTACGGAGTTACTAACGATCCTTCCTTTCGAAATTACGGGATTTAGGTCTTTATGGAGTTACTAATGATCCTTCCTTTCGGAATTATGGGATCAACACATTTGTGGAACTCAGACAATCCTTCCTATTGAAATTACGGGATCAACACATCTGTGGAACTCAAACAATCCTTCCTATTGGAATTATGGGATCAATTCAATGATCCTTCCTTTCGGAATTACGGGATTTAGGTCTTTACGGAGTTACTAACGATCCTTCCTTTCAGAATAACGGGATCAACAAATATGTGGAACTTAGACAATCCTTCCTCTAGGAATTTCGGGATCAACACACGTTCTCGAGTACCGAAGTCATCGGATCCGTTCTGAACCGAAGTTCAAGGATGATACAATTCTACCACATTCACGGGGACCAAGATCTTCGGATACATTTTGAACCGAGGTTCAGGGATGATGCAATCCACCACTTTCACGGGGGCTAAGACCTCCGAATACATTTTGAACCGAAGTTCAGGGATGATGCAATCCTACCACTTTCACGGGGGCCGAGACCTCCAGATACATTTTGAACCGAGGTTCAGGGATGATGCAATCCTACCACATTCATGGGGGCCGAGACCTCTAGATACATTTTGAACCGAAGTTCAAGGATGATGCAATCCCACCACATTCACGGGGACCGAGGTCACCGGATCACTTTTGGACAGATGTCCCGGGATGTTACAATCCCTCTTCATTCTCGAAGACCGAGGCCTTCGGGTCACTTTTCGGAAAGTGCCCAGGGATGATACAATCCCACCACATTCTTGATGACCGAAGTCACCAGATAAATTCTGGACATATGTCCTGGGATGATACAATCCCTCTTCATTCTCGAAGACTGAGGTCTCTGGGTCACTTTAGGGTAGATGCCCAGGGATGATATAATCCCAATTCATTCTCTAAGACCGAGGTCTCTGGATCACTTTAGGGCAAGTGTCCAGGGATGATACAATCCCACTGCAACATCACTACTCCCCCTTTCGGGGAAGGTCTTTCTGAACCATACCAAGCTTGTCTCGAAAGTGTTCGAACTTTACCCGAGACATAGGCTTTGTCAGTGCATCATCATCTAAACCATCTTCATCTACATCTTTAGTATGTGAATACTGAACTATCATCAGGTCCCTATCATCTGCATCTACAGTATGTAAATACTGAAACATCATCTATATCTTCAGCATGGGAATACTGAAATCATCATCATCTATATCTTCAATATGGGAATACTGAAACATCATCATTTCTATATTCAGTATAGAAATACTGAATCACCATCATCTATATCTACAGTATGTAAATACTGAAACATCATCATTTGCATCTTTATCTTGAATGTAGAAATACCGGATTTCTATGTGTTACGATGGAACACAGGGTTCTCTATTATCACAACTCTCATTATCACATAGAATCAATGTAGTA
>LPNX010887166.1:0-13764 GCA_001517045.1 Pseudotsuga menziesii | reverse complement strand
CACTATTTCAAAGAAGGACGATAGTGCATGAAAGATTCTATGTGTGTCTTAAGTCATGAGATGATTACTAAATCTTATGTATAATCGAAGGAATAATAAGCTTGCTTGATTTAGGTTATAAACATTGACCTCGACAAACTGGATGCAAATTGTATATTTGGTTTTCTTTTATATATAGAGGAGAATGGATCTCGAATTGTCAATGATTGTTTTTACAATACGTGGAGTTTGACATTTTCGACTGAACATGTTTCACTAAAGCGACTTTTAAAATCTGCCAGCAATGGGACAGACTCATTTTGCAATAACAGCGTAGTATAAATCTTACCATTTTTCACACCTAGTGACACAGTGGTACGGTAGGTACACTACATATGGTATCAAAGCCAGAGTTGAAACACTTGGGCCTAATTGGGCTCAAAAACGCTCCTACATGTTTTACTTTTGGAACTACATGCCTATTGACCTTGGAGTTGTGCAGGGGAGGCTGGAACATTAGCTCAAAATCACAACAAAGATGACCCAATACGTTGTCAGTTCAATGTGAGACCTGAACATGTAAGTACATAGGTATTCCGTTATTCTATTGCTCACTTACGAATATGTTTTACAAATAGCTAAGACGATTGCTTCATCTCTATCTTGAGTTGCACCAATAAACTTTACAGAGGTTTAGAAGTCTTCTTGGAAAGACTCATGGTTGACGAAGGTATTATAGTAGTTCCTAATAGAGTACTAGTGTGGGGTTGGAATTCGTAGATGAATTGGCTGTTAATGACTTGATTATGGGTGGAAAGATTGTGAAAGTTTACACTGTAAAACATAGCAAATAATGTTGTTAAAAAGTGGCATTGAATGGGAAACCTGATGAGATGATCCTTGAGGGGTGAATTTTAGCCGCAAAACTATCATGCATAGAAAATATTTAAGCCCAAGGTAAGCAATGCTAAAAACATATGTTGTATTGTCATGACTATACAAACATTATTAAAAAAATACTAACGTTTGAAGCACCTTTTTACACTTATGGTGTCATGCGAACCATGAACAAATAACTTGCACAAAAGTCATATGGATGATCTACTCATTGTAACATGATTGAGTGATTGATAGAAACCATCTAAAACTAGGCTTATCTTCCCTTGAATGGTTTGTTTCTTGAGGCATTAACACCTTGGAATAGTTGCTTTGTATCTAAAGCATCGAGCATTGAAGGTGAATACCGTAAGTCCTTCAAGCAACTTTGCACTTAACATTCATATCATTTGTTTCAGATCTGAGTTCATATCCTATTTGAATTTTGGCTGATGAATTTAGGAATGACTGCTGATATACGTAAACCATTGACCTTGCGGATGGGCTGTGAGATCGAAATCCTTATTTGACTTCCAAATTTAATCAGGTATCAATTCTGTGTTTGGTTGCTGAAATTATATTTTTGGAATCTAATTATTGGTGAGTTTTTCTTTGACACTTAGTCTCCTCCCTTGCGATTTGAATACTAGGGATCTGATTTAATGCTTAAAGAATGTTTGATACATTTCTTGACACGGCAGTAAAATGGAGGTTTGAAAGTTGATAATGATTCTATGGTTATGAATCCATTACTAAAGGTATTGAAGTTTTGTGTTTTAAAACCAACTGATTGTTCACTAAAGTGACAAATAAAAGTACAAATCAAACCGTATCTCTTTATAATTCATGACATTGCTGGATTGAGAGTTGAAAATCCTTAAATAGAATGATGAATGTACTTCTTGATCCGTGTTGACCTCGCTAGGGGTATTGTGCATATTGGTGAATGATGTTATACATGCTGAAAATTTTCTGTATAGTACAAGTACGAGCTTCATAATTGATAAGTAAATTGAATTCTAGAGAGTCATGCTCTTAATGGTGAATGTTCTAGAATCGGTTTCTTGTGCTTGGATTTGAGTTTTGACCTTGAACTATCTCATGTTTTGATTCGCCCATGAATGGTATTTTCAATTTTGGTACTGATCTAGTGGACAAATAGACTATTTGTTAGATTGCGACCATATGTTTATTTGTAGAACCCTAGAATTAGTTCTAGTGCTAGAGAAAAGGATCTTATTGGTAATCTTGTGATGAAAACCATTAAGGTTTTAATAACAGTATTGTTGCTTGGATAATGTTAAGATTGGAATTTTAAGAACTTATACGGATTCGAATATCTAAAGATATTGATGTTAGAAAAAATAATAAATGAGTTCATAAATGCTATATAATGTCACATGCTAACATGGCAGGATAGGCCAGGAACACTATCGGTTGGAGCCGACCATTACAAAATACATGTTGCCATAGAGAAGGAGGTTAAGTATGGGTGTTGTGTTATTTAATACAATTGTCGAACCTCGACTCTTTATATAAAAATAAGGGCTAAATGTGGATGATGTTGTTGCATACTAACATTGCAGGCTTCACCGAGATTATGACCATTGCTACATTGACGTACATTTTGGTATATGAATCTACCTGTGTATGTAAATTGTGCTAAATTACTCAAAAGGGAGTAAGGAATAATCTCTCTTGGTTGTTTTTGTTTACGAGGATATGTAGCTTGTGAATGATGATTAAGAATTGATGCAAATTATGATAATTGATTATTGGAATTTTGGGTTGTCAATGAATGCTTTGACTCACTGTGTAGTTGATTCATGAACTGATACAATGACATTAAAGTCATGGAAGCACCCTCGAGTGCGCATTGCAATAATCAAAGTTAAAATTTATACAAATAAGAACAAGGAAAATTTTGGATGTTGCGGGAGCACCGTGATGTTAGGCATATATGCTGCAGGAGCACAATGGTGTTAGGCAAGTGATTTCCGCGTGAGGACATTGGTGTTAGGCATATGGTGTGGCATATGAAAAAGGAAAAATTTGGATGCTGCAGGAGCACCATGGTGTTAGGAAAGTTATTGCCGCATGAGCACACTGGTGTTAGGCATATATGCTGCAGGAGCACAATGGTGTTAGGAAAGTGATTGCTGCATGAGCACATTGGTGTTAGGCATATGGTGTGGAAAACGACCTAGGAAAAAATTTGGACATCTGAAAAGGCAGGATGCTGTTTGATGTCACTGAGGAAAGTAACCTCGTAATTATTGTAAGTCCACACCAGAAAAGGAAAAAGAAACTCAAAGGGAGTTTGGAAAAACATAACGAGCATAAAAACATGTTAAATGACTTTCCAAAAAGACTGTTACATTGTTTAAGGTGAAAAACGGTTCCTCAAGTAGAGGACGACCTAATTGACCAAAATGTTGTAAAGGGTAGTAATCATGTTTTATTTGCATTATGAAAATGATTGGATATCATGGCATAAAAGAACACGAGAAAATTGCATATTATTACAATGCAAAAGATCTATGATTTCTGTTTAAATATTTTTGACATGAATTACTAAACAAAAATTGGACAAGACCTCATCCTGTTGCAGGAAACTACAGGTCCTGAGTGCTAGCAACTTGAGAAGAAGCAAGGAAGATCGATGAGGATCCAGAATGGAAAAGGCGAAGCATGAAAGATTCCTCAGGAAACGAAGAAAGATGAACGGGAAATAAGAACACCGAGGACGGTGTTATTTTTAAGGGGGAGAGGATGTAACATCCCTCTCGCAGCCCCCTAGACATTTTTGTAACAGTCTAATGTAATTGTACCAGTTTACCGGTGAGGAGCTCAAGGCCAAGGCCCCACCAGTAAAACCTTTGTAGGTAGGAGATTAATTCCCTAATCTTTGGATTTGGGAAAACAAGTATACATTGGCACAAGTTAAACAATTTAGAACTAATCCACTAGGGAGGAATAAAACAATAAGGAAAGAACATGGAGGTCGAAGTAACCATCCACCTTCGAACTTAGCTGATTATAAGATTTCCTCACGCGCGTGACTAGCATTTACTTAATTGCGGATATACGGGCCTAGGGCTCGATCATGGAGGAGTTACTGGATAAAAGAAACTTCTAACCACAACCTATATGAATAAGTCATATAAAACCTCCCATTAGCCGGAGGCATTGGAGAAAAAAAAACACATAGCTATTATACATGAAAAGTATATATATATATATATGTATGTATTATCATAAAGCGTGGGTGCTCACATTAACAGAGTATAAACCACCTCACATTGATAGGGGGCTCTCCATGAGTCAGGGGAAAACTAAGGAAAGCCAAAGAAAGGAGCACTCAGTTCGGAATCGCCAATTTGACAATCTAAAGGAAGCTATGTAGGCTGTATGACAGAGCAACTGAGCATATTGAAGCTATCTGGGGCACGAACTGAAGGTACGGTCTCTTGGGTTTAATATTTTGTTGAATAGCGAGTTATTTGTTCGAGAACAAATGATCACTAAATAATGCTTGATTGAGTCAGTTTCAGTCCATTTGGGTGTAGTCGTGCTGGGTTACCATATTTCCAGGCGTGGGTTTCTTTTTCTTAATCAAGTTGTGCGGCCGTGTCATGGGGCCTTAGTCATTCAAAGATGGGGTTCAGCCTGAAGGTTATAAGATCCGAGTGCTGTAATGCACCCCTTTGATTCTTTTTAGTGATTAACGGTGATAAAATAATATAGAAGAATACAATATATATAAATGAAATATAACGGAAGTAGATCTACATTTTTGGGATTTAGGGTCTACATAGGAAAACCGTACCCACGTTTTTGAAATCGCTGTGATGTAGTGAAAACACACAGGAGCTAAAATGCAGCAGCATGCTGCAGGTATCCACAATTTTTTTAATTCGCTGTGTGAAAACACACAAGAGTAAACGCTGAGGCATGGTGTTTGTATCCACTCTTTTTTTTTCACTGTGTGTTGGAGTGAAAACGCATAGGAGTAAATGCTAAGGCATGCTGTCCGTATCCACGATCTGTAATTCGCTGTGTGTTTGAGTAAAAACATACAGGAATTAAAGCATTGATGCATACCGTTTGCATACTTTCTTCCCAATTGATTTTAACAGGTATTTTGGTTCTCTGAATGGTCAATATATATATATATATATATACAGAGCCTCGATAGAAATATTATCCATTTAGAGATGATGTAGTTAAATGGTTGATAACAGTAAACGACAAGCCTTGTAATTTTGCCAATCTTGCTTATCAGGCGTTGATGGACGATAGTACAGCGTCCCCAAAATGGTAGCATCAAGCTATCTGGAAATGGGACGTGCCATTTAAAAACCACCATCACCCCCTTTCTCTGTTGGTTAGCATTGGAAAACCTATACACGCTTGGTATAACCTGGTATGAATGGTCCTACTGTCTGTATGTATTCTCTGTGGAGAAAACGTGCCGCATTGAACTAGCGTTTTTCACAGTTTTGCATTTCACCTTTCAGGGTTGAGATAAGAGGAAATAAATAAATAAATAAATATGAAAATAAACCCCTTCATTTTGCCACGGGAATTGGCTGATAGGGTGTTAAGACCATGATCCACAATTCAGGTTAAAAAGTAGAATGTATGCATAATGGAAGGGTCTGTGTTCACGGGCTGCTTTTTAGATTAAAAAGAAAAACTATGGGAATGGCTATGTATTTAACTGCAATAGTAGCTGATGTTTCTACAGGTCCCCATGCCAAGAACCTAATCGGGAAGGTAGATTAAGGGACACTCTGGGAGAAAGTCTCAGAGTTTTGTAGATGGAAAAGTATGGAAACATTAAGGTTGTGGTCTATAATCCTCTTGATAAAATGAATGTAACAGGCATGTGACACCCTTTTGGTGGACGTAACCCCAAGGTTGGGGTGAACCACGTATATCTTTTTCTGTCTTCTTTTCATGTGTCCTTTTGATCTTACTTTTCCCATGTTTGTTTGGTGCATCTATGATAGATGATTATAATGTTTTGTAAATGATATGCCTTTGGTGTGATGGGAAGTGTTTCTCAATATGATTCATTACTTAGAAAAATTTAAGCAGTAAGTAATCTCTTCCCTATTGCTAGACGAATATGGCAGTGTTTTCTCCAATAAGTATACGTCCTCTTATCTTCCACAATAAGTAACATCGCATTTAAAGAATGGAATTGGATATGTAATGCCATGTAAAAATTAAAGTATGCTACATTCATACAAACAAATAATCCAAAGGAAAGTTATTACCCCATGCACAATGGTTGCTTTACATGTGTTCGAAGAATTACAGGAAATGATGCCTATTATGTTTCAGCAGGGACTGTTAAAATGGTTAGCTTTTAAAAGGTTTGGACAAACCATCCTTTTCTTAAGGTGATGCTAGTTGATACCTCAAGGGTAGTTGCTGAAGAGTCCAACTATTCAATTGCAAATCAACTATGCTGTGATATGGTCACAGAAAACTGATGTAAGTATTCAAGTGCAGAAGAGTGATTCGCTACTAAAAACAAACTTTTCAACCACAAATCTTATGCTGTCTTTAAGACTAATTTTTTGCACCATATATGAAGATGTATTATATCATAACTTCAAGGTAAGGCCTTCCTTGCAAGACCACTATTTCAAAGAAGGACGATAGTGCATGAAAGATTCTATGTGTGTCTTAAGTCATGAGATGATTACTAAATCTTATGTATAATTGAAGGCATAATAAGCTTTCTTGGTTTAGGTTATAAACATTGACCTCGACAAACTGGATGCAAATTCTATATGTGGTTAGTTGTATATTTGGTTTTCTTTTATATATAGAGGAGAATGGATCTCAAATTGTCAATGATTGTTTTTACAATACGTGGAGTTTGACATTTTTGACTGAACATGTTTCACTAAAGTGACTTTTAAAATCTGCCAGCAATGGAACAGACTCATTTTGCAATAACAACGTAGTATAAATCTTACCATTTTTCACACCTAGTGACACGGTGGTACAGTAGGTACACTACACTACCGTGAGAGGAGAATTTCAATGGAGAAAAGAAACAGAAGGGGCAGTGCAAAAACGACTCTCCATTGCTGAAGGTTCTGTTATGGGGAAAAGGACGCAAATATGGCAGCCCGTTTAGGGTTCAACCATTAGCAAACAGAGAGCACAAAAACTCCCAGCTACTCAATTTTCGGCCAATGGGTGGTCGGGTCACAGTCTCATTCCCTTCTACCGTCTGGTACATACAGATAACTATTATTTTAATAATACCCAAATCTGGGGCGAATAGTTTTTTTATTCATTTTTTTAGCGAGACGCAGGTAACTCCCATGCTCTAACTTCCTATCGTAACTGCAACATACAACTAAGAAGTATGGAAGGGTTGGTCGAGATCGGCATACAGGTCAGATCTCCTAATCGCTGAAATAATTAAAAGAGAAACAGCAGCATATTCTTATTATTCAACTGATTTAATGAATCAAAACATTAACATATCATTTTTACCTGCTATAATTCTTGTGAATGCCGTTGAAAATTTGAGAAAGAAGTGCGTAGGCACTTCCACAGAAATTATAGAGCATACTTTATACCAACCCGCCCAAGAGCGCAACACCGTGCTCGGTATTGGATGGAACACTCCATAACGAAATAGACAGTGACATCCACGCCCAGATTGGGGGTCCATTGGAACAAAGAAATTGTCTATGCCCACCCGTGCAGCATATCACCCGTATATACAAAAACACTCCAAGACGAATATAGACGAAGACCTCGTCACAAAGAAGAACAAATGTTCTAAATCGAGAGCATGGTTGGTTCTACTATAATGGCTGGCTGCGCCCAGAAAAATTCCAACCCTAGCTCCCCCCTGACTCCTTGTATTTTTTCCTGTTTTAAAGGCGTAGAGAGCCCTCCTTCCAGGCAGAGTTTTTTTTTGGCTAAGATGCCTAGCCATTTGTATTTAATTTTCTCCTCCCTCTTACCTACCAAAAAGCCCAGGGTGCACTGACCTTTCGACAGTCTACAGAAATCTTAAGGCGTTGGCAACATTTCTTGTTGCCGGAATAATGCCCAAAATTTTAGACAGTAAATCCTGCCACAATGCCATAGAGTAATTCAATTAATTCGAAGGCACGCGTCCAACCCAACTGGCCTTCCCTTTTTATTATTTTTTTCCTTTTTCTGCCATAAAATAGATATTTTTTATGCCTCCCAAAGTATTTATAGGGAATGTCATTTGTATGCTTGTTATCAAGCCACTTACTTCTCTCATATATATAATATATATATATATATGCTTGCGCTCCTTGTTATATTAGAGAAACATATATATATCCCTTAATTTATTTATGTTAGGTGTAACAATTCATTTATTAGAATGTTTACGGTGGGATTCTAAATGGTATATACATATAGCCCTCTTCTTATATACATATTCTCATATATATATATATATATTCCCACGTATATGTATATATCTATATATATCTATATACACATGTACATATGATTGCCTTACATATGCATGTGTTTAAATATATTGTTCTTACTATAGCTTTTTTCCTCTATGCTACTATCATCTCTTTTTTTCTTATGGTAGCCGGCCTATCTGCGCTACCTCATCAAGATTGTAAGGATATTAGGTCGAAAGGTATTCAATACCTCCTTCTAGTGGACTCGACTGTGTGAATCATGTCGCGTTCGTGTCTTAAGTCCCCTAAGTCTAGTATTTAAGAAATTTCTTTGCCTAACAAACAACGTTCTGCTAGTGGGGCCTTGGCCTTGAGCTCCTCACCAGAGAATAAGTACACTGGTCATTCGAAGTTACAAGATATTTAAGGGCATAGAAGAAGGATATTACAAAGGGACAGGATTATTACATTAGGTTGTAGCTGGTCGTCCTGTTTTGAGCCTGCCAACCAGCCATTCTAGTGGCACCATTCCAAATCTAGGCTTATTAGATAAGGCTGTAGCTGGCCGTGCTGTTTTGAACTTGCCAACCAACCACTCTAGTTGCACCATTCGAGATCTCTATCAGCCATATCGAGGCTTATTAAATGAGGATGTAGCTGGCCGTGTTGTTTTGAACTTGCCAACCAACCACTCTAATGGCACCATTCCAGATAGAGATCTGCAATGGCGCCACTAGAATGGTTGGTTAGCAGGTACAAAATAACAGGCCACCTAAAATCTCACATAATAAGCCTAGATATGGTTGATAGAGATCTGGAATGGTGCCACTAGAGTGGTTGGTTTGGAGGTTAAAAACAACACGGCCAGCGACATCCTCATTTAATAAGCCTGGATATGGCTGATAGAGATCTGGAATGGTGCCACCAGACTCGTTGGTTGGCAGGTTCAAAACATCACGACCAGCTACAACCTTGTCTAATAAGCCTGGATTGATAGCCAAAACCGAGACGACTAAACTTGGGTTTAGGGCTTAGTCAATATTTAAAAATTTCACTTTTTAACTCTGACCTGTTTTTACCGCGGTCACTTTTTTTACTGCGACCAACTTTTACTGCGATCACCCTTTTGCTGTGACCAAGTTGATGCGATCAAACCCAGTTAACAAGTTGATGCAATCAATTTGCTGCGATCAACTTATCTGCGATCAAGCTCATGCGATCAACTTATCTGCGATCAAGTTGATGCCTGATGGATTGGTAGAATATGATTCTTAGTCTAAAGACTTAAGAATTTACAAATGATTCTACCTGTGAGTAAAATGAAGTAAGCTACCCACTTTTACAAATCCAAATAACTTATAACAAACATATGCCCAAATATGTAGGAATATTTGAGTAGAACAAAGTGCGGTAAAACCTGGAACTTTCACACGGTGAGATTTTTATGGGTTCTTGTTCTTTTACTTATCAGTAATTGTAAAAGACATTTACAGAAGTAAATCTGGAAATATGAGCGGCCAAATAATCATGAATTCAACCACAAACTATTTCATATATTTAACTATGCGGAAATACAAAGTAATACAAACTTGTCTGTTACAAACTCGTCCGTCTACAGAAGCTTGAGCTTCGACTTCACTTTCTCACCCTGAGTTCCTCTGCTGTCTAATGTTCCTGTGTTTCTTTTTCTGACTGTAAACTAAATTACACAATGCTTCTTCTATTTATATAAAAGCTGAAGATTGCTACAGCATAAACCGACTTACTTGCCGACTTACTTTCCATTAAATACTGCAATAACTATCTACCTAACAACTGAACTTCTGAAATAAATTCGACTGGACTATGTTGCCTACTTGAGGAATTTTCCTTCTTGTCAGACTCACAGACAAGATCGTGGCATGTACACACTCCAACAGAGTCAGCTGGAGATCAAGTGCAGATCTGCAAGTAATTACATTTTTCCAACTTGGATATGGCTGACATAGATCTGGAATGGTGCCACTCCAGTGGTTGGTTGGCTGGTTCAAAACAGCATGGCCAGCTACAACCTCATGTAATAATCCTGTCCCTGTAACATATTCATTTTCCTTTTGTTTTATGATTTGGTCTTTCATCTCATTACTTGAATTCAAGTAACCGTTAGCAGAGACTTCACTTACTGCTATTGAAGCAACTGCAGGATTTTTATCTTTTGCGGCTTTCATAGCTTCTGTGGCTTCCTCAGCTTCCTTAGGTGTGTCTCGAGTTCCTCCAGGATATCTTTTACTAGTTACTCGGGGGTCACGAATTTCTTTAGTGAACCTAGCCGACTTATGCACGCGGACCCCAATAAATTTCCTGTGTTTTTCCCTTTTCTGCTTTAGTTTTTCCAGTCTCTTCTTGTATTCTTCAACAGAGAGCTTTCCTTTTTCTCTCCCACCCAATAGACACGAATTGGAGATTGAGTTCTCTATTGCGCCAATTATAGACTGGACATTGGAGCAACTAGGGTTCTATACTTTAACCATTGTAATGGTTTGTTGGAATCCTGCGAGAATACTACGATGTTAATGATAATTGAGATAAATACCCTTTAAAATTTAACCTTTAAACTTTGATAATTATCCTACGGTTGAAAATATGTGTATGAACTTCTTAATCTTCAAGCTAACAGGCCTGGATGCACAAAATCTGTATTTAAATTGGGAGTTGAGTTCTGTGTGACGCCAATAATAGCGTCGACATTGGAGCAATTAGCGTTCTCTGCTTTCACCATTGTAAATATTCTTTAAACTTTAACTTTTAAACTTTGATAAATATCCTAAATTGAATGGCCATAAATCACAATAAATGGTCAAGTTTCCTTTTATTTATGGGGAAGGAATAATAATGTTTTGGACCATTTTTGGTGGAATTTTAGTTGTGAAAGTCAAAATAAAAGAAATAATAATGAAGTAATGATATATAATTATGGTTTAGACCATACAAAACTAAGTAAACAATTTGTTTGCATTTTTCCTAGTCTCTTCTTGTATTCTTCATCAGAAAGCTTTCATTTTTCTCTTCTACACCCATTACAGGCAAATTGGAGCTTGAGTTCTCTTTAAGGCAAATTATAGACTGGACATTGGAGCAACTAGGGTTCTCTCCTTTCAGCATTGTAATGGTTTGTTAAATCTTGCGAAAAGATAAATATTCTTTAATCCAAGTCATCCACCTCCCAAAGTAATAATAATATGAGTATATAGACCACCCCCCAAGAAGATTTTGAGGCACATAATCAACTACAAATTCAAATTCGTTGCCATTCTTCACCATAATTTGAGGAACCTTTCTTGTAATGATGAGCTCAACTATGAGGTTGATATGTCAACTAATAAAACCCTAACACAATGATCCTTTTAATCTTTTTGAAATATGACCTATGTATTCATCATGAACAATATAAAATTATTAGCACTTTAGTTAGTTAAGGAATTTGAAATTATTTTTTGTGTATATGGATAAAGTCAAAGAAAAATAAATATGCAAATTATGTTAGGTTAGTTCAAGTGAAATGTTATGAGGTTTGTAGGATAAGATTAGAAGCATATTCACTAGAATAAGTTTGTGGTGCAACTTTTGGTGAGTTGAATGAGTTTATTTGTCATTGATGTAAACATAGAGTTTGTTGGTGAGTTGAATGAGTACATGGAGAGTCAAATGATGTTTTCCATTGATGTAAACATACATTTATATAAACATATTGATTTAATAAAGAATTCCTAAGGTATCATACGTTGTCAAATTTATGATTTCAAAGTTCTAAGCTATCAAACTTATAAATATATGACAATTATAAATATATGACAAACTTAAGAAGAAAGAATAAGAAAGTGATAAAGAGGAAACTAAATCAATAAACAATGAAAATCCGACTCCTCCTACTTTGTTAAAAGGTTCAACTCCATCTAAAACTCCAAGTAAAAGGATACAATGAAATCATCCTGAAGATCAAATGAATGGGACTATAAATGCAGGTGTTGAGACAAGAAGAAAAAGGAAAGAATATGTTACAAATGAAGAACATGTATCATTTACTTTCTTTATTTGAACCTAGAATGTTGAATAAGCAATTAATGATGAACATAAGGGTAAAATCCATAAGGGTTTGTAAGGGTTATGCTCACATAGAAGGCATAGATTATGGTGAAACTTATGCTCGTGTTGCAAGGATGGCGGAAATTAGATTAATTATATCTTATGCTTGTTCTAAATGAATTAAAGTTTATCAAATGGATGTCAAGTCTTCTTTCTTAAATGGAAAATTAGAAGAAGAGGTTTACATGGAACACACAGAAGGATTTCAGCTATCCGAAGCAGAAAATCATGTTTACATGTTAAATAAATCCCTCTATGGGATAGAGCAAGCTCCACGAGCTTGGTATTACAGGATTGATAAATATCTAAGGCAACAAGGATACAGAAAATGAAATATGGACAATAATCTCTACATTAAAGAAGAACATGATAGCTTGATTATTGTTGAAATATATGTAGATGATATTATATTTGGGAGTGATAATGATGATGATATTAGAAGAGAGTGATGAGCAGCCTCAGCAAAGCACTGTCCTACACACTGTGAAAATGAAGACCCAAACAGCCCATAAGATAGAGACCTCACACATTGGAGAGCCACTAGAACAAAATAAGGTAACTGAAGTAGACACCCAACCATGAAGACAACGAATGGGAGATTACATAGGCAACGAGCCAAGGGTAATGAAAATACCCACTAGTTGTAGTGTGAGAACCCAACCATAGACAAGGGAATTCAAAACCACACACCGATGACCATTGCAGCATTACATCAAGGCACAAGAAAACCAGAACGAGGAGGAAGGACGGCTTCCATGGAAGACAAGCAAAGCAACCCTAGAGCCAGCGAAAACTGTGGGATGATAATGGTTAGGTTTCGGCAGAATTTTATATCTCCCATGCATGGATAGGAAACGACCACGTAGCAAACAAATCAAACCATTGAAAGAGGGTCATGTTCTATAGTGCCTCCGTAAAACAAGAATCCAATTATTTAATCATTCGAGTGTGGAGTAAAACTATAATGTTAACCAATAATTCACTATCCAAATCATTAATCATTTGCACATTATCATATGTTAGTATAATGACAAGATTATCAACGTGAGGGTTATGTTGACCTAGTGTTTGGTGACACTTAAACCTTTGTTAAAGCCCGATAATCACTCTTGCAAAGACTCATTTCCGCTACAATCCTCATGTTATTATTTTTATAATATCCCATTTGCATTTTGAATGGTTGCATTTTTTCTCCTCTGAACATTGATTTATTTATTTGATAGAAATCAAATAATTCATGTATTATTTATACATGAATGTTTTAGGTATTCACTATAGTTAAGAGATCAAATGTGTATATGGGAGAGTTCATGTTAGAAATTAAACAACTATAGTTTATACATAGTAAATCTTT
>LPNX010887135.1:264205-280594 GCA_001517045.1 Pseudotsuga menziesii | reverse complement strand
AGCAATGACATCCACGAAACCGATTTAAGGAGACATGAGCAACTAGGATATACAACATCAAGCATAAAGACCATGAACACTCATGTGTCAACCTTCCTAGTTGAAAATTATACAAACCAGTGACTCAGAGGTAGCTATTTCATTGATCCAATGTAACTTGCAAAGATTTTTCGAAAATTATGAATGTCAATAAATCAGTAGCTAAGGAAAAATCCTCCTTTCAGTAGCTGAATTTATCCCTTTTAAAATTTAAACATTTCATCAAACAAAATAGGATTTTGTTTGATGAAATAATGATTTTAGAAGGCTGTTGAGCAGGGGCACAACAGGTCCTTTTTCATATGATTTAGTCCCTAAGGCCCGAAAAAGTGTAAAATCATACCTTATAGAACTTTGCCAAACATGGTTGGCTGGAGTGCTCCTTTTTTGTAAATAGTCCATCCGAACCGAAAAAGAGATAACCTACTGTCGGAGAGACGACTCTTCAAATTCTTTAACAATCGTGAAGAAGACAAGATCGCTCGACAATATTTTTGTATTTAGGGAGCATAAAAAGGGTTTAAAGAGGACTCCATAAGGTTTCTTTACATAATGTTAGTTTTTACGATATTGGAAAGAATCAGAAACAGGATCGGACCTTTGATACTAGGTTTCAAGAGCGTGACCAAAGTGTCATAACAAACACTCATCGACTTTTTCCATTTTATGGTAGTACGAAAAAGTCATAAACAAACTCCCAAAACTTTACTGCTATGGTTCTTTCTATCCTGCAACGACTCAAAAACAAGTGTTAAATGCGCTCCTGACTAACATTAAGGGATTAAGATTGATAAATTTCAAGTAAAAATTGACATTAAATTAAAACTATAGTATTTCAAACCCAAAAATGTGTATAAAAGTCATGTAAATAGTGAAAAATCAAATCATTTTACTATTTACCCATAGTGGAGAGCATTTGGAGCACTTTCCTAGTCAGATCTTCAGTCACTGATATCGGTAGTTTTCATCGTCGGATTTGAGCACCTTCAGTTTTAGGTAACAGTTAAAACCCTACTCTTCCTTTTCATAGTCACAATTTTGATTTTGGATGGGGTTTTGGGCTTGTACGACAAGCCCTAAAACCATGGGAATGGGCACCAAACTTATCCCTTGTGGGATACATGGTACCTTACTAGAACCATGCCTAAAACAATGTGCACAGGCGGTGCCACCGCTTGTCTTCAACGGGGCACAGGCAGTGTCGGCCGTGAAGATGCAAAATTGTTAACACAAGCAAAATTAGATTATCTCTTTGGATTTAAATTATTAAGAATGATTCTAATAGGTGTTATGATTGTTTTTGGCAGGTTTTTGCTGATAAAAAATGGTGATATGGAAGGAAAGACAACATGATAACAATGATGCTTTTGCCTAAAGGAATATGGGTTGCATAGCCGCATTATACGACTGTGGACCCCTAAAATTATTTCAGACTCCTAATATGGTATCACATGAGTGATTGCTAGAGAACATAATCCGGATGTGGAATTCGAAGTAGCAACACTTTGAGGTTGGGGCTCATATTATGACAGTAGAGGTAGAGGATATCTACTTCTTGACCGAACTCTCGATACGGGGTTCCCCCATCTCACTGACTGGTTCCCAAGGAGGGGATATTACCACACAAGAGTTGATAGACCATCACTATATCCCAGGGATGAGGACATCAGGGAAGAAAATCTCCATAAAGGCAGTGATGGATGGACCTCTACAGATTATTTTTTTTATGATGCATAGAGTGGTGGGAAGCCAGGTAGTGTACAAGGATTCTAGGGCACACATGCTCTATGCCATAGAGGCCATGACACCTACAGTATTCAACTAGGTGGAAGCCCTACCTCTGATATTCAAGGATCAGCTAACTAAGTGTCAACAAGGGGAACTGAAGCAATTCAGTTTTGGTTCCATTCTAGCCTTATTCTTCTTCGAGTTGGTTCCATAGATGAGACCCCAAGTGGTCTTTACAGAGCTGAGAGCGTGGGACCCCCGCATGCATAGGTGGTCCAGATTATGGCCCGTACTGAAGTGGGTAGGGGGAAGGTGAATTTCAGTGACCTGTTCTTCCGATGGCTCAAAGATCATATCCTCATGGTGGAGGATTACGCTTATGCAAGTATGGACTTTAGCAGAGACCTTGACCTACCGCTCCCACCTGGTGGACAGTGGAGTGACCTCGGTAAGAAGCAAGAAACCCTAAAATGGACATAGTGTTTTTATGTTTTTCAATGTTTTATATTTTTTATGTCAAGTAATGACACCTGAATATTTTCATGCAGACATTGAAGAAGCACAACCTGGGGGAGCTTCCCCATTGGATAGACGAGCTGAAGCCTGCTTTGTACCGTAGGGTGATGATGTGACTAGGGAGTTAGAGGAAAACCTGGAGAGGTTTACCTTAGAAATCCTTGACGCTTCCATTGATGACCTCCCTCTGAGGTATCAAAGACCTATAGTAGGAGTACCGGGTCGGTTTAGCAGACTGCTAAATAGAGTAGCCCGGGCAGTGATGTGCTACCACAAGCATCACTAGACATTGTATGCATGAGATATCTACTGAAAGTTGATAGCTTTAGGATTTTGTATGGTGATTTTTTCCTGAAATCCTACATGCTTCAGATGAGGTCTCGTGACCTATTTTTTGTAAACATATTCATATATATATATATATATATATATTTATATACAGACTTTTACGTGGTTTTTATATGTCTCAAATGGTGAATGTATTTTATATGATTTTTATGTGTCTTTAGTTGTCTATTTACAAACATGTTTGATTTCAATGTCATGAATGGGCAATATGCCAATCTAGGATGTAATTAGCTAACGAGTTGGCAACTACATTATGTTCTCTAGGGATATGCCTATAAGTGATGGTTTCAAATGACCTTTCTAACAAGAGTACTCTCCCAAAGAGACAGAGAAGCACATGATTTATAATGGTATAAACATGGTTTAAATGGAAAACCATGAGTTGTGAGTCCATCAAGACTACCAGATTGTGAACATCATGAGAGGCAGCTTTAGTCAGAAGACCTATGACTGCACAATACTCAGCGATATTGTTGGTAGCGGGACCAATACAAACTGCTCCTAAACTAACCAAATATTCAGTTGGGGAATAGAGAACCTAAGCCGCTGAGGCAAGATTCAAAGTGTGGTGGCAAGCACCATCATTGAAGCCATAGAAATCCATCTGCTCTACATGACCAACACATGGTATAAACAGATGTGGACACTAAACTCAAAACCATATTGAAAATACTAAAAGCACACTGAAAGTCAAGCAATATACATATAAACAAGATACTATCCAAGAAATACCTAGGCGTAGTACCTCTTTAGGTACAACCCATTGCAAGGTTTCCCTAAAGGGATTCCATCATAGTCAACGAGCTCATAGGCCCCTTTCTCTAAAACTTTAGAAATGATGAAAGGACCGTGCCACATGGACTTGAAATTTCCTTTCCCTAGTTTTCCATATCTATGGTCGTAATTCAAAAATAGGTCACCCTCGTTTAAGGCACGAGTTTGGACGGATTTATCATACTACTCCTTGACGTGTTTCTTATGTGTCTCATTAGACAAGGAAACATCTCTCCAAGTCTCATCAAGGTTATTCAAGTACAGAAATATTTCTTCTTCTATGGAAGTGTCTAGGAGAAGTTTGACGGCAAGTTGTAAAGAGGGAATCTGACATTGAATCGATAAGATAGCTTTGAGTCCACAGACAAGATGGAAAGGCATGAAACCAGTAGCTATTTTCACTAAAGTCCTATAAGCCCAAAGAGAAGAGAAACGAATGTGGTTCCAGTTGGATTTATGATCTCCAACTATTATAATTTCATCATTAAGCTATCATTATATTAGGATCTTTACTGAGAAAATAACAAGCATAGCAATCAAACACAAGAGACAATGAACACAGTGTTTATCCTCGGGGAAACTATAAATGGTGAAAATGCTACAACTTCCTCAAAGATAGAATCAACACCAAAATAGAAAATCCCCAAAACAGTAAGTGATCTTCTAACAGCAGTAACCTTCTTCTTGTCTAGCCACAATGTCTTCCCCTTCCTCAACTATGTGCTACACTTGAGTGTGTATGAGTTGTGTGATAAATAGAGACTCTAGTTCTCTATTTATACTGATCCTGACATGAATAAAACCCTACTAGGGCCGACCTCTACTAGGAGAGTCTAATAACCCTAGTGCCCCAAAACTGCAGGGACTTTAACACTTAGACAATAGGAGGGTTACCCACAATGACTTGACATGGCTTGTTTACATGATAGACCTTCCCGATAGGAACATCAGGGCATGACATAACTCAAGTACATCCCAAAATAAACATCAGATTACAATATATAAGAAATACAAGTGAAATACATTCCGAAGTTACATATACATCAACACTCCCTCTTAACTAGGAAGGTATTCTTTCGACACAATTTTCAGCATAAGTCTTCTTCTCTGTATCTTCTGGATCATCATTGAGTCCTCATCATATTCAAGTCTTCTTCATCTTCAATTCATCTTCATCTTAAATTCATCTTCATCATCGAATCTTTATCATCACTCGATCTGGATCATCATGGGACATCATCACTGGATCTGGATCATCACTGGATCTGGAGCATCACTGGGCATTATCACTAGATTTGGATCATCACTCGATCTGGATCATCACTCGATCTGGATCGTTTCTATTGGATCATCATCAATGGATCTGGATCATCACTCGATCTGGATCATCACTCGATCTGGATCGTTTCTGTTGGATCATCATCAGTGGATCTGGATCATCATCACTCGATCTAGAATATCACTGGGCATCATCACAGGTGCTATATCTTAATTCTTCTCATCATAAGAACCTCTACAAAGCCAATCCTTTTTCATACTGGATGTATCATCTCAGAGCCAGTCCTTTGTCATACTAGATGAGGCATCACAGAGCTGGTCCTTTTTCATAATAGATGAGGCATCACAAAGCTGGGCCTTTTTCATACTAGATGTGGAAGCTACTCAGAGCTAGTCCTTTTCCATACTAGATGAGCCTTCTCAGAGCTAGTCCTTTTTCATACTAGATGAGGCATCACAGAGCTGGTCCTTTTTCATACCAGAAGAGGCATCACAGAGCTGGTCCTTTTTCATACAAGATGTGGAAGCTACTCAGAGCTAGTCCTTTTTCATACTAGATGAGACTTCTCAGAGCTATTCCTTTTTCATACTAGATGAGGCATCACAGAGCTGGTCCTTTTTCATACCAGATGAGGCATCACAGAGCTGGTCCTTTTTCATACCAGATGAGGCATCACAGAGCTGGTCCTTTTTCATACCAGATGTGGCAGCTACTCAGAGCTAGTCCTTTTTCATACTAGATGAGCCTCCATAGAGCCAACCCTTTTCATGCTAGATGTGTCATCTACACATAGCTAGTCCTTTTTCATACTAGATGTGTCTTCACAGAGCCAACCCTTTTTCATGCTGGATGTGCAATCTACACAGAGCTAGTCCTTTTTCATACTAGATGTGTCTTCACAGAGCCAATCCTTTTTCATGCTAGATGTGGCATCCACATATACCTAACAATGGAGGGAACCAATCCTATCACCATGTCACAGCTCTTACATCCGACCATGGAAGGAACCAATCCTCCAACCATGTCAGAATGGCATAACACTTACATCTGATCATGGAAGGAACCAATCCTCTCACCATGTCAAAAGGTCTCAGCACAGACACATCACTTCCTCTTGGGAGGAACCTCGATCTGGAGAACACCAAGATTCTCCCTGAAGTACGCAAACTTCCCCCTAGCCAATGGCTTAGTCAACACATCATCTATCTGTTTGTCCATCGCAACATACTAGAGCTTCACTGCTCCTCTCTGCACCATATCCCTGATATATTGATACTTGATCTCGATATGCTTCGACTTGTCATGAAATACTAGATTCTCTGACAACTTTACACAACTCTAGTTTTCACAGTATATACAAGTAGCATCTAACTGGAGATCAAGAAAATCATACAGTAGCTTCCTCAGCCATACTTCCTCACAACTAGCTGAACAGGCTGCAACATACTCTACTTCAGTTGTACTCAGTGCCACACAGGATTGCTTCCTGCTAAACCATGAGATCACACCTAATCCCATACTAAAGCAACACCCTGAAGTGCTCTTCCTATCGATGGCACTGCCTACCCAATCTAAATCAACATAACCCTCCAGGTTAATCCTTTGATCAGCCTTATACTTGATCCCATAATCAATTCTACCCTTCAGGTACCTCAGAATATGCTTTGCAGTAGTCAAGTGAACATGTCTTGGATTTGTCAAGTATTGGCTCAAGGTGTTCATAGCAAAGCAAATATCCGGTCTCATGTTCATTGGGTACTTCAAGGACCCAATCATCTGATGATTTATCATGGCATCAATTGTCTCTGATAAAGCATCACTTAATAGCTTCAGGTTTGATGCCATAGGTGTGGTTAATGCCTTGCATTCCATCATCCCAAATATCTTCAGGATCTCTACTGCATACTTTCCTTGTCCAAGAAAGATTCCATCTGTAGTCTGCCACACCTCCATACCTAGGAAATAATGCATCATTCTCAAGTCCTTCATCTCGAACTCAGTAGCAATATTTCTCTTCGTATCAGCAATCAACCCATCCATACTTGTCACAAATAGATCTTCTACTTATAGTAGAAGTATCACTGGGTTTCCATATTCCACCTTGTAGTAAAGGTTGGAATCTGCTTTACTCTTGGTAAATCCCAAACTGGATAGAAAGCTGTCAATTCTATCGTACCATGTCCTGGGTGCCTGTTTCAAA
Source organism: Pseudotsuga menziesii (assembly GCA_001517045.1). Lineage (NCBI taxonomy): Eukaryota > Viridiplantae > Streptophyta > Pinopsida > Pinales > Pinaceae > Pseudotsuga > Pseudotsuga menziesii. The sequence goes on along the minus strand of LPNX010887135.1, from coordinate 273,710 downwards.
CTGTACATGGCATTCTTTAGTTTACACACATGATACTCCCTGTCATGTGTCTCAAAACATAGTGGCTGCTCCACATACACGTCCTCTTCTACTACACCATTCAAGAAAGCAGTCTTAACATCCATTTGGTGTATCTTCCATTTCATCACTGCAAACAGAGCAAGTACCAATCTGATGGAAGTGTATCTGGCTATAGGTGCAAAGGTTTCTTCATAGTCTATTCCTTCTTTCTGAGAGAAACCTCGAGCCACAAATATTTCTTTATACTTTTCAATGCTACCGTCTACAACATGCTTGATCTTGTAGATCCATTTGGAAGTCACAACTGACTTCCCTTCTGGTCTTGGGACAACATCCTAAACATCATACTTCATGATCAATTGATACTCTTCAATCATCGTATCCTTCCATTCTTTCCGTTCCACCGCTTCTTCATATTTGGAAGGTTCTTTATCAATGAAGTCACATAGTAAAGCTACATAACTGGAACATGATCTGGTCCTCTTTCTTTCTCTGAGATTCTCTTCTGGAACCCCATATCTTTCTGCACCTTGGATAATCTCTTGTACCCAAGCAGGTTTCCTCTTGTGAGGATTCTTCTCTTATGGTGGATCTACAGGTCTTTGTGGTTCTTCAAATTCTTGATCTTATTCTTGAGTTTCTTCGTTCATGATTGTATCATGAATTATGGGAGCTTCTACTTCTTCAGGTTCTTCAGCAGGTTTCTTTCTAGATTTGATGTAGGCTAAATCTTCGTCAAATGTTACATCCCTGCTGATGTCAATATTTTTGAATCCTGGGAAGTATATTCTATAAGCCTTAGAGATTTCAGAGTATCCCACAAACATACCCTTCTTTCCTGAAGGATCTAATTTTGTTCTCTTCTCTTTTGGAATGTGTATGTACACAGGACAGCCAAATATTCTGAGATGGACGACTTCTGGTTTCTTGCCGAAGAATACTTCTTTAGGAGTCTTGTTCTCGAGTACTCTGTGTGGAGTATGGTTTTGTACATACACTGTTGTTCTGGCTACTTCTGCCCAAATATGTATAGGAATATCTTGTTCATGAAGCATCACTCTTGTAGCTTCCATGATAGTTCTATTCTTCCTCTATGAAACCCCATTCTATTCTGGATTGTAAGGAGTGGACAACTCCCTCTTAATCCCTAAGTCCTTACATAGTTCCTTGAACTCATTTGAAGTGAATTCTCCGCCACTGTTTGATTGAAAAGTCTTGATATTATTTTCAATCCGGTTCTTGATTAAGGCTTTGAATTCCTTGAACTTGCTAAACACTTCATCTTTATTCTTCATGAAGTAAATCCATGTCTTCCTATAAAAGTCATCAATAAAAGAAACATAGTACACATACCCACTTAGTGAGCTTGATGACATTCATCCGCATACATCGGAGTGGATGATTTCCAAGATTCCTTTTGCTTTTCTCTCACTACTTGGAAATGTCTTCTTTGTGTTCTTTCCTTTCACACATCCTCTGTAGACCCCTTCATGTTTTGCTTGAATTTCTGGAAGACCTTCAACAACTTTGCTTGCAAGTGGTAGTGCTCTGTAATGTACATGTGCAAGACTTCTATGCCAAATTTCATTTGGTTCTACTGTGTCATGAACCAAAGCTTGATCTGGTTGGCCCTTCAACTTGCATAGACCTCCTTCTTGTTCTCCAATAACTATTGCATAGTCAAAAGTATTTCCCTTTGGCCACATAAGAACTTGGCCATCTACAAAAGCAACCCTCAATCATTTTACATCCAATGCAGATATGGAGAGGAGGTTCTTCTTTAGTCCTGGAACAAATAATACATTCTTCATCTTCAAAGACTTTCCAGATTCTAGTTTATAGAAGGATTCACCACTACCTTTTATTGGATACTGGTATTCATCCCCAAGTTTCACCTTGTGAGGTGACTCATGTTCAGATAGCTTCACAAATGATTCTTTGAATCCCATCATGTGCTTGGAAGCACCACTGTCTATAAGACAATTATTGATTCCATGTGAAACAGTTCCCGTGAGAGTGGAGATCAGTACATATTCATCCTCACTTGAAGAGTCATCACTCTCTTATTTAATTCTCTTTGTGGAAGGTTCATCATCCTCTGCAGCATGGGCATGATGTCTTCTTTTGTTCTTCTTCCTTATATTTCTTTTGTCAGGGTAGAATTTGGATATGTGACCTTTCTCATCACATGTGTAACATCTAATAGTATTTAGATCTTTTCTAGAGTGTGAGATGTTACCTTTGGAGTGATAATTTCTCCTCCTATTTTTCTTGGAGTGGACTGTGAGAGCTTGATCTACACTACCCATCTTCTCTTCTCGAGCTGCTATTCGAGATTCTTCTTGAGAGCATTCTTCCCAAAGTCTACTAAACTTAACTAACTTCTTTCTGGCATAGATTCCTTGAATGAAAGAGTCCCATGTTCTAGGGAGACCATTCAAGGTGGTCATTACAATCTCTGCATTTTCTACTTCTTCATCTACTGCTTCTAGCTGCTCCTTGATTTGAGAAACCCTTGTAAAGTAAGACTGAATAGTCTCAGCATTCTGGATCTTCACATTCTTCAATTGATTTCTCAAAGTCATCTTCTTGTTTATGTTCTTCCCTTCAAACAATTTGGTTAGGGAATCAAACATAGCTTTAGGTGTCTTGAGGGAGGACACCTGTGGTATGAGATAATCCTTGATAGAATCATCAATGATTCTCTTTTCCATAACCAAATTATTCTTATGTAAGGCCTTAGCCTCATCTCCCTCTGGAAATGGAACCTCCTCATTGATATAGGAGTCCAACTCATTCTCTTCCAATACCAAGCAGATCCTATACTTCCAAGCTCGGAATTTATCAGCTCCCTCAATATTTTCTTCAAGCTTGGTATGATGAGACATCTTAAACTGAGAACCTCAAATGGAAATACAAAAGATTTATATCTTACTAGGTCAAGATGTTGGATCTAGATTTGAAGCTGAAATCCTATAGTGTTGGTTCAGTAGCAAATTAGGGTTTTGTTTTTTTGGAGATCTATCCACCCAAATGCCTTGAAATTTATCCCTAACTTCGATTTTGGGGAGGAGATCAATCCAGGCTTGGGATCACTGAAAAATTCCTCTTCTATGAAAAGCCCTAATTTTTGGCAGCAGTGTTGGGTCCAAAATTGAAAAACCTCAGAATTGGATTCTTCTTCGATAGAAAGATGCGCCCTAAGGAGGAGAGTTATTCCACCTTACTTTTGCTGAAAATCTGTGGAGGAAGATCCTCAAACTAGGAATCCCTAGTTCCCACAGCTACACAGTGTCTTCTTCTCAGGTTAGCTATGATCCCATGTTATAATTTCATCATTAAGCTAGCATTATATTAGGATCTTTACTGAGAGAATAAAAAGCACAGCAATCAAACACAAGAGACCACAGCTACACAGTGTCTTCTTCTCAGGTTAGCTCTGATCCCATGTTAGAATTTCATCATTAAGCTAGCATTATATTAGGATCTTTACTAAGAGAATAACAAGCACAACAATCAAACACAAGAGATAATGAACACAGTGTTTATCCTCTAGGAAACCATAAATGGTGAAAACCCCGCAACTTCCTCAGAGATAGAATCATCACCAAAATAGAAAAGCCCCGAAACAGTAAGTGATCTCCTGACAGCAGTAACCCTCTTCTTGTCTATCCCCAGTGTCTTCTCCTTCCTCAACTATGCACTACACTTGAGTGTGTATGAGTTGTGTTATAAATAGAGACTCCAATTCTCTATCTATACTAATCCTGACATGACTAAAACCATACCAGTGATGACCTCTAATAGGAGAGTCTAATAACCCTAGTGCCCCAGAACTGCGGGGACTTTAACCCTTAGACAATAGGAGGGTCACCCACAATGACTTGGCATGACTTGTTTACATGATAGACCTTCCCAATAGGAACATAGGGGCATGGCATAACTCAAGTACATCCTGGAATAAACATCGGGTTACAATATATAAGAAATACAAGTGAAATACATTTCAAAGTTACATATACATCAACACCAACCATCCGAAAAAGCATAGTTTTTAAAAATTTGTTAATGGCATCTACCTGACCATTAGCTTGTGGATAATATGGCATAGAGTTTTCATGGAAAAAACCTAGCTTGGAAATCAGTTCCTCCATCATTTGATTACAGAAATGTGATCCGTGATCAGTAATGACGGACTATGAGACTCCAAATCTAGCTATGATATGATTGAATAGGAAAAGAGCGGTAGTCTTACCATCTTCCACATATTTAGGCATGGACTCAGCCCATTTTGTAAAATAGTCAATGACTACGATGATGTAACCATGCCCCTCAGCTGAGGTAGGCTTACAATGCATGAAATCAATTCCCCATTTGGAAAATGGGCCAACAGCAATGATGGGGTGTAGCGAAGTAGGATGAGTGCGCTTTTTGGGATAAAAATGTTGACAAGGTGGGAATTTATTAACAGCCTCATGACAATATTTGAATACTAAAGGCCAAAAATAGCCAGTGTGAAGGATTTACTGGGCTGTAGCCATCCCAGAAAAATGTCCACCACATGCTCCAGAGTGGCAATCATTCAGCACATGTTCAGCCTCCTCATGAGTGAGGCATCGCTAGAGAATAGAATCAATCCCATGTCTATACAAGGTATCATTTAGGATGAGGTAGTATTTCACATGGTGATGCATACGCTGGTGATTGTCATGGGATAAATGCAGCTGAAATCATTTTGTTTGGAGATAAATTAGCAAATCTCCATACCATGGATCAGTGGTGCTAATTAGGAATAGAATTTCATCCAAAAATGAATCACTAGGCTCAGATTCCGTTGAATCATAGGGAAGATCACACATGAGCTCGACAAAGACCAAGGATTTCTTTGATGTGGCTTTGACAAATTCTAGATCAAAATCTTGTAGTATGACTATCCATCAGGAGTACTTGCCCTCGAGCACCTGACGAGTTAGGATGTAATACACAGGGTTTTGTCCTGCCAATACAGTGGTTGTGCGGAGCAAAATGTAGTGACGAAATTTTTGTACACCAATGATCGTGGCCAATTCTAACTTCTCCATGCATGAATATTGGGTTTTAGAATCCATAATATTCTTACTTGCATAGTAAATCACGTGCTCCTGACCATTGGGATTTTCCTACACCAAAACCATAGCTATGGTAGTAGTGGAGGAAGCAAAATACAAGAGAAAGTCCTTTGAATTCTCTGGGGGGTGTATCACGGGTGAATGAGTCAGAGCGTGTCTGAGATTTTTCAAAGGCACGTTGGGATTAATCATCCCAAAAGAATGGGGTTTCCTTTTTAAGGTGACACATATAACTATGCATTTTCTCTACGAAATTGCACACGAAATCGCGGAGAAATTTTTCCTTCCCTTGCAAACTTTGGAGTTCAAGGAGATTAGTTGGGGCTGGTAGAGCTAAAATGGTGAAAATTTTCAAGGGATCTATCTAGATGCCATCCTTAGAGACCACAAATCCTAACAGACGTTCCATCTTGATGTAGAAAACACATTTATGTGGATTGAGCCGTATATTATAATGATGGCATCTTAGGAAAATGTCTCTAAGATGACCAGGGTGGTCGTCCCATCGCTGTGAATGAGCAGGGAGGTCATCAAGGTATGGTTTAACAATATGTTTAATATCATGAAACACATAGCACATCGCATGCTGGAATGTGGCCCCAACATTTTTCAAGCCAAAAGGTAACTTCTTATATGCAAAGGTTCCCCATGAGCAAATGAATGCTATCTTGTGCTGATCGGTGGGTAATATCTCAATCTGATTATAGCCAAAGAAGCCATTCATGAATGAAAAGATGACACTTTCGGCACAGTTTTTTCTAATCTTATCGATGTGCAGAGGAGGAAAATTGTCCTTGGGACAAGCTTTATTCAAATCCCTAAAGTCGATACAGACTCTAATGGTGCCCTGCTTTTTATTGGCAGGGACAACGTTCGATACCCATTCCGTCAGGGGTATAGGATAAATAAACCCAACTTTGAGAAGTTTCTCTATTTCAGCTTTAATAGCTGTGGCCTTCTATGGATGGACTTGCCTTAGTTTTTTCCTGACAAGTTTAGCCATGGGATAGGTTTTAATATTGTGGACCACAATGGAGGGGTCAATCCCCGACATTTCTTCATAGGACCAAGCAAAAATATCACAGAATTCTTTGAAAAGTGCCTTATATGCTTCAGATTCATCGACCAAGTAGTTCTTCCCAACATGAACATGCTCGATATCAGGCTTGGCTGATATGTCAATCAGATTCGTCTGAGTAACATTGCAATGGTTTCCTTCAGAATCTATGTCTTACAACAATATGGGACTTTGGGGTACATTGACAATATCAACAGGAAACAGGGATGCATAATCATGGTTAACCAAACTAATGTTGGGGAGGAACATGGAGCTATGATGGTGATCCTCCCAAATGGACTCATCTGTACTCATGATCTCTATAATGGACTCGTCGAAAGGAAAAGTATCAGAGAGATAATCTAGAACAGGAAGAGATGGTTCTAACCAGTAAGGTAAGTGGTAAGGATCTGAAGCCACTAGATGAAGGTCATCAGTGTGATCATTAGAAATGGTTTGAATGGTGTCATACATTACTTCATGTGGACTCAACAACTTATTTTCCCTTAAGATCATGGTCAAATGACGCAATCATATGGACTGTCGTGATGTCCATGTTAGGAGGAGTGGATGGAAAAATCCCCATAAGGGATGAATCCTTCAACATGCCTACCCCAATCGAATCGTAAGGAGGAGGGTACTGGCCTAACATGGGGATGTTATTAGCCATAGAGGCAGTAACATCCAGCGTACAGAAATCAAGCTAGTCAATGGTAACAATTCTCCCTAGATGCAGAAATTGGACTGTTCGGAATACCTTCTAAGCGACAGCCGTCATGGCATAAAACCAATTTTTTCCTAGAAGGAGGTTGTAATCTAACGGGCCATCTACTACTTCTACTTGAATAGAAATATTTTTCCCCCCAAGCTCAACTACGAGGGCTGATATGAGACCATGGGGCTAGAAACCTCATCCATCAAAAGCTTTCAGAGTCGTAGCTGTTGTTACAAGCTCGGGAGAGCCGAGAGCTTTCCAACAAGACAGAGACAAAACCGAGGTCGAAGTGCCTTCATCTAGTATCATTCTAAAAACCTTCTTTCCAACTACTTTTGTAATGATTTGAAAAGCAAGTTTATGAGGTAGCCTAGACTTATAGTTCTCAATATTGAAATGAATTAAATTAGTATTATCCGGGTCTAAAGCTCCTAACGTCGTTAATAGATTTTTGAATTGTATAGGACAAATTTGGAGTACTTCTAAGGTAGACATTGCATAAGATGCCTGATCGAGATCTTCAACTACATTATAAAATTGAGCAGCTCAGGCATTAGGGTTAAATATAGCTTTCCTAGGAGTACTTGTTAACCAAAAAATACCCCACTTAGCTCTTAATGGCCTACACCACCCAAGGACACCATCTCAGAACTCTCATATCACTCCATTAGACCTTCCATTAGATCCCCACACCTCTAAAATAGCCTAAGGATGAATAAAAAGGGCTAAAAACCCCAAAAAGGACCCCAAAATAGCCCGCTAGGACCTAAAGCCCTAAAAAAGGGGCTAAAACCCTAAAAGGGGCTAAAGCCCTAACCAAGGGCTTAATACCCTAAAACCACTTGGAAAAGATATAAAAGGAGGGTGGGGGTCACTCTCAAAACGCTTCTCCCATTTCCTATTGTTATGCTACCCGTGGATGCTTTTAGAGCTTTGCCTCTCAAACCACCCACAATTCCTCTCCTCCATCTCCAGTTCCATTTGAGCCATTGCTCCCCAACCAAGAGAGAGGCTTCCATAAGCTAGGGCATGGTGGCCCATTCCCACTAGAGAAGGTATACTTGTGCTTTCATGTTTTGCTTCTTAGTTATTAAGTTTGCTTTGATTTCTAACCATTGTTTTTATTTGCAGTGTTAGCACTCCAAGAAACTACTCAGTGGTTATGGCTGAGTATGCTTGGTAACTTAAGAATTCATTTACTTTCAATAAATGGATCGAGAGGATACAAGAATGGCACAAATGAAAGACTGCTAACCCAAATAATTTAATAAGCTAGTGCTCTAGAAACTGCACATCAAATGATCAATAATAGAACAGACATATAGAATAATGCTCAGCCAACCAAATACATCAAATCTGCAGGGTTTATAAAACCAAGTACATACATCATGCAGGGCTATACTAAGCATCAAGAAGTTCCTCCATCAAATAGTGAGCATAAGCTAAACAATCCAACAGAGTGCAGAATAACAATGGGTAACAAAATCTGAGTACAACAACAAGAGAAAACTGTGATTTTTTATTTGACTAGCAATCAGACATAGGCCCAAGTCTCTAAGCTCGATCCTTTCCAAAATTTTGGTTCTCAGGCTTTATAGCCTTTACACAGTAGTCTTCAGATCCTAAAAACGTGGATCTAATTTAATTAACTAAAACTAACTGAACAACAATATTTAAAAGACTTGAACTAGTCTCTGAAATCAAGGAGATAACATTAAGTAATTCCTCTTCGATTTGTGCCAAGTGCTTGATGCAGAAGAGCTGTCCTTGGAAGGCTCGGTGGGCTGGGCTGGCGCATAACAACTGAAATCATAGATGTGACGGTCGACTTTCAGTGGCATACCTTGAAATAAGGTTGAATTTATTAACGATGCCCTACTGACCGAAATCTCACCCAAAGGTCTTCAGATATGGATAACATATCCCATAATATATCTCTTACGCTGGTCTTATGCCAATTCCATGAACAAAAATTGATATTGGGGCAAAAACATAGTAATCTGTCAAAACCAGCTTTTGGCAATTTACTGCACTGTCGATTTCATACCTTAACTGCCGGAAGTCGGTTCTTTTGGCAGCTAATGAGCTCGGTGGGCTCGCCTAAGCTGCCAAATACTGTAACCGTTTCAAATCTTAAAACCCCAACGACGCTAATCGCCAATAGTCAGTCCTTTTGGCAGCTAATGAGCTCAGTGGGGATCACCTAAGATGCCAAAAGCTGAAACCTGTCAAAAATTCAAAAGAAACAAAACGATGTTGTCCCACAAGCTGATGCTCAGTCGTCAAGATTTCTTTGCAGCTGGTCCCTTCCTTCGTATAGCTCGTTTAGCCCTCTTTTGCTGAGCTTCCACAGGTTGTTCTATTTGAGCTTCCACAGGCTGTTCTTTTTGAGTATCCACAGGCATTTCTACTTCAGGGATCGTGGCGACCTCAGCCAGCGTGTCTAGGCCAGATGGTTGTGCTTGTGGGATTACTGGTTGCACCTCTGTTCCCTCCAATTCCCATAATTTCATCCTGAGCATTCTGAGAGTGCGGTAGAGTTTAGCGTTCTCCTTTATCAGCATTGCGTTCCTTTCTGTTTTCTTCTTGAGTTTCTCGACAATA
>LPNX010887135.1:223390-253287 GCA_001517045.1 Pseudotsuga menziesii | reverse complement strand
TCATGGCCATTGTACTCTTATGTATCCGGGACTGCTAGATGTATTCGCAGTTATATGCAGAGTTGTATTATGGTATTATGCTGATTGGGTGGCTGGTCTTCCGTTTGGGTACCTTCATCACTTCACTTTTGGGATGGACTTATAATGTATTTCGGCCATCGTATAACCTCTCTGATCTCATACATTAGGGGGCATCTGTTATAGCGGATTTCACCACACTAGGTGAATCACACATTGTATGGCCTTCCCCTGTCCCAGTGCAGACTCATTAGCCCCTATGGACCACTTTTTTTCCTTTGATGTTACCTTGATCATCCCTAAAAACTATATAAAATATGATATACCTGGCTTTTTCCCCGATAACCGCGTACATACGCGGGTTTGACTCCTATAACCGCGTACATCGGGATGTGTGCATAATCCAAATCCTTTTGGAAGTTTCCTTGACTTGGATCCGACTCATTCGACTCCTGGCCTTCCATATGCCTTGAGATCGCTCGGATTCGACCCTTCATTGTCCCTTGTAAAGCTATATAAGGAACCCCTTGGTACATTAAAGAGGGGGAGAGATAAGAGAGAATTGAGAGTATCGAAACTATAGTCCATTGTTGCCAGAACTATACTTGAGTCTGCATCCCTTTGTCCCTTTGGAGCACTGTTTTGTTCTTCCCAAGCTTGCCTTTGTTAGTGAGCTTGCTATCGAAGTGATGGAGGATTGAGGTTGTGGAGGCCCAAGTGGGGGATTCAGTTTCTCCGGTTCGCAAACGTGCTGTCAGAGGTTGTCACTTGTAATCTCTGATTCATATTAATAGAAATATCTTTTCCTGTCCAGTAATGTGTATTTGAATGAATGTTGCATCCATTGGAATATGTCAAATGCTTATACATTATTGATTATATATGCTAGAATAGATATAACACCATGAAATATAGTATGCTTGTATTGTTTACTTGTTGTTGAGGACGTGCTATAACAATTCAAGCTGAAGATTGGAAAGCTCAACGGGGATCTACTTCAACCGTCCGGAATAAGGTATGAGGTTTGATCCTTTCGTGTTAGATGTTTTTATTTCTATTGCATATTGGGAAAGATTGATTTCTGGAGTCTAGCTGTCTATTGTGGTACCCCAAGCCATAGGAATTTCTCTCCGTAACACCTACTTGTCAACCGGGGGCCTGATTGAGCTGACACATCAACCCATACACCGACACATCGGCCCACATAGCATCTAGGAGAGTCCACACGTGTGGAGGAGAGAGAGAGGGTGCAATTCCCCATGAAGACAGCTGTAGATCAACTTTGGATCTGATTTTATCCCCTCCTTCAGTCAAGGATTTGTCAGATCCAGTCAATCTGCTCCAGATCTGACTGATTTCAATCAAATCGGCTGAGAATCCACTGATTTATTGATTTTGGATTTGCTCCATTAATAATCAATTTATTAATTAAAATATTCAATAATTGATTTTTGGGGCTTTTTGACCTAAGTGATGGAAGATCACTCAAAACTTAGGAAAAAGTGGGTCCATGGGTTTACATGGTGCTCTTAGCTTGAAAATGATCACCTACATGACTGAAACTGATTATTTGGCCCACTTTTATTACAAAATCAATTTTTCCAATTAAACTATTAAAAAATAGCCTAAGTTTTGGAAAAATTAAATTTTAATAAAAAAAACACTGAAAAAACTAAAAAATTGAAAAAATGAAAAACACCTAGGGGGACTTAGACATGTTCATATGACTCAAAAAAGATTTCTAGCATGTTTATACATTGACACATAGACTCTAATAACCTCAATAGGCCCAAATGCCAAGCTAACCACCCCAACTTTGGAGGTATGGAGTGAAAAACTCAGAAATTATTAGTCGTTTATTAAACAACCAATAATAACCAAGGGAAAAAACACCCTGGGCTAATCGGATTGACAAATGAAGTCTAAGAGACCGAGTCTTTTATAGACACTATCATGCTAGAACATTTATTACAATTCCCCCATGGGGTATGAACATGTGATATGATACAACAAGTACTCCCCAGAAGTACTTCCAAAGGTCTTTTTGAAGTTCGAACAAGTTAACCCTGTCCGGTTCACCAAGCTCACTTGATAAAAAACCACTAAGTACAACTTAGGTGGTAACACGCATCAACTGTCTTCCGTCTCATGATGTACACCCACGAAGGGAAGATTGTGACGGTTGACCAGCTCACCTATCATGATCTACAAGTGTTAATAGTGCCTACCAACATTATCCCTACCATCACCACCATTGAGCTGCAAGTGGCAACCACACATGCTAACATCATCCCTACAACCAACACTATGGTTGAAAACACACCAGCCTCCCCACCATTGAATGTGGGCCCTAGGTTTTTTATCAATCCCACCATGACGGCTCCTTTCCCTTTGGTGTCACCACCACCAACACAAAAGCAAAATACGGACTTATGCATGGTCTCGTCAAGCACCGCTGCACCCAAACAACAACCGCAGCCGCAACCGCAACCCCAACTACAACACCATCCGTAGCCACAACACCAACAACAGCCGCAACATCATCCGCAGCCACAACACTACGTGAAGTCGCAACCACAACCTCACCCCCACATGCAACCAGCAGGGAGTTATCAAGGCTCATCTCCAGTCCACACAATTCCCTTCCTCTTTCCCCCACCTGGTGTCATGAGCAAACCGGTCATGGCCACCTTAAGCCTACCCAACTTTACGTTGGGGATCCCAGTGTGGTATCTTAATCCACCAGCTCAACCAACAATTCCCCAGGTTGTTTTAACCCCAGTGTAACCCATCACGGTCGAGTCTCACCCTCCACCTGGTCTGCATAAGCCAACCACTACACCTGCACCAGCACAACCCCAACCCAAAAGAGCCAGGGGCAAGAACACCAAAGCCACCGCAGAACCACAACAAGTCCCACCTTGTACCATCTGTGAACAACAGGGCCATCCAACTTAGAATTGCCCTGAAATCCCAGTAATCCATGTGCATCTGGATGCCATGGATGCGAATGAAAACATCCTCATGGTTGAACTCCCAACCACGCCAGTAGTAAGGAACAAGGCATTGAGGACAAACCATGCTTGTGCCCTTTGCGGCTTGTATGGACATTACTCCCACCATTGCCAAGAATTACCCAAATTTTGAATGGCTCTCGCTGACCTTCATCACCATTCCCTTGAGTCTGAGATCACCTTAATCAAATAAGTTCACCTCCCACCACCTTCTTCAGACACCATGTCCATTTACATGATGTCTAGTTCCACCGACCCGCTCATCTCCTCTTCCACCGATGGTCCATCACACCTGTCTCTTCATTCCTTTAGCAACGATGAGGAGATACTTGAAACTCTGACCGCCCTAGAATACCCATGGGATGACATGCACCATCGCTCATTCTTCCTCCCAGAAGAACTTGTGTCACATTTGGACTAGTTTTCCATGGAGACCAAAGATTTCATCCATGGGAAGGTTGACTAGTTCAAGAACCCAATCCCAACACCTAATTCCTTCAAAGAAGGGAACATGGAGAACATTTCACCAACCATTAAAATCGACATCTCAACCAATTCTGAGATCATTGAAGAAGTCATGTTCGGGGCATCATGCTCCCTGAAAGAGATCGATGCCTACATAGCTCTCTTACAAGAATTTCGTGACATATTTGCTTGGTCATACATTGAAATGCCCAGCTTAGATCCATCCATCATGGAGCACCACATCAACACATGGCCTGATGTGGCACCCATACGCCAAAAGAAATGACCCATCCATCCATCAAAAGTGGCTGCGGTGAAAGTCGAGACAGAGAAGCTGCGCATAGCTGGCTTCATTTATCCCATTGCATACACAACTTGGGTCTCTAATCCTATTCCTATGAATAAAAAACAAGGAACCATTCACATTTGCACAGACTTCCATGACTTCAATGGGGCATGTCCCAAAGACAACTTCCCCACACCCTTCATCGATCAAATCATCGATGCATGCACTGGACATGAATCCTTTTCCTTCATGGACAGTTTTTTTGGATATAACCAAATCAAAATTTGGAAAGAAGACCGTTATAAGACAAAATTCACAACCCCATGGGGCACATTCACATATTGAGTCATGCCCTTTGGCCTAAAAAATGATGGAGCCAATTTCCAGCATGCCATGACACACTACTTCCGCGACCTCATTCACATTATGTTGGTTTGTTTTGACAACCTCATCACACGGTCGCAGAAGCAAACACGACACATAGATGACTTATGACAAGTCTTCATATGATGTCGCTAGTACAGAATCCACTTGAATCCATTCAAGTGTGTTTTCTGTGTCCCCACGGGATGTCTACAAGGATTCATCATGTCACACAAAGGAATGACTGCTGATCCTTGGAAAGTCCAAACAACTTTCCCTCTAACGTCACCCCATTGAGTGACAACGTTACAACTTGTATTATAGTTTTTCCATTTTTTGTTTTACACATTTTTCAAAATTGATTCTTATGTATCATTTCCTCTCATTGCTTCAGATGGAGCACACCTCAAACCGGTATATGGGATTCACAGATGGAGCAAGAAGATGTTCTTCGAACCTCGCCTCGGCTGCATGGGTCATCTACTCCCCATCACACGAGTTGATCCACATCGACGGAAAATGCATGGGCACCGCAACCAGCAACTAGGCTGAATATGATGGTGTCAATGGCCTCTTGGCCACCGCTCTTTAGTTAGGAATTCACCATCTTGATGTCTTCTTAAAATCCTAGCTGCTTGTTTCCCAATTAAACAACCACTATTGAGTACGTGATCCCTGACTCTTTAGAAAGTACCTGTGCACTAAACAGATGATTAGAACATTTGAATCCATCACATTCACACATGTTCCCAAAAACCTCAATAGTGTCACAGATCAAATGGCTAACGATATTCTAAATTGGCATATCCACAACAGTATATAGGAAACATACAACCATAACATAATGCATAATCATGTCTAAAAATACACACACAGTGTAATAATACATCACATAGGCATTTGCATTCCACAGCATAATAAAAAGGCTCACATAATGAAACCATAAAAGTGCATCCATGTGCATCAAAAAATATATATAGATATAAATTGATCAGTCACATGTCCAAAACATGTCCAATACAAAAACGAGAAGCCACATATGCTTTCTCAATAGGATATACATAAGTGACATGAAACCCCCTAAGTACACCAATGCACTAGGAACATCCCCACTAGGCTACTAATCTGACTCAGACCCATCATTTGACTTGGCCTCATCATCTTCCAAAGAGGACGCATCCTCTGCAAGAATACCACCTCTCATCATTCGGCGAAAGTGCTCGCAAGCCACAGCCATCTTCCTCATCACACCCGTCAGCTTGGGAGGAAGATTGTGAATAGAAGAAATAAAGTTAGTACTCAGGTGCTACCAGCCAACATGTGACACTCCAGTAGCTACCTCCTCCATATACGACACCAGGCCATCCATATCCCGCTACCGCCTGCGGGAGCTCCGTGAAGGAGCCACCGCAGGAGGTACGATAACAACCCACCTTCGATGCCTAGGTAGCAGGTGAGGACCAACATCTACACATACAAGCAAGGACACCATCAGTCCACATACATCAATATGAAAATCACTAACTAGCTCAACTATACTATGCATAAATATGAACATCAAAACATCAAGCATACATACCAGCTGGTCCCCACGCTTGACCAGGAGGTCAGGGCATCTCAAGATCTCTCTGGAAATCCATACCCGCATATGGGTACTCCTCGATCACCACAGGAAGCTGGAGCCACTGCTTCAACAACTCCTTTGTAAAGAAGCAACCCACTCTACCACCTCCCTCATGAATCATCATCTGGCACCACCTATACATCCTCGGCTCCCATGGACCACTGTCCTGCACAGCCCAATGAGGATGAAGTGTAGGTACTTTCTCAAAGAAGAAAGCACACAAGAAGGAGCCAAAGAAAAAACCAGTGCTAGTAGTATTTGACTTGTTCAGCTGACATCAAATAGCCTGCAGATACATCTGGCCCCATGCATATTATGTGCCACCTATGGCATGCTCTACTAACTATAGCTGACCACCAGAAATCTTGTGGCTCCCCGTCGAACCCAAGATAAGCTACAGTAAGGTCCCCACCGCCTCGATGTCACACATCAGGATGTAGGAGTCATGCACATACGCCGTAGCGTAACGGTGCCAATCATAGAGATCCTCCAACCACTCCCAATATAGGGATGCCAGTAATGAAGTACACATCCTCCAGCGTAATCTCAATGCACTGGCCCTGGAAGAGGAACATCTCCTCAGTGACATCCCAGGAACCTATGAGTGTTTGCATCAACAAATGCAAACTATGCATAAGCGGTGTCCTCATAAATTTCAAAAACCCATAGCAGGCTAGTGTATCTCTAACACCCACATCATGCAAGGATGCATCTCTGACACTCTTGCAGTCTCTCTCCCTCCATTTGATCTCCACCATCCTGCACAAGAAAAAACCCTAATGTCAGCCAGTGCCACCATCAAAAAATCACCCAAAAGAGGCTATGGCACACTTGTTTGGGTAAAAGGAGCACCCAAGGCACTCATAATTTCCCAACAAGTGTGCCCAAGGTGCACCTTATCCCTTGAAATGTGTGACCTAGTCCACATGAAACCCGAAAATGCTCATGGGGGGCCTCCAGGTGACCAAATTCAACAAATAAACCATCAAAATGAAGAGGTTCAGTGAGAGATTTTACCTGCAATTCATGGCTCATGAAACTACCAATCGGATCAAAAGAAATCAGCAAATGAAGAATTAGGGCCCACCTCTCCAACTCCACAATGAATAGTGACAATGAAACTTCACCATGTGGACCCCCCCTTTTATAGGCCCCATTTGACCTAATTTCTTCTGATCAACATAACAGGACCATACGGACTCCGTTTGAGACGCTGTGCATGCCACTGGTTTCAGAATTTCGCCCTCTATCTAGTTATGAGACCATCATCTCATGTTTAATTAATCAATTTCAGGACCATTTCCCACAATTCACCTCAATTTACAAGCCATGACATGACGATGCAAGTGTCTACGGACCAATACTTGCATCACACTTCCCGATTGCAACTCATGCGAGTTTTTGGGATACCCCCTGTTAAGGACTGTAATTTTAGCTTTTATTTTGCACATAGTTGTCTTTTCCATTCACTGCACCTGACACGGACATTTGGACCATTGTCCACAAAACAATTTATTTTTCTTACATGTATTTGGCATATAAATTCCTTCGGACTTGTACTCACAGCGCATGTGGCCAAGTTCATCCACCACAACACACACACATGATCTCCTGACCTCTGTCCAAGAGCCACCTCGGTTTGCATGCCTCTGCCACACCGACTTGCAGGCCTCTGCCACGATCTATCCCACACATGTATTGGTATGTTTGAGATCCTTCTGCTCCGTCCATATGACTTGGATGACCTGTGGACCTCTGTCCACGGTCCCGACATGGGGCACCGCATGTGCCACCATCAGTTGACCACATTGGAGTTTCGTTTAAGCTATTTTCTGACTCCTTAAAACAATGAAAAGATTGTTGAGCACAGCTGCTTCCTTTCCCGCTCGCTAAAGTATAGGAAAGGGCGTCTACATTGTCTTGTTTATCTCCTTTTGCAGACTATGTAGACCATTTCATGAAAAGGACCTCCTTGGCACACTTAAGCCAAGACCATTCCCCTCTGCATACTTTTATGCTTTCTTGAGCATAGGGGACACACTTTATGAAAAATATCACCACCGGTTGTCGTTAAGCTCTTTTCCAGCTGTGTCAACAAGAAAATATTTCTGAGCAAACTTGGTTTTTTTCATGCTCGTAAAATTATTTGAATGACCGTCTAGCCAGTATAGGTTTAACCTTTTCTGGCCTGATTGGACTACCAACAGTAAATAAGTCTCTCATCCCCTCTAGGATGGGTGAGCTCTCCTATGTATACTTTTATCCTTTTTTAGGCACAAGATACTACCAATGAAAAAGATCCCCCACTGGAGTCTTCTTTGTGCTTTTAGACTCTCTAAAATTGAAAACACCATCGAGCATTTACCTTCTTGGGCTCGCCAAAAATCCACGATATTGTACCACAATGGTGTCCCTAGACACCACCTCATACAAAACAGTTTGGCAACATGCCCAAATTGGGTTGCCTTTGTTCAGAGTACTCTGCAATGTGTCTTCCTTGGATCCCATCAATATCAAAAGTTTCCACCTCCTCCAAGTATTTCCCATATGTAGCGACATTCCCGGTATTACAGCTATGATCCCATTCCCTTGAGTCAGTTTCATTTACTTCCTGGTCCACCCTGCCATCATACTCTGAACAAAGGAAGTTTGAGTCTCCCACTCCCCCCCTACCCCTGTTCAGTTCTTTCCCTTTCCTCCCCTCCCCCTCCAAATTCAGTGATTCAGTCCACAAATTTCTTCACACCTTTTGCTTTTCTCCCTCGCACTCCTAGTCAAGGAAACATCATTGCCTTGGCTAGGGTTAGGTCTCCCTCTGTTGATGCCAACACACATATTCCATAGGATAGACCTAGAGGTCATTGTACCTTGGTTTCATTGAAATCATTGATGAGTTCCTTGGACCACTTGAGAGGAGTCCTTAGTGCCTCTCGAGATGGTTGTTTCTCATGTGCTCGACTTCAACTCCATCATTGCACCATTGAGATTCGTGCAGGGTTTGTTCCACACAATACTTGGTCAAAGAACCCGGATGTCACCCGACTCTAGTACATTGGTGAGTCCACTTGAGGGACCTAAATAGGTTATGTCCCTTGTTATTTTTGGGTTTCATTGGAGACATTGATATGAAGCCCCACTAGTGCTTCGATATACCTTGATGATTGATGCAGGATACTTGTACCACAGAGACTCAGACTCTCAATCAGCGAGTCCACATAGCTATGAACCAGATCCAGTAGATCGACAGTCATGAAGATATAGCATTCCATGAGAATTCCATGGGTCCAATATACCATATCAGTATTGTATTCAGCCTCACATGGAGGAAACCATAATTGTAACATCAGTTGTATATGATCGGCTCTGTATTTTAGAGCATAGATCAAATTATTCTTTTGACATTGTCACGATCATGGGGATGTCGGCCTCATCCATATACATGTCACACATTTATTGTATCTCACCCATTGATGGGAACCAAATTAATACAAAAATTAAAATCCACCATGCCCCAGCCCTGGAAGCACCACCTCTACACAGCAAATCCTATGATGTCTATCTTCCATACGTTGAGCTCCTACCCTCACACATTAGGGGGCAATCTGTTAACCCAAAAATCCCCCACTTAGCTCTCAATGGCCTACACTACCTAAGGACACCATCTCACAACTCTCATATCACTCCATTAGACCCCCACACCTCCAAAATAGCCTAAGGATGAAGAAAAAGGGCTAAAAACCCCAAAAAGGAGCCCAAAATAGCCCCCTAGGAGCTAAAGCCCTCAAAAAGGGGCTAAAACCCTAAAAGGGGCTAAAGTTAGGGTAGAAGGGGCTAAAAACCCAAAAAAGGGGCTAAAGCCCTGACCAAGGGCTTAAAACCCTAAAACCCCTTGGAAAAGATATAAAAGGAGGTTGGGGGGTCACTCTCAAAACACTTCTCCCATTGCCTATTGTTATGTTTCCCGTGGATGCTTTGAGAGCTTTGCCTCTCAAACCACCCACAATCCCTCTCCTCCATCTCCATTTCCATTTGAGCCATTGATCCCCAACCAAGAGAGAGGCTTCCACAAGCTAGGGCATGGTGGCCCATTCCCTCTAGAGAAGGTATACTTGTGCTTTCATGTTTTTCTTCTTAGTTATTAAGTTTGATTTGATTTCTAACAATTGTTTTTATTTGTAGGTTTTTCTTAACATTGTTTGTAGGTTTTTCCATTGTAGCTTAGGTTTATTTTGTAGGTTTTGAAGGCGGAACCCTAACCCATGTTTACAGAGGGGTTCATCACCATTTGCTTCTTCTTCTTGCTTATATTAGCTTAGTGTTAGTTTACTATTCTGTCATTTACATTTCCATTTCGTTTTTCAGCATTTACCATTAGCAGGAACCTACCCTTCTTCCCTATAGGCAGAAGGGAGCCATTCCTACCCCTATAGCAGGGAGAAATTCCTACTACAGTACTCTTGGGTGGACACAAAATCATGTCGAGAGTAGGCTTCTCGATGGTTAGGGGGATAGTAGATGAGGATTCTGGAGAACCAGTAGAGGGAGCTTTCCCTGAAGAAGAATGGTCTTCTTTATTATCTACGGGTTTGTCATAATTCTGACTACAATTTTGTAGACTAATGGTATCCGAGGACATCATACGAATTTATTCTGACGAACTATAGTTACCCTGATTAGACATGTAGTCTACTAGTTGTCGTTGAGAGGGAAAATGATCTATCAGAACTATGGGTGCGAGATTTGATTTCAAAAATTGGGAGATTTCGTCCCGATGGGGACACTCTTTTGTGAAATGATCACCTCCACATAGAATACATGGATATTTTTCTTTTCTCTTCCCTTTATCATTATCATTGTTGGTTGGTCTTGGATTCTCCTGTTGGTTTCCAAGTTTTTTATTCTTATTTTTACCCTTCTTTTTATTACTGCTCGAGGTTTGAGTACTTTGAATAGAATAAAGCTCGATGGAAACCTTAGGAGTCAAAGGAGTAGGAGTAGCAGTATGGGGTTGCTTGGAAGGTTTCACTGCTGACGGGGACTGGATTGAACCAACAATCCCATTAACAGGTACTTTTGTTGGTGGCTTTGTCGGATCGGTGGTTAGTTGAGGTGCTTGAGGAATCAAGTCATAAAGAGTTCCAGACTAGGAATAGACCAAGTCTAGATACTGGGCTTGACTAATGGATTGCTCTTCAGTAACGACACCGCCCATAGCCACATATTAGGAAATTGGAGGAAACAAATATTTGTTAAACCAATCAGCTACTAACTGATCCAGAGTAGGGGCCTTAATAAGCCTTCTCTGCCTTCTCCACTCATGGATATGATCAGATATGTGGGTGGAGGTGTTCTGTCATAGAGAAGTTAAGAGATCAGTACTCATTTCATAATGGATAGGGATCTGAAAGTGTGTAAGAAACATGGTTTCCAAGGAGCCAAAATCCACAAATGAATGTTGTGGAAGTTCAGTGTACCACTTCGTGACTGTACCAGTCAAAGTTGGCTGAAAGAGTCGTAACTGAACTGAATCATCCATGAGGGAGTTTGAAGAAAACCACAGATGGAATGTCATGACATGGTTTTTCAGATCGTGTCCCTACTTCCCATTGAACTTTGGAATTTCCGATGGTAACTTTACCAAAATGGGAGGCCACGAGGGATTGTGTTGAATGGGGTCATTAATCAACTTGGATAAGTTAGGCAAGTCCAAAGTTTCTATGAGAGGTAACTGACGGTTAGGTTGCACATACTGGTAATATTGATATGGCATATATGTATCAGTAGGACCGTAAGTAGACTGATATACAGGTTGCTACGAAGAAGAACTACCAGGAAATCTGCCCATGGGGGGTTTATTTCCAGGATCAGGTCTGTTAGGGCCACCAGGGCCTTTGGGACCACCAGGACCACCAGGAGGTTGTTGGTTTGATGCTCAACTTGCGGAACTAATATGCATAAATCACTTAACACTGTAATTGTCAAACTGTTATGAACTAAGCACTGATAAACTCATATACAGGCTACTTGATACCTTCAACTTGCGTTTAACCCTATATGTGCTATAAACTAAAGCATAACATACATACATCCATCAACTGATAAGCAACATTCATGTAACAGATAACAGATAACACATAAGCAAAGCACAAACACATGGAATAGTTGCACAACACACGGATTTTATGTGGTTCACCTCCAAGGGGGAAGCTACGTCCAAGGGAACTGGTTTTTATATTATATCTTGAGAGAGTAAACACAGGTCCACTGCAACCTAATATGCAGCCTTGAGATCTTCTGGGAAACTCCGTGCACACAACCGGGAGCCCTTCTCTCTTAGATCTCTTCTCTTATATTCCCTTCTCTTACAATATACTCTTCCTCTCTCTCTCTCTTCTTCTATCAATCCATGTGGATTGTTACATACATTATCTAAGAGCCAGCTAATGGTTACAGTAAGATAATACAGATGGATTAATAGGACCAGAGCTCGACTCTTACACTACTGAGACTCTAGAGACACTTTGCTAGCTAAATGACTCAGTGGCTACCCTAAGTCTGACTGTCTAAGCAGCTATCCAATTGTCTAACCTTTTACATTACAAAATACATGCTTATATAGGTGACCCGAAGGTATCGCCATTACAAAACTATGGGCCTTTCCCAACAGTAACCCAAAAACCCTAACTGTGACAGTCGGCGCATCTGTACCATGGGATGTCGCTTACCGTCACACCACAACTTTCTGCAGTCTTCCATGCTTCTCGGCGCTGATCGTGGGTATGGGTGCCACTTCCTTGGTTACTCCCTTTATGTCCTTCATCTTCACTACCTCGACCCATTGCTCCTTTTACTTTCTAAGAGTAGCTGAGCCCTCCTGTCTTCACCGCTGTCTTGAATGCAGTGGTTGAGCTCTCTCTTCTCGGCCGCTTAGGTACTGTCTTCTTTGAATTCCTTGTCTCGATGTAGTAGCTTTTCCTGTAGCTACAGGACCCTCCTCCAACACATATATGTATCAGTAGGACCGTAAGTAGACTGATAGACAGGTTGCTACGAGGAAGAACTACTAGGAAATCTACCCATGGGGGGTTTATTTCCAGGATCAGGACTGTTAGGGCCACCAGGGCCTTTGGGACCACCAGGACCACTAGGAGGTTGTTGGTTCGGTGGGGTAGACCTACGTTTACTTGTTATGTACCAACAAAACCCCTAGCTCACTGGCCCTTTCGGCAACAGACCACAGAACGGTATAAAGTCTCATGCGAAGTGATCTTAGATGGGTTGGCTGAAGACTCAAGTGTCCTCAACCGGGTTCTATAGCATCCTGGGGTCTCATGACTCTTCTTAGCCAGCGGGATCTCTTTACAGTGGTGACCTTTCTTACTTGCTGGCCCTGGGAGGGAGCGATCTCTTATCGCATCGCTGCCTCTAGAGCGATGCGCAAACTATCTCCTCGGCTGCCTGCTTATATTGCGATATCTCACACTGCGGTTCCTTCGACAGTGCGATATCACCTTTATATACTGTGATATCTTCTATAGTAAGACTCCAATATGGCTCTCATGGTCCAAAGGCTCCTCTCTTAGTATAATAGTTAAGATAAACAGCCTCACTTGGACTCTTATAGTCTAATATGCTTAACATCAACTATGCTCAACTTGCTGAACTAATATGCAGAAATCACTTAACACTATAACTGCAACTGTCGTGCATCAAGCATTGATAACTCATATATAGAATAATTAACAGATTCAACTCGCGGTTAATCTTCCCTGCTACTGTAAACTAAAGATAGCATACATTCACTCAATAATTGATAGTAAAGTTCATGTAATGAATGACAGATAACAAATAAGTAAAACAAAATCACATGAAACAGTCGCACAACACATGGATTTTACGTGGTTCACCTCCGGGGGGGAAGCTACGTCCACGGGAACTGGTTTTTATATTATATCTTGAGAGGGTAAACACAGTTCCGCTGCAACCTAATATGCAGCTCAAGATCTTCTGGGAAACTCTGCACACCCAACCGGGAGCCCTTCTCTCGTAGATCTCTTCTCTTATATTGCCTTCTCTTACAATATACTCTTCCTCTCTCTCTCTCTCAATCCCTGCAGATTGTTACATACATGCTCAAGGAGCTGACTACTGGTTACAGTAAGATAATATAGATGGAATAATAGGACCAGAGCTCAACTCTTACAATACTGAGACACTAGAGACACTTAACTAGATAAATGACTCAATGGCTAACCTTTTCCAATACAAAATACATGATTATATAGGCGGCCTGGAGGTCTCGCCTTTACAAAACTGTGGGCCTTTCCCAACAGTAACCCAAAAACCCTAACTATGAAATTCGGCCTATCTATACTTTGAGCTGCCGCTTTCCATCACACCACAGCTTTCTATAGTCTTCCACGCTTCTTGGTGCTGATCATGGGTATGGGTGCCGCTTCCATGGTTTCTCCCTTTCTATCCTTCATCTTCAATACCTCAGCCCATTGCTCCTTTTCCTTTATGAGGGTAGTTGAGCCCTCCTGTCTTTGCCGCTGCCTTGAATGCAGTGGTTGAGCTCTCTCTTCTCGACCGCTCAGGTACTGTCTTCTTTGACTTCCCTGTCCCGATGTAGCAGCTTTTCCTGTAGCTGTAGGACCCTACTCCAATAGTCCCCTAACACTTACTTGTGGCTCGTCCCTGAGCCACTAATAGCTAGCTTCTCCTATTATAGCTTCTCCTTGGCTTCCTGCGAAGTCCTTGTGAATATCTCTCGAAGTCCTGTGACTTCGTTGTTCATAGCTTCGACACACTCTTGTGCCGTTTCAAGCATAGCTTGAATAATGCTGGAATCTTTTGTATCATCCATTTCTTCACCATAAGGATTCAAATCCCTGGTATCACGAGAACTCCTCCCTATATGGATTATAACTCGTATCCCAAAGAAAATATAAATCTGTATCTTCCAGTCTTCTTAAACATTTCACTTAGTATGGATCCTTTCATATGAAAAACTATACAAACCATGAATTCCATTCCGAGAACAAGCCTTGTTCTACCTTCTGAAGTTCTGCTTATTTGGTTTGTTTGCCCCTTTCACTTTTCTTCTCAGCAAATCGCTCCAGGTATTCATGCTGCCTATGATCTTCATATTTTCATTTCTTTGCCTCAGCAATCTCTTGTTCTTCTCTTAGGTGATGAGATAGGTCATCTTCCTTCTCCTGTTGCCATCTTTTTCTCATTTTTACTTTCTTCCTGGTGGGAGATTTCTTCTCATCATTCTTCTGCTTTGTTTTCTTATCTTCAGTTATCTGCTCGTCTTTCTACTTTTCCATAGCAAAGACTTTGATGACATCTTCTACATCCTGTGCTTGACTCCTCATCCTTGGCAGCTGTCTGACCTATGATGTACCTAATTTCACAACCTTGGGCGGCGTCGTCATAGCGGAATTAAGGCCACCACGCTAGAATCTTTGCACAATGTCTTCTAAAGGTTCTGTCTCGGACAGAAACCACTCGGTGCAATGCTATGAAATGGCAATGGCTATGAAATTGGGGAAAACCAACACTCTGTAACTGCAGTATCTCTTCATAGGAAAAACTCTTCAAACTTCTCTGTAACTCTCAGAAATCACAAAAGTAACCCTTATGTGTGAATGATTTCTGAATTTATAACGAAAGCGATAATCTCTGAAGCAATGGTCATCTAGGATAGAACCGTCGGTGGTATTAATTGCATGGAAAAGACAATACCCTTCATTTCAATCCTCATTAATTACTGAAAATACGATAAAATTTCCCTCGAAACTTGTGTGCAGGCACCGGTTTCGACCAAGATTTAGCAAATCTGGGAAAATCATTATACTGTTGCCAAATCTAGGGTAACGTATACCGGTCATTTCTGGATTAATTGCTTGTCAGAAGGCGAAGTGACTGCCCCCCTGTCTCTTTTCAAACTTGTCTACGTGGCACGGGGAGCATCGCATTGCTGCAATGTCACACCACATCGTTCTGGACCAACATGCTGGCATGAAACTCCACAACGTTCAAAACTTGCGCAACATAACTGGCATGAAACTCCTCATACTTGGATTTTTTTTTTCTAACTCCGCAAGCATCCTATGACTTGGGCAAAATAAAATTTCCTCATGCGAGTCCTTATACTTAGAATACTTAAAACTCTTTACCTTTCAGTGTAGACTAATTATCGGTGTGATGCCTCCTTTCAACTACACTGGACATCTGCACTGCTTAAACTATCTGAGTTAGGGCTGGGAGGTGGAGTGGCTGTCACTATAAAGCTTAAGCCTACTGCCATTAATCAATGTAGGAAGAAGCTCCCCGTTCAGTTTACTGAGCTGAACGGCACCTCCTTCTGTAACATATTGAATCTGATATGGCCCCAACCAATGCGTCTTGAACTTGCCTGGAAACTTAACAAACTTACTATCATACAGGAGCACTAGGTCTCCTATCTGAAAACTCTTGCTCTTAACGTGTCTGTCATGCCAAGATTTTTCTCGTGCCTTCTGCACTTTTTGATGGAATCCTACGATGAATCTGTCTTCCTCTAAGGCAAGCAGCTACGCTAGCCTTTCATTCATCGTATTTGTATCAGCTATCTCGGTAATTTGAGAAACTCTTAAACTGGGAATAATATATTCCATAGGCATAACAGCCTCTTGTCCATACACCAAGCTGAAAGGTGTGTGTCCTATAAGTTTCTTGCATGTAGTCCTATAAGCCCATAATACAGCATTAACCCTGAGGTCCCAATCATTTCTTTGGCTGTTACAGATCTTAGTAAGGGTATTTTCTAGAATCTTGTTAAAATCCTACACTGTACCATTAGCTTGTGGGTGGTAGGGAGTGCTCTTATGGTGCTGGATATGGAATTCCTTCGTCAAGGCCTCAATAGTGCGGTTCAAAATGTGTGTGCCTTGATCACTCATCAAAACTACTGGACATCCAAATCTACTTATTATGTTCTCAAAAATGAACTGTGCAGCTGTAGCAGCATCACAATTCCTTACTGCTTTACCCTCTTCCCACCTAGTGAGGTATTCTGTTCCTGTGATGATGTATCTCACACCAGTTGTTGGCTCTCTGGGGCAGACCCGAGTTTACTTTACTATACCAACAAAACCCCTAGCTCATTGGCCCTTTTGGTGACAGACTGCAGAGCAGCCTGAAGTCTCACCCAAAGTGATCTTGGATGGGTCGGCTGAAGACTCAGGTGTCTTCAACCGGGTTCTGTAGCATCCTATCGGTTCACGACTCTTCTTAGCCAGCAGGATCTCTCTACGAGGATGATCTCTCCTCCTAGCTGGCATTGATAGGGAGCGGACTCTTATCGCGTCGTAGCTTCTACGACGATGCGCAAACTTACTCTCCTGCTGAGCTCCTTCCCTGCGATATCTCACACCGCAGCTTCCCAGACGATGCGATATCGCCTTCCTACTCTATAATATGTCCTATAGTGAGGCTCGATATGCGTATCAACTCTCAAGGTCTTGCGACCTCCCTACTGGGTCTAATAACTCTGTTAAACTTCACCAGGGTGTTAAACCACTTCACTCAGCCTTCTACAGTTTAACATGCTAACATTAACTATACTAAACTCGCGAAACTCATATACCGAAGTCACTTAATGCAATAACTGTCAACTAACATGAATCAAGCACTGATAAACTCATATACAGGCTACTTGATACATTCAACTTGCGGTTAACCTTCTATGCGCTATAACTGAAGCATAACATACATACGTCCATCAACTGATAAGCAACATTCATGTAACAGGTAACAGATAACACATAAGTAAAGCACAAACACATGAAATAGTCACACAACACACGGATTTTATGTGGTTCACCTCCAGGGGGGAAGCTACGTCCACGGGAACTGGTTTTTATATTATATCTTGAGAGAGTAAACACAGCTCCGCTGCAACCTATTATGCATCCTGAGATCTTCTGGGAAACTCCACACACAAAATCGGGAGCCCTTCTCTCTTAGATATCTTCTTCTTCTTATATTTCCTTCTTACAATATACTCTTCTTCTCTCTCTCAATCCCTATGGATTTTTAGATTCATGCTCAAGGAGCCAGCTACTAGTTACAGTAAGATAACTACAGACTGAATAACAGAACCAGAGCTTAACTCTTACAATACTGAGACTCTAGAGACACTTGGCTAGCTAAATGACTCAGTGGCTACCGCACGTCTAACTGTCTAAGCAGCTACCCAATTGTCTAACCTTTTACATTACAAAATACATGCTTATATAGGCGGCCCAAAGGTATCACCATTACAAAACTGTGGGCCTTTCCCAACAGTAACCCAAAAACCCTAACTGTGACAATCGACGCATCTGTACTGTGGGCTGTCGCTTACCATCACACCACAACTTTCTGCAGTATTCCACGCTTCCCGGTACTGATCGTGGGTATGGGCACCACTTCCTACTGTCCTTTGTCTTCAATACCTCGGCCCGTTGCTCCTTTTCTCTTTATGAGGGTAGCTGAGCCCTCCTGTCTTCGCCGCTGCCTTAAGTGCAGTGGTTGAGCTCTCTCTTCTCAGCCGCTCAGGTACTATCTTCTTTGACTTCCCTGTCTCGATGTAGCATCTTTTCCTATAGCTGCGGTACCCTGCTCATTTCCTTGGTGGGTTGATAGGACCCACAAATTCTATAGCCCACTTGCCAAATGCCCGCAGCGTAATCTATGGTCGCAGTGGCATTTCATCTCTCCGCGAAGGTTTTCCTACCCTCTGGCAGATATCACAACATTTACAAAACTCCTTAGTCTCTTTGTGCAAAGTAGGCCACCATAACCCTACAGTCAGGATTTTCTGAGCAGTCGGCTTTTCTACGAAATGACCTCCTACGGTACCTGAGTGTGCTTCTCTGATAATGGCCTTTTTCTCGTGTGGCATCACGCATTTGTGTAGGACTTCATCTGGACCTAACTTATATAGATGTCCTACAATCAAAGTGAAGTATGCTACTTTCACAACTAACTGTTTCTTTTGCTGCTTAGTAAAGTCAACTGGTGCCCACCCTGTAGTGAGAAAGTGAATAATATCCTCATAGTACTCATCTGCGATCTGGATAGAAAATAATTGTGCATCTGGCAAATTATCCTCTAAATTACTTGGTTCTTCTCCTGAATCTATTCGTGATAGATGATCAGGTCTGGCATTTAATCTTCATGGTTTTACAATGATTTCAAAATCATACTCCTAAAATAAGAGTAACCATCTGTAGATCCTTCCCCCTAACACTGGCTTATTGACCAAATACTTTAAAGCGGAATGGTCAGTAAATGTCTTGAATGGGGCACCCAACAGGTAGTGCCTGAACTTCTGTAGAGCATACACCATAGCTAATCCTTCTCTTTCTGTAGTGGTGTAGTTCTTTTCTACTGTAGATAGCTTTCTGCTTGAGTACGCGATAGGGTGATCAATACCTCCTTCTCCTGGCTGTGTTAAAACAATGCCCAATGCGATGCTAGATGCATCCACATGGACATGAAATGGCTTGGTCCAATCTGGGAATACTAAGATGGGTGCTATAACCATCTTCTCTTTAAGTGTGTCTAAGATTTGTTGGCATTCCTGATTCCATAGGAATTTCACGTCTTTCTTTAACAGCTTTTCCATAGGTGTTGTGATCCTTGCATAGCCCTTGATGAATTTTCTATAGTACCCGGTATGACCGAGCACTATCCTCAATTGCTTAACTGAGTTGGGTGCTATAATATTAACAATGATGGAAATATTTGCAGGATCTACCATCAAGCCTTGTCTGCAAACGATATGACCCAACAAAATACCAAATGGTGCACAGAATATACATTTCTTCAAGTTAAGAGAAATCTGATATTGCCTGCATTTCTCTAACATGAGCCTTAGATATCCTATATGCTTGTCAATTAATCCAAATACAGTCCAATCATCAAAATAGACTTCTAGGAATTTATGGATGTATTCCTTGAATACAACAACTACTACTCTAGAAAAGATAATTGGTGCATTTTTAAGACCAAAGGGCATTACCGTATACTGGAATGAGCCCCATTCTATCGCAATGGTCTTATGTCGATCCTCTGGATGGATTTTGATCTGGTGATAGCCTGAAAAGTCATCAGTGAAGGAGTAGACCTCCTGTCCTCCCACATTGTCTAAAACTTCATCAGTAAAGGGTGTCGAAAATGGATCATGAAGTGATGCGTCGTTGAGTTTGCGCAAATCGACACAAATCCTGATGTCTCCTTTAGTTTTCTTTTCTTGCACAACCATGGGACTAACCCATTCGCTTTCTTCTACTGGCTCAATGATGCCTGCTGCTAGCATCTTATCGATCTCATCCTTAACTTTTTATTTGTAGCGAGGATTCAATCTGTATGGACACTACTTAATTGGCCTAGCATCCTCTTTCAATGGGATCTACATTACTCCCAGATCTCCTACTATTCCCTTCATCTCTGTGAACTTAGTGGGAAATAACTCCTGATAGTCGTGTAAAAGATCTGCAATGTGTCCTACTATTTCATCATCCCAATAGTCTCCAATAGAGGCAAAATTTGGTTCTGTTGCTGTGCCAATATTGATCTTTTTAATCTTGATAGGGTCTGTGATAGCTGGAATCTCGAGTTTTGGTCCATCAACATCGCGAGTCCCTTCTGAATCTGGAATGTTGATGCTGTGAGGGTTCTTGTCCTCATCATCTGGCTCTGCTGTGAAGTTGTAGCACTCTACCGCATGTTCTAACTGGATAGCCCAATCAGACTGAGCAGACACTGATTGGGTACAGTTGTCAAATATCTTAGTTTTTATAACACCTAGGGCCTGGTCAATGCTTGGATACTCAGATTCAAAAGTGAAAGTGAGTAGAAAGCTATCTATCATAAGTGGCCATGTGATGGTTCCTCTGTGCAATTCTGTCTCTGTGTACCAATTCCTTGGCACTGTGTCTAAAGTGTGAATGAATAGGTGAACCCATTCATCCTTTGGAATTGCCGACCAACTCTATTCACAAATCTGAATATGCGACCTGGGGTCACTTTCTCCTGTGTATTTTTGTTGTAAGGGCTCCTTGTCATTAGAGAACCTGATTGCCATCAATCTCTTAAAGTCATCCCATGATGCGATATGTTATTTATGTGCATGCCACCATCTTGCAGGTGTGGCTTTTACTACAAGGTCAATAGTTGTCATCCTCTGCTCCTGAGGAATTTCCTGCTCAAACTGCTGTAAAAATTCATTGACATCTGCTAAGCCATAAAATGATGGAATGTCAATAATCTCTGCGTCGATCCATTGCAGTGACTTAGTCATAAACGCACATCTGCGAGCTGAGACTTCGTAAAGTCTATTCTTCCAGTTCTCTAAACCAACCTCTGAATCTGATGTGCATGAGTTGTCGCATCACCAACTAATGTTCCCTTCTGTGGTCGGATTGATGTAATCACTCTGATTAGTAGTCATCTGATAAAGGATTTCCATGTTGCGCACCTCCTCCTCTGCCCTGATAGGTTCAATGTAGCGAGGACCCTGGAAAGGATCCAACGGTGCAATGACCCGGATCTGATTATCCTCAAAGGTCATTTGTCTTTTCTTTAAGTCGATAACAACCATGTTATCGATTTCCCAATCAATACCTAGTAAAGCTGGGTATGGTCTACTATCACCAATGATCTCTATAACTTCAAAACTGCGAACTCTGTCAATATCAACTGGTACCTGCAGTAATCGACCCAGTGGTGATACCCACTGCTGATTGGCTAAGCGCAGATGGATAGGTGATTTGGATAACTTAGGGCTACCCATCTGTTCCCATGTATGATTAGTCAGAACATTAAATTCTGATCCTAAATCTAGGATTACCTCATCCATTTCAAATTATCCAACTTGTACTGTGAGTCTCATCTCTCTTCCTATTCTTGTATGTCCCATAATATTATGAACAGCACGCTACGCACTATTCACGGAAGAAGATGGCTGACACTGATCTATGATGCACTAAAGCTCTCCGATAGCTTTCTCATTCTAACGAGTTTCAAGCAAATCCGCAGGAAGGATTGTACACTTCCTGTCGACTCATTCGCTTCGCACCTTCCCGATGTGGTAGCCTGCGATATCTACACAGGACTAACGCCACAGGTTGTTTGCTGTGGTACACCCTTACAAGGTAGTACCTGTGATCCCTATGCTGTAGGTTCAGTAAAGAAAGTTTTTTCTTACTGAAACGTTTCTTTGTTCTTCTGCAGGTCAAGTGGTGTTGATTTATTAGTTGCTTTGCACACCCACTCTGGACCTGTGTTCTTTGCATCATCCTGCGATGTTCTACTAGTAGAAGCACCGCTGTGAGTCACTATATTGACTCTGGGTTTTGGTTCTTTCTGCTCAGCAGCAATAAGATGAATGTTTTGGTTTACTGTTGGCTTAGGGTCCCTAATCTTGGCTATCAAGGTCGGACACTCTTCTATAATATGCTCATAGGACTTGCAATACTTACATGTCGTACTAGGGTTCTGACAGTCCTTAGCATAATGTCCTACAATTCCACAATTGTAACACGTAATAGGTCCACGGCCACGGCCAAAGCCTCCTCCACGGCCTCATCCTCTGAATCCTCCTCTACGACCATCACGAGCCGGTTCATGCTGTAGTCTTTTTGTTGGACCTGATTTCTCTGACTAGACTCTGTACAAGTCATGCTTTCTCCCTATCATGAGATCATAAGCTCGGCAATTATGTTCATCATGACCTACTGACTTGCAGAAGTTACAATATAAGTTCTTAGGGGTTTGTACATACTTCTGAAGTAAAGGGCATTCCTGTGGTCTATGCCCTCTTGTTTTGCAGAGTTCACACCACGGCCCTTGGGTCTGTATTAAGGGGTTTGGAGCCCCACTTTCTAAATATTCAACAAATACTAGACAGTTATCTTTAGTATGGCCTTGTCCTTTACACTTTATACACCATAGTTCTTGTGCAACTTCTTTCCCTTTCTTAATCTCATGTAGCTGTAACGTGAGATTGGATAACTGGTTCTGTAGGTTTGTCATACTTGTACTAGTCTCAGCTAGAGGTGAATCCTCTAGTTTCATTTCCATCTCCAACGCTTCATCCTACGTATGGAGTCTATGTTGCATTAATGGAAGTCTGATGTGCGGGAGTAGTGCTGCGATGAACCATTCTTTATGCTGCTCCAGTGCAAACTCAAAGCTGACTTGGTCTATAAGGGCTTTGAATTTCTGATCAAAGTCCCATACTGACTCTATAGGTAGATGTTTGATGTCTTTAAGCTCTGTGATACACTGTGACTCAGGCTTAGGTTTCTTAAATTCTTTAATCATTGCGGTCTTGACCTGTACGAGCGTTCTGGCCGGTGCTGTTTTATACGTCATATACCATGTTAAGGCTCTGTTTCTAAGTGTAGTGACCAACTGGACAAGTTTAATATTATCATCCTAGATCCCTTTAATGGTCCATACGTCTTCACATAAGAACCAATGCTGTTCTGGGTCTTCTACCCCTATAACCTTGAAGGTAGGTAACTTCATGTCATCCCCCATTCTGTTTCTACGTGGTGGATTCTGGTTTGCTATAGTACTACCACTCGGTGGTGTAGGTGTAGGTGATGTAGCGGTAGTGTGTAATATATGTGAACTACTATATGGAGTTCCTATGGGATTATTCTGAGTCCCAGTTGTTTTTTGTGGGGTATAAGGGTGATAAGGGATACCCCCTACTATTCTCTCTATATTACTGTGGTTCTGTTTTCTAGTGATGTCTGAACTATTTTCAAAGAGAGAAGATCTGAAATCTACTTTATATTTCTTACCACTACGTGTAAATCCAATTTCATCAAAATCACTCTCAAACTCTTGTGACATTACACTGACTTAACTTATTCATCTGAGACTATATCCATTACTCCTTTTTCATGTAATAACATCTTAATGGACAAGTTTAATGAGCTTAGGTACTTACCGCGATATCCTTTGAAGAAGTACCTCTCTGATTTGTTGAAACTCTTTCTTTTATCGACTACGAACTCTGTAATGAAGCCTTCCAGCAAACTTGCAAGCCAGAAATCTACTACCCGCGAAATGGGATTATCAATGCTCTTCACGGTCTGGATCAGCTCCGGTGTCCAGACTATGTTTCTTTTCTTCTTGAATATGTTCTTATCAGTCAACTTTGATAACCATTCGTACAACTCATTTGCATAGGTCGCAAAAAATATCGTATGTAGATCAGTGAAGATATGTTTTTGTAACCAGTCCTTTGTACTTAGTCTAAGACTCTTGTTTTCTTTTTCAGCAAATTCTTTCTCCTTAGACTCAACCCAGTGGTTAAGTTCTTCTTTCATAGGATGCCAACAGAACATTATCTCATTAGTTTGTTCAAAACTGACAACGGAACCATTTGTTGGTTCGGTGGGGTAGACCTGGGTTTACTTGTTACGTGCCAACAAAACCCCTAGCTCACTAGCCCTTTCGGCGACAGACCGCAGAACGGTTTGAAGTCTCACCCGAAGTGATCTTGGATGGGTTGGATGAAGACTCAAGTGTCCTCAACCGGGTTCTGTAGCATCCTAGGGTCTCGTGGCTCTTCTTAGCCAGCAGGATCTCTCTGCGGTGGTGACCTTTCTTACTCACTGGCCTTGGGAGGGAGCGATCTCTTATCACATTGCTGCCTCTAGAGCGATGCACAAACTATCTCCTTGGCTGCCCTCTTATACTGCGATATCTCACACTACGGTTCCTCCGACAGTGCGATATCACATTTCTATACTATGATATCTTCTATAGTAAGACTCCAATATGGCTCTCATAGTCCAAAGGCTTCTCTCTTAGTATAATAGTTAAGCTAAACAGCCTCACTTAGACTCCTATAGTCTAATATGCTTAACATCAACTATGCTCAACTTACTGAACTAATATGCAGAAATCACTTAACACCGTAACTGCAACTGTCATGCATCAAGCACTGATAACTCTTATACAGAAGACTTAACAGATTCAACTCACGGTTAATCTTCCCTACTACTGTAAACTAAAGATAGCATACATTCACTCAATAACTGATAGTAAAGTTCATGTAATGAATGACAGATAACAAATAAGTGAAACAAAATCACATGAAACAGTCGCACAACACACGGATTTTACGTGGTTCACCTCCGAGGGGGAAGCTACGTCCATAGGAACTAGTTTTTATATTATATCTTGAGAGGGTAAACACAGTTCTGCTGCAACCTAATATGCATCTCGAGATCTTCTGGGAAACTCCGCACACCCAGCCGGGAGCCCTTCTCTCTTAGATCTCTTCTCTTATATTGACTTCTCTTACAATATACTCTTCCTCTCTCTCTCTCAATCCCTTCGGATTGTTACATACATGCTCAAGGAGTTGGCTACTGGTTACAGTAAGATAAACATATATAATAATAGGACCAGAGCTCAACTCTTACAATACTGAGACACTAGAGACACTTAACTAGCTAAATGACTCAATGGCTAACCTTTTACAATACAAAATACATGCTTATATAGGCGGCCCGGAGGTCTTGCCTTTACAAAACTATGGGCCTTTCCCAACAGTAACCCAAAAACCCTAACTATGAAAGTCGGCCTATCTGTACTTTGAGCTGCCACTTTCTGTCACACCACAGCTTTCTGTGGTCTTCCACACTTCCCGGCA
This sequence comes from Pseudotsuga menziesii, assembly GCA_001517045.1. NCBI lineage: Eukaryota > Viridiplantae > Streptophyta > Pinopsida > Pinales > Pinaceae > Pseudotsuga > Pseudotsuga menziesii. The sequence continues at coordinate 227,803 of LPNX010887135.1, read as the reverse complement.
CTGATCGTGAGTATGGGCACCACTTCCTCGATTGCTCCCCTTCTGTTCTTCATCTTCAATACCTCTGCCCGTTGCTCCTTTTCCTTTATGAGGGTAGTTGATTCCTCCTATCTTCACCACTGCCTTGAATGCAGTGGTTGAGCTCTCTCTTCTCAGCCGCTCAGGTACTGTCTTCTTTGATTTCCCTATCCCGATGTAGTAGCTTTTCCTATAGCTACGGGACCCTACTCCAACGAAGGTGGACCACCAGACCCTCTGGGACCTCTAGGAGGAAAACCTCCAAAGCCACCAGAACCACTAGGGGGAGGGCTAGCAGACCCTCCAGGGCCATTAGAAGGAGAGCGACCAGGACCCCTAGGACCACCATGACCCTAAGGAGGGAATCCACCAGGCCCCCCAGGAGGAGGACCTCCATAAGGCGGTCCTCCAACACCTCCCGTAGTATGAATAGGTATTCCCCCCCATAGTTGGCATGTAAGACCAATTAGGCTGCCCCCATGGCGTAAAAGTATTACTAGGGTATGGAATTATTCCATACAGAATTATTATAGGGTTGGATGGATAATTAATATTTCCTATAGGTACAGTATAACCATAACCTCCAGAGGATTGAGTGGTTACAGGTTGTGCCCCCAAGGAATGACCTGAATTGGATGGGGGATTAACTATATTAGTGTGGGTGGGAGGGATATAAACTGTAGATTGTTCTATATTAGAGGTCTATCCTTGAATAGGTACAATTTCGGTGTCAAATAATGTAGGTAGTGCTAGGGGTTACCCCCTAACACTATAAGGTAATGACAAAATATGAATTGAAGGTTGAGCCCGAGGTGCAGAAGACCTGGGAAGATTGGGAACAGACATAATATAGGAGGTGGTCAGGTTAGAAATTTGTCATGGGTTGTGTGGAGTCACTGTGCGATCTATAATCAGCTCAATGGGTCTCATACAATAGGCAAGTAAACGATATCCCATAGGTACAGCTGCAAAACGTGGTGGTGGTGTGCCCAATATATCATCTATTTTCTTCTCAATCTCCTATGCATGGAGAATGGTTGCCTGGTATTTTCTACATTCTTATTCATCTGGAGAAATTTCTTCAGAAAAGTTTAAACGGGTGCCAAATGAGGCAATGTCCTGTCCTATAGAGGTATCCCAAAATGGAGCATTGGGACCATAATCCGGATGGGTAGTATCATCAACATGACCTTCTATGGGAGAATGGAATGAGGTATTTCCTTGAGAAGGTTGTTGGACCAAGGGAGGCGAGTGTGAAGGATATTGACCTCCACTTTCTACACCCACATTATCTCCCACTTGGGAGGTGGTAGTAGCTCCTTGGACGATAGCTTCCATTGGAGTTTCTCCTGAAACAGGAATAAAATCGGGTGGCAAGCCCCATACTCTTCTATATTGTCTGAGCTCAGCCATTTTGTACAGTTCCTATCTATCCTAGGGTCTGAAAAACTAGAAAACATGACAAACATTTCCCTACTCAAGCTATAGGTTAAACAAGCAAACTTAAAATGACAGGAGGAGTTCAAATAGTCAGGCCTCTCACCAGGATTGTCAAGAAGGTTCTGTTGCTGCCTTTTCACACACCTGGATCACGTGGCAGAAATCTTCAAGCCACTCAGTGTGTCCTTGGGGGAAAGTCTCGAGTCAAGGCTGTCATCTTGTTCTTGACTCCTCCGTTTAGGCTCAACTCCTAACGGAGCCAAGGGGGGTAGACCCTATTAAGTTACTAAGGATGATTACTTAGTGTGGTGATGTTTAACTGAATCAGTTACTTAGGAGTTCAAATATTTTAACTATAAACAATTGAAGCTGACAAGATATGAAAATTACACACGAAAGCACAAAGCTGATAAACAATATATATATGAAGCAAAAATGACCAGTGCCTTAATAATGGAGTCAAATCAAAGAGAACAATGTGCTTGCATGTGCTTGGTGTAAATGTTTTGCGATTGCATCTTGGTATGTTTTAAGTTAAAATTGGAGCATGAGTTGTTTAAATTAGGCTAAAAGGGGGACTCCAAATATACCCGAGAGTACTTGGAGTATGTCCAAAACAAAACCTACACAGCTACCCGTAAGGAATATATGGGCTGAAATGGAGTCTCTAGGGCTATGTTCGTAACACACCCATTAGGGTGTGACAGAGATCGGTGCCCCGAGGTCACTTTTCAGTAGGTTCCCGCTTCCTTTGGGTATTTTACCACCGTAAAGGTTTGATCGAGGTGTTGGATTTTCACTTGATGGTTTGTTAATTAGGGAAGGTGAGTCCTAATTATGCTAGTCACCCAAGTGCTTTTGATACAGCTTGACTGATCAGATGAACCGCAGCCAAGTGCAGAGCATACACAATGGAGTCTTGTAAATTTTAATAAGTTTTTAAGAGATGTGTTCTTGATTAAAAGAAAAGCCTCCAAGAACCTCTTTCGATCCAAGTGGATCTCAATTGGGGAATCGAGGAGGGGTTAATTTTAAATATGCTGATAAACAAATGATAGAAAAAATAAAACAACTACACACATCTAGTTTTCTGATTAATCCTACCATGAATCTCTTTCCCCTTTCGGGTCACTCGGGAAATCATGGGGTAAGTATTATGATTACTTTTAAAAGTAAGATATGGAATATGGAATTAAAAACAAGATCAAATATACTACCCTGCAAATCAGATCAATTCTAGTAAAAAGGAAATAAGCAGAAAAATGACGAAAATGGCACCGACGCGAATCCCCCCAGGGGGGATGGGAAATGGGCTCGAAAGAGCCTATTCAAAGGATGATTTTATTATAGAGGTTACAGTATCAAAGAACTGATAAAAAATATATTTCTTGGTCCTTATACAGGCTGAAACCAAGATATTACAGTTTATACAAAAAAAATTACAAATTATGTGACAAAAGAGAGACCCCTGGGGGGATTTGAGCGCTCCAAAAGCCACTTTGGACAGCAGATTCCTTTATTCTCTATCATACCCGCTAAGTCACAGCAAGTGAATTATAATAACAAATTCCCCAAAGAACTTTAAGAGTACCTTTGGTTCAGCCTACTTTATCTCAAAAAATTAATGAAATTAAACTAGCTAAACCGACGAAAAAGGAACCAAGGAAAGCAAGATTTCCTTGGGATATTGGCTTGCTGTTTGTGCAGCCAATTAAAAGCACTGATATTTCAGAATATTTAAATTATTTAACAGCAAATGAAACTACCTTAACAGCAAGCTATGAATTTTTCAATAAACTACTTGCGAAACTAAGGCAATTTAGCTAGATCTCTTGAATTTGAACTTTATGTGCACAACGAAACTAAGATCTAGAAATTTGAAGGGATCTTGCTAATTATATCTATGTATGCTTTTATTTATGAGATAGATCAGATTTAAAAAGAAACCTTAAAGTAACAGTTTGAGGAAAGTTTCATAATTTTTAAAGGAGGAAGAGAGAGAAAGAGTGTTTGAAGACTGGGAATGTTGGGCCTTGGATTCTTCTTTGGTGGAACACCGAGGGACTATGTCATTCATAAGATACTGTATATGAGGAATATTCAAACCAGCTCAACCTCTTCTACCAGCTATATCACCTACAACTTGAAAACCCTTGCACAAACAGATGGTTAAAACATAGGTGCTGCCGAAGGATATGATTGGAAAGCATGCAATTAAACTTAAAATACATACAAATCCAATAGATTTGGAACAAGCAGCAGTAAGAGCATAAATCAAAATAGAATAAACTCTTACCCTAACAGGAGGGAGCTCTCTCCTTCAAGGCCAACAATTAACCAGCAAAGCAATGATAAAGAAAAGCATATTATACCTCATAAGCATTTGACAATCAACATCCACACATGAAGAGCATTACACCATAGATCTTGCCTCCAAAGATTCTTTATTCTAGAATGAAAAAACAATAGAGTACAAGAGCAACAACACCTCAATCCAGTTCTAACTAGCTTGGAAGAGGAGGCTGTGCCTGGATATATACAATTTGCAGGCCATCCAGCCCAGGGGGGTGCAATTACTCATGGAGTCAAGTGAAATCAACTGATGGAGAGTCCATGAATGCCTGATCTGTGTCTAGCTGAGCCATATCTAAGTCTCACTGAGTGCAACTGTCAATCGGGGGGCTGATCTGACTGACACCTCAACCTGTTGACTGAAGAATCCACCAAAAATCATCCAGTTGAGCCAAAAACGTGTTGAGGAGAGAGGGAGGGCGAAATTCCTCATAAAGGATGCTCAAGATCAACTCTGGATCTGATTTGATCACCTCCTTCAGTTAAGGATTTGTCAGATCCAGTCAATCTGCTTCAGATCTGACTGATTTCAATCGAATCGGCTGAGAATCCATTGATTTATGATTTTGGATTTGCTCCATTATTCATCAATTTATTAAATAA
>LPNX010887135.1:192031-217408 GCA_001517045.1 Pseudotsuga menziesii | reverse complement strand
TAGAACATTTATTACAATTCCCTCATGGGGTATGAACATGTGATATAGTACAACAAGCACTTCCCAAAAGTACTTCCAAAGGTCTTTTTGAAGTCCGAACAAGATAGCCCTGTCCGATTCACCGGGCTCACTTGATAAAAACCACTAAGTACAACTTAGGTGGTAACAGGTTCCACTCGCGATATACCTCTAGGGTACATGCGTAGTAATCTCCTCGAATGTTGTTTTCGGTGTATTGCTCCAAGAAAGATAGCCAAGGGGCTTTTCTCAGATGGATAAGGTATCCTGGTGGGGTCTCCCGATATACTCAAGGTATGTGGGAGCTCGAATCGGTAGTAGTGCTATCTAATGCATAACCATACACAAGGGGCCTTCTGATATACAATCGAGTACGTGAAGTACCTTTCTATATACCTCAAGGGTACGTGAAATGCTGTTCGATATACCGACGGTATGTGGAAGAACCATGTGAGTCCCAGGATGTAATGCAGACAAGTAATGACAGCTCGTACGCTTAACGACGTTCAAACACGTCTCTAACCTATCACTCAAATTGCTATGTATTTAAACCTATAAGTACCATTAATTTTAAAGTGAATGGTTAGGTGAATACATGGAGTTTTGACATAAAAAGTAAAACCATGCAATATGTGTATGCAGATATTTCACTTTACCATTCGGTATGCCTACCTACGAGAGGGAAAGAGAGTATTTTCTTTTGTTTCAAAACCAAACATATTTCCAAACAACAATATTGAACACAAAATCAAAGAGAAGCAACACTTTCCAAACTCATTTCACTTTTTTGAAAGCAATAAAAAGGGGAAGAATCTCTTTTCCTAAAAGAAAAACAAGAAGCATACTACATGCATATGCACTCTATTTTTCAATTTTTCTTAAGACATAGATAAATCTAACTTAAAACTACCATATTTTTTATTTTGATGAGATAGTACTAAATGAATAAGAGACAAAAGAACATAAATATCCTGAAATATTGTGAGGCCAATCAGAGATCCAATGTCTAATGCTGCAATGATGGTAATAGCTTAATCTTAGTCAAAAATTTTCTTTTTTAAAGAAGCAAAAAGAAGTTCTCTATGAAAACAAAAAATGAAACCAAGATGCTAATCAAATGTTTTTCTTTCAGTCTATATAACAGAAATGAAAAGAGATCTTACTAACACCCTAAGATTTTCAAAAAACAAGAAGTCCTTTCACAATCACAACCAACAAGCACAGAATTGAATGAATAATCAATAAGCCTAATCTAGCTTTTGAATTCTGCAATCAGACCAATCTTTAACCATACAATTTCAAACCACAAGCGTCAGATTCTATCACACAAGCCTGACAGTGCATGGATGAAAGAAAATCAACTCAAAACTTTTTGCAAAAATGAGAAAAAGTGATCTTGGAATAAGGCCTACCTGGCACCACGTTGCAGGGGTCTTGACAGAGTGGTTTTGGACCAGCACCAATTCTCGCCAATAGGACTCATGTGGTGGCACCGCGTGCTGCTAACTAGGTTCATGCGGTGGCACCACTTCTTGCCAACTACATAAGAGCGGGTCCCAGTATAGATCCAAAACACAAAGGAGAACGACAGATCAAGTTAAAAAAAAAGATCAAATCAAGGTAAAACTGATAGTATGAGAGTAAAAAAGTGCATAAAAGGTCGAAATAATTCAAATCTAGACGGATCTGGAAGTTTCAAACCAAAATACACTGAGTCAGATAGTAGATCTGACTGAAGAGAGTTGGAGATGGAGCTTGGATTCAGACAAGAGTTGAAGAACTGAGGAAGATCAGATCAACTGATACATATATTTATTCCCCAGTGGAGTCGCTAGATTTGTAACCAGGAATATTTCACCGTCTGTAGACAGAAGTTGTTTCTCTGGTCCGAATGGTTTAGATCCAAAACAAATGAGTGAACGACAAAGGACGAAGACCCTCCCTGGATGTCATAGACACCTGGAATGCTGCTCCGATAGTGAACCTATGTACCTACAACTAGATCAAACATGCAAACACATTAAAGCTACCAAAACGTCATCTACTTATTCATGTTAGTGACTAAGGAATCTAACAACATGTACATGCCAAATCTAAACAACAGTAATGTGGGATAGAAATCAACTTTGCATTAAGATGTATGGAGAATTTTACAACCAATTAAGCCTTAGTATCGACATGCATCTCCATGAAACCAACATCTCATCCCCATAAGGTCCAACTTTGCTCTCTATGCTCTCCAATGGCTTGGGCCAAGTGGTCAATCCAACAACATAACAATACCTCTATAGTTCTCCCTCTCAACCATGGACATGAGCTTGTATTTATAAGGCTCAATGGATAGGGATGGTTGAGATATTTGTGGATGAGGTGGCCCATAAGACCCTATGATGGGGGATCTTGAGCTCTACTGACCCACTATGATAGTGATAAGGAAGGACATGAGGCTCATGATCTAGAAGCCTCAAGAAACTTCTCTTTTTTCCATTTTACCCAGGGTACCACTTTTCTCCTCTTATGACATAGTGGTTTGCATAAGAAATCCTTATGGACAAAAGGCCATAGGTAGTGGCATCACTTATGGAAAATAGGATACAGGTGGTGCGAGCAAGGTACCGCTCATGGTTAACATGGAAAGTGCGGTGCTGAGTATTTTTATGTAAAATTGACAAACATCACGGGTTTCCACTCCAAGTGCTGGGATTAAGGGCAAACATGTAAGTCAAAGGTCTTATCACATGGTAGTGATAGAATTTGGGTGTAACATGAACATTGTTTGTTCCTTTACCCTTTAAATCAAAAGTATAGAATAAAAGAGCACAATAGTATATCCTTTCCTTAAGCAATCAATTTGAACAACATGAAATAAGCCATACCTCAAACCTAGATCTCTTTATCCTTGTTTCGAAATCCCTTGAAATGTTCAATTCCTGTAAAATAGATCAAAAGACAAAACACAAGGTTATAGTATCATGATAAATCAATTACTTATATCAGTGATCAAGGAATTTGATAATATTCAACTGAAATTAACAACACATAAAATATAGGAAAGGGGAACAATTTTGTATTAAATAATGAGAGAGTAAAGTTACAACCAAGCCTTGATGTTGATGGCTTCAACCTCTACAAGAAATCTACAATCCTTCACAACTATGAGCATCTCTTCACATACAAGAAAACTCTATCTTTCCTCTAACTCGGACTTCAATCCAATAGCATAAGGGTACTTTGTTTTGGTCTCCTTCATTCACATCATGAAGGCTTCATTTATAGGCCCAAAACACATGAGATTGAATTAGGTAAAGGATAGGAGGTGATCCCAACAGGTGAGGGAGGCAAATGCCACCTCTCCCAAGCAAATAGGAACTGACTCCATAGAGGCTTCTGCAAGGAAGCTTCCCGAACCTTCTTTTTTCCTCTTTTTGGTCTATCGGTGCACTCAATAGAAGGAGAAAAGGAATTGACCTAGCATGTTGTTAAAGAAAAGGTGGACCGATGCTTATTGCTCCACTACAGATAGCATTGTCGACGATCTATGGAAACAGATTAAAAGCGCTGCCCTTCCAAAATATGGAAAAAACTAGCCAAGGTGTCTCAGGTCAGGTTCTTTGAAAGGCTAACAGGAAATGTGGAATTTCTAGGTGCAGAACTCACTAAAGGTAGTGGGGGGCTATCCCCACCATCGACATGTGCACTTCCTCATCCTTAAATCCTGTGTAAGAGGAGCTTCCTAACCACACCAATTATAGCAAGGATTTCTCCTCTCCCTGGTCAGACACCTAATTGTTTCCATTTTATAGTCTTGGATAATTTTACTCACACAATCCTATTCCAAAACTCTAAAACCTAAGCTTGTTTTTGCACCCTAGAAAATAAAATATTTCTACTCAAATATAAATTAAGCATTCATTTTAATAGGTTATGCTTACTCAAGGAATATGGCCATGAAACTAATGATGTTATAACTCAACAATAAAAATAAATATGCACACTTGAAAACATGCCAAGTAATATATATTTTTCCAAATGAAAATATGAAATTCCACTAAATGAAATGCATAAAAATCATTTCCTTCCCTTTCAAATGAAAATGCAACATTTCCTAAATGAAACCGTAGACTAATTCCATTCCAAGCAAACCGATGCAAGTGCTTCTTTCAACACAAATGAAAAATGCAAATGAACATGCAATAATGAAAATATTTTTGTATTTTTACAATAAATGAATGAAAATAAAAAATATAACCACTAAACTCTGAGTCCCCATCAGCAAGTACAAAGACACAAAGCTATCAATACACTAATATTCAATGAATCATGCACTAAAAGAAAAGCAAAAAGGGAGAAAATGACAAGAACAATTTCTCTAACAACTAATAAAAAATAGGTTTCTAGTCACAAAAGAAGCAACTAACATAAAACTTAAAGGTCCTGGAAGACTCAACAATACTCACAACCCACCTAGAAATTCCTCAAATCAAGATATCAAACAAAACTTGAGGTGTGCATGATTGTTCAGAGAATAACAATGTATGTACTCGACTTTCCAAAGGACATCGCACATATATACGTAGCTGTCAATACTGTGACCCACATATACAAAGAAAAAGGGGGTAAAAAATAAGTATTAATACCAAACCACTCCAAGGAATTGTCAACATATGACTACACTACTGAATGCGACATAGAAACGTAAAGAACAAAGAGCAATTTAGGAAAAAATTGCACCCAAAAACCCCAATGAAAAGGAGAATTCCCCAATGAATTTGGCATTTCTATTACGGAGAAAATATTCCTATGTTGTGGGGTGGACCACAACAAACAGGATGACACCAAAAATCACATCCGTTCTCAAATATGCTAAATAAATTAAAGAAGCTAACCACTAAGGGATAGGGTATTTACCTCAACCAAATGTTCAAAGAAGACCATAGTTGAGCTCGCAATCAAATGTTTGTTCCCTACAATTTTCCCTCAACAACAAATATATATGAAAGCATATAAAATATATTAAATGTTAACATTCAAACTAGCATAATCCTTTTAAACATGTATAAATCAAATATACCCATGGATACAAATCTAAACATTTTCACATGAAATATGGACAAGAAATGGATATTTCTATTAATATAAAAATAGATATACAATGTGACAACCTCTGTCGACAACTCTCAAAACCGAGAAACCAAGTTCCTCCACCTAGGCTTCCATAAATTCAATCCTCCATAATAAGGAAAGCTCACAAAGACAATGGAGAGCTTGGGAGATGAACATAAAGAGTTATATCAACAAGGATAAAGGGATTCAAACTCAATCATATGGAAATGGGGTAGAATTTCACTATATTTTCCTTACTCTCAAAGTTTCTCCCCCCTCCAATGCTTCACAATGGCTCAATATATAGCCCTAAAATGGGAAATGAAGGCTCGAATGAAATAGTTTCCATGAATATGGAAAGACAAGGATCAATCTATTCATTACTTGATGAGGAAAACTACAAATATTTTTTGTTTTGAGCACAAAACTCAATGTACGATGTAATGGTGCAAGTTGCGTATACACAAGTTGCATAATTGTTGACCTGCGAGTGTCTTCAAAAATGTATTTTTTAGGGTTAAACTGAAGCATCAGGGTTATACTGGGTAAGAGGGTATAGTGAGTTTGCATAGGGACAAGGGAATACCATCAAGGCATGTTTCATAAGGTGTGTCAAATCACGCTATAACAGGAATGTGCCAAATCATTTAGGCTAGAGTTGAGAAGGATCAACCCTAAGTTGGGCCCTTTTATCAAGAAAGAGATAAAAAGATGTTGGAATCTAATATCATTTCCCATAGTAGACAATCTGAGTGGGTAGATAACTTGTTTTTGGTAAGGAAAAATAATGGAGAGATAAGACTTTGTATCGACTTTAGGAACCTCAACCAATTTTCCCTTAAAAATAATTATCTTCTTCTCAATATGGAGAATATTTACATAGATTCAATTGGGTTTGCATGATGTCTTTGTTGAATAGGTTTTTTCTAGTTGGAATCAAGAATTAGTTAAAAAATAATATAGACCAAATAAATATTTCATGACTCCTTGGGGAAATTCTGAATACCTTAATATGCCTTTTGGATTAATGAATGTAAGCTTAATTTTACAACAAGAAATGGATTTTTCTTGTAGGGATCTCATCAAGAAAATAATCGATATTTACCAAAATGACTTTACTACAGTTCCAAAAGAACGAAATTGTTGCATGTGTCATCTATGGTGAGTTTTTGAGAGATGCAAAAAGTATAGAATATCTTTAAAACCCTAAGCAATCAGTTCTTGGAATGGATGAATGTAAACTATTAGAAAAAATTGTATCAAAAGAGAGAATTAAAATTGACCCTTCAAGAATTGAAGCTATCCATCAAATCCCATTTCCCATCAATAAATGTTAGATTTTCTTAAGATCTGTTTAGATTATCTAGGATCTTTATCTGAAAGAATAACAAGTACATCAAAATGCATAAGATATTGAAGATACAAAAGACACAATGATTTTCACTGGGGAAACCATAAAGGAGAAAACCCTGCCAACTTCTTCATAATAGTAAGATGATCAATGTAAATAATAGGTAATGTTCAACATCTATCTTTCTCTCCTCCTCTGACTGTCTCTCTCTCTCATGCACCTTAGAGAGTGTGTGAGGTGTGTATAAATGAGGGAGATCACCTCCATATTTATACCCTTTCAAGTCATTGACCAAATATAAGACTTGATCCTACATGTCATCTCACATGGGGCCCACTTCTCCTAGAGAGACCACAATTACATATTACATGATGTTACACTGGGAACTATTGCCTCAACATACAACAGAGGTTATACCTCAAGGTCTAGACACAATTTAGACATCTCGTAAAGGGGTAACACACATCCCCAATTGGGGTACAACAACATACAATGATAATATACATCAGAATATCTCCTAAAGTTACAAATACATCAAAACTCCCTCTTAACTAGGAAGGTGTTATCTCTCTACATAGTCATCAACACATCTGGTCAGGTATTCATCACATCATCATCATCAAGGAGTCATAAAGTCTTCATCATAGCTGCTGTCATCATCTTCTTATAATTTGATCATCATCCCATACTATCTTTCATCAGAAGTTTCTACAGTACCAACCCTTTTTCATGATGTATATAGGCCTAGCCTCCATGTAGGTATTCATCATCTCTGCGAGCAAGCCATCAAGTAGATACATCCCAGGAGTTATTATATGCCTCTTGCAAAACCTGCATGATCTACCAGGACTGATTAGATGCCACTGCAAGACCTAAAGGATCATCCCAGGATTGATTACTTTCCTTGCAACACCTGTGTACCCTAATGTTACCTCATCATCTTCAGATCATATTATCGTCACACAGAGCACAACCCACATACTCATAACGCAACAACTACATAAATGACCATGGGAGGCTTAGCCTACCATCATGTCAAAAAAGCTCCAACACTTACATCAATGACCATGGGAGGCCTAGCCTACCACCATGTCAAAAAGGCTCAGTACTTACATCAACAACCATGGGAGGCCCAACCTGCCACCATTTCGAAAAGGCTCTCATCACTTACATCAACGAACATGGGAGGCCCAGCCTACCACCATGTCGGAAAGGCTCATCAATTACATCAATGACCATGGGAGGTCCAGCCTTCCACCATGTCAGAAAGGCTCTCAACACTTACATGAACGACTATGGGAGGCCCAACCTTCCACCATGTCAGAAAGGCTCTCAACACTTACATGAACGACTATGGGAGGCCCAACCTTCCACCATGTCAAAAAGGCTCTCAGCACTTACATCAATGACCATGGGAGGCCCAACCTGCCACCATGTCGAAAAGGCTCTCAGCACTTACATCAATGACCATGGGAGGCCCAACCTTCCACCATGTCAGAAAGGCTAATGTGTATCTGTGTCTTTCGGACTCATCACTTCCCCTTGGAAGGAACCTCAATATGAAGTACACCAATCTTATCTTTGAAGTATTCAAACTTCACTCTATCCATTTCTAGCATAGAATCACATCAAGACTGATTATGTCCAAGGATAACCTGCGAGATTCACCATGACTTGTAGCAGGGATTTCTCCTTTCTACAGGGCAAGGAATGGCTCCCTTCTGTCTATAGGATAGAAGGGTAGGTTCCTGCGTGTGGAAAATGCAGTAAAAATGGATGGACATAAATAAAAGAAATAGAAAGAAGAGAAAAATATTGAATGGCTAGAAACCCCTCTGCAAACACTATTAGGGTTAGCTCTAGCAACCTGCAAACAACTATTAGAAACCAAAAACATGCAAAAACATGTTAGAAATCAAAACCTACAAAGAGACATGGGTCAGAAAAGAACTAAACTACTAAACAAAACATAGAAGCAAAGAATGTTATACCTCTCCTTTGGTGAAATGGGCCACCATGCCCTGGCTGGAAGGAAGCACCTCTCTATCCCACTCAGTAATGGAAGAGGTGCTATGGCTCAATGGGGGAATGTGAGTGGAAGAGAGGGGGATGTGGGTGGCTTGAGAGGCAAAGAGGTCTCAAGGTATCGATGGGAAGCATAACAATATGCATGAGAGGAGTGTTTTTGAGAGTGACCCCCCACCCTCTGTTTATAGCTTTTTTGGGGAGTTTTAGGGTTTTAAGCCCTTAGTCTGGGATTTAGCCCCTTTTTTGGGCTTTATCCCTTTCTAGCCTAACTTTAGCTCCTTTTAGGGTTTTAGGCTCCTTTCAGGGGTTTTAGACCCTTTTTGGGGGCTTTAGCCCCTAGGAGAGTTATTTAGGCTCCTTTTTTGGGGTTTTTAAGCCATTTTCTTCATCCTTAAGCCTTTTTGAGGGTGTGGGGGTCTAATGGAGGGTCGTGAATGGGTGTCCTTGGGTGGTGTAGGCCATGTAGAGTTGAGTGAGGAATTTTTTGGGTAAACAGATTTCCCCCTGATGTGTGAGGGCAGGAGCTCATCGTATGGACGATGGACATCATAGGATTTGCTGCGTAGAGGTGGTGCTTCCGAGGCTGGGGTATGGTGGATTTTGGTTTTTGTATTAATATGGTTCCCATTAATGGGTGAGATACAAATAATGTGTGACATGTATATGGATGAGGAGGGAATCCCCATGCTCATGACAATGTCAAAAGAATAATTTGATCTATGCTCTAAAATACAAGAGTCGGTCATATACAACTGGTGGTACAATAATGGGTTCCTCAATGTGAGGCTAAATACAATACTGATCTGGTACATTGGACCCATGGCATTCTCATGGAATTATATATCTTCATGACTGACAGCCTGGTGGATCTGGAATGGTACATAGCTGTATGGAATCGCTGATTGAGAGTCAGAGTCTTTGTGGTACAAGTATGTTGCATCACTCATAAATCTATATAGAAGCACTGCTAGGGCTTCTAAACACTGTCTCCAACGCAACTCGGAAATCACAAGGGACATAACCTATTTAGGTCCCTTGAATAGACTCATAAATGTGCTAGATTCAGGTGACATCCGAGTTCCTCAAAAAATTACTTTGCAGACCAAACCCTATACGAATCTCAATAGTGCGATGATGTAGTTGGAGTCGAGCACGTGAGAAACAACCATCCCGAGAGGCCCTAAGGACTCCTCTCAAGTGGTCCAAGGAACTCATCAATGAGTTTAATGAAAACAGGATACAGGGACCTATGGGTCTATCCTCTGGAATATATGTGTTGTCATTAACCGAGGGAGACCTGCCCCTAGTCAAGGCAATGATGTTTCCTTGACCAGGAGCGTGAGGGAGATAACCGAAAGGTGTGAGACAATCTACGGAATGAACCACTAAATGGGGGGGGGAGGGGGAGGGAAAGAATTGAACAGGGGCAAGGGGAGTATGGTAGACTCAAACTTCCTTTGTTCAGAGTATGACAGCAGGGTGGACCAGGCAGCAAATGGAACTTGACTCATGGGAATGGGATCATAGCTGTAATACTGGGAATGTCACTGCAAATGATAAATACTTGGAGGAGGTAGACACTTTTGATATTGATGGGATCCAACGAAGACACATTGCAGAGTACTCTAAACAAAGGCGACCCAAAGGGGGAATGATGCCAAACTGTTCTCTGTGGGGTGGTGTCTAGGGACATCGTTATGGTATGATCTCATGGATTTTGGTGAGCCTGAGAAAGTAAATGCTCGATGATTCTTTCAATTTTAGAGAGTCTGAAAGCATGAAGAAGACTCCAGTGGGGGCTCTTTTTCATTGGTAGTATCCTGTGCTCGAAAAAGGATAAAAGTTTACATAGGATATCTCACCCATCCTTTGGGGGATGAGAGACTTATTTTCCATTGGTAGTACAATCAGACCGAAAAAAGTTAAACCTATACTGACTAGATGGTCATTCAGATACTTTTACGAGCATGAATGAAACCAAGCTTTCTTGGTAATATTTTCTTGATGAGAAGGCTGGAAAAGAGCTTAACGACAACCCATGGTGAGCTTTTTCATAAAGTGTGGCCCCTTTTCTCAAGAAATCATAAAAGTATGCAGAGGGGAACGATCTTGGCTTGAATACACCAAGGTGGTCCTTTTCAATTGATGGTCTACATGGTCCACAAAAGGAGGTAAATGAGACAATGTAGATGCCCTTTCCTATACTTTAGCGAGCGGGAAAGGAAGCAACTGCGCTCGACTATATTTTGATTCTTTTAAGGAGTCAGAAAAGAGCCTAAACAAAACTCCAGTATGGTCAATCGATTGCGATGGCACATGTGGTGCCCCATGTTAGGACGGTGGACAGTGGTCCAAAGGTCATCTACGCAGTATGGACGGAGCAGAAGGCTCTCAAACATACCAATACATGCATGGGATAGATCGCGGCAGAGGCTTGTGAGTCGGTGTGGTAGAGGCACACAAATCGAGGTGGCTCTCAGACAGAGGTCAGGAGAGTGTGTGTGTGTGTTGCGGTGGACGGGATTGACTACATGTGATGTGAGTGCAATTTTGGGGGCACTTCTATGCCAAATACATGCAAGAAAAATAAATCATTTTGTGGACAATGGTCCAAAGATCTGCTTAAGGTGTGGTGGATAGAAAAACAATTATGTGTTAAAATACAAAACAAAACTAAAAAACATGGTAACCCTTAATGGGTGGTGGCCCAAAAACTCGCATGAGTAGCGGTAGGGGACTGTGATATAAGCACAGGTCCGTAGATGCTTGCATCGTCATGTCATGGCTCATAAATTGAGGTGACTTGTGGGAAATGGTCAAAAAATTAATTTATTAAACATGAGATGGTGGTCTCATAAAGATATAGAGAGTGAAATTCTGAAACCAATGGCACAAATGGTGTCTCAAACGGAGTCTGTATGGTCCTGTTATGTCGATCAGAAGAAATTAGGTCAAATGGGACCTATATAAGGGTGGGGTCCACTTGCTGAGGTGTCATTGTCACTGTTCATTGTGGAGTTGGAGAGGTGGGCCCTAAATATTCATTTGCTGATTTCTTTTGATCCAACCAATGGCTTAAAGTGTTGCAACTTGCAGGTAAGATCTCTTGCTGAATCTCATCTTTTTGGTGGTTTAATTTATGGATTTGGTCACCTGAAGGCCCTCCATGAGTAGTTTGGGGTTTCATGGAGCCAATTCACACCTTTCAAAGGAAAAGGTGTGACCTGGTCACATCCGTGGGACCTTTTTGAGTGACCTGGTCTCTCATTTGGCCTAAACAAGTGTGACTTGGCCTCTATTGGGTGTTTTTTGATGATAGCTATGGCTGACATCTGGGTTTTTTCTTGTGCAGGATGGTTCAGATCAAGTGGTGAGAGAGAGACTACAAAGACCTCTGGGAGGCATCATTACGAGATGGGAATGTGAGAGATACACTGGCCTGTTACGGATTGCTGAAGTTCATGAGGATACCCCTCATGAAAATCTTGGGTTTACTACTGTAAACATTGGTGAGTTTCTGGGATGTTAACGAGGAGGTGTTCCTTTTTCAGGGCCATCGTATCAAGATTATGCTGGTAGATGTGTATTTCCTTACTGGGCTCCCTATGTTGGGAGTGGTTGGTGATTTTGCACCTGTGTTGTCTCGAGGGGAGACATTGGAGGAGGTGTGTGATAGGCATTGTTATGCTACGGCGTATGTGCGTGGCTCCTATATCCTGATGTGTGACATCAAGGATTTGTCGACACAGGTGGTGGCAACACTATTATTGTGTATCTTGGGTTCCACAAGGAGCCACAAGATCTCTGGTGGGCAGCTTCATCTAGTAGAGCATGCTATAGGGGGCATGTACTATGGATGGGGCCGAATGTACCTTTAGGCTGTTCAGCATCAGCTGAACAAGTTGAAGACATCCAGGGCAGGATTTTTTTTTGGCTCCTTCCTGTGTGCTTTCTTCTTTGAAAGTACCTACACTGTGTCTGCAGCGGGTTGTGCAGGATAGTGGTCCATGGGAGTCACGGATGTATCGGTGGTGTCAGATGATGATACAAGAGGGTGCCAGTAGAGTGGGTCGATTTTTTACTGAGGAGCTGTTAGAGAAGTGGCGACAACTTCCAGTGATGATTGAGGAGTATACGTACATGGGTATGGACTATTAGGGGGACCCCAATATGCCCCGACCTCCTGGCTAGGCGTGGGAACCAGCTTGTATGTATGTGTGATGTTTTTTTTGTTCATCTTTATACATAGTGTAGCTTGAGCTGGTTGATAGATGTATGTGTGGACTGATGATGTCCTTATTTGTGTGTATAGATATTGGTCCTCGCCCGCCACCCGAGCATCTAAGGTGGGTAGTTACCATAGCTCCTGCAGCGGTTCTTGCTGGGAGCTCCCGCCGGCGATAGCGAGAGATGGATGGAGTGTTGCCATATCTGGAGTGGCTTGCTAAAGTGGTCTTAGATGATGGCTGGTAGCATTTGAGTAGTGATATGATTGCCACTATTCAAAACCTTCCTCTAGAGTGGACTGGTGTGATGAGGAAGATGGCTATGGCTTGTGAGCACTTTCGTCGGGTGGCGAGAGGTGATCTTCCTACAGAGGATTAGTCCTCTGAGGAAGATGATAACACTGAGTCAGATGATGAGTCTAAGTCAGATTAGTAGCCTAGTGGGGCTATCCCTATTGTGTTGGTGCACTTAGGGGTTTTTGTGTTGCTATGTATATCTTGCTGAGAAAGAATATGTGGCTTCTCATTTTTGTATTGGACATGTTTTGGACATGCGGCTTATCTATTTATCTATATATATTTTTGACGCACGTGGATGCGCTTTTATGGTTTTATTATGTGAGTCTTTTTATGATGATGTGGAATGTAAATGCCTATGTGATGTATTATTACACTGTGTGTGTATTTTTTTTAAATGATTATGCATGATGTTGTGGTTGTATGTTTCCTATATGTGATTGTGAATGTGCCAATTTAGAATATCATTAGCCATTTGATTTGTGAGACAATTGAGGTTTCTGGGAATATGTGTGAATGTGATGGATTCAAATGCTCTAACCATCTATTTAGTGCGTAGGAATTTTCTAAAGAGGCAGGGATCACGTACACGATAGTAGTTGTTCAAGAGGCAGGATTTTTCTTTGTGTGACACGATGAACCCTTGTAGATGGCCCATTGGGACACAGAAAAGACACTTGAAAGGGTTCAAGTGGATTCCGTACTTGCGACATTGTAGGAAGACTTTTCGTAGGTCATCTATGTGCTTTGTTTGCTTCTGTGACCATGCAATGAGGTTGTCGAGACAAACCAACATAATGTGAACGAGGTCGCGGAAGCAGTGTGTCATGGTGCATAGGAAGGTGGCTCCAACATTTTTTAGGCCAAAGGGCATGACTTGATACGCGAATGTGCCCCATTGGGTTGTGAATGTTGTCTTATAATGGTCTTCTTTTCGGATTTGGATTTGGTTATATCTAAAAAAACCGTCCATGAAGGAAAATGCTTCATGTCTGGGACATGCATCGATGATCTGATCGATTAAGGGTGTGGGGAAGTTATCTTTGGGACATGCCCCATTGAGGTCACAGAATTCTGTGCAAATGTGAATGGTACCCTATTTTTTATTCATGGGAACAGGATTAGAAACCCAAGTGGTGTATGCAATGGGGTAGATGAAGCTGGCTGTGTGCAACTTCTCTATCCCAGCTTTAACTACGACCACTTTAGAAGGGTGAATGGGCCATTGCTTTTGGCGTACGGGTGCCACATCAGGCCATGTGTCAATGTGGTGTTCCATGATGGATGGATAAGCTAGGAATTTTAGTGTACGACCAGGTGAAGATGTCACAAAATTCTTGGAAGAGAGCTTTGTAGGCAGCGACCTCTTCCGGGGAGCAAGATGCCCCCATCATGATTTCTTCAACAATCTCAGAATTGGTTGAGATGTCGATTTCTATGGTGGGTGAAATGTTGGCCATGTTCCCTTCTTCGAAGGCATCTGGTTCCAGGATGGGGTTCTTGAACCAGTTGAATTTCCCATGGATGAAATAATTGGTCTCCACGGAAAACTGGTCAGACTGCGACACAAGTTTTTCAGGGAGGAAGAACGAGCGATGGTGCATGTCGTCCCATGGGTATTATGGGGCGGTCAGATCTTTAAGTATCTCCTCATCATTTCTAAAGCACCAAAGAGACAGGTCTGATGTATCATTGTTGGGGGTGGAGATAAGTGGGTCAGTTGAACTGGACATCATGTAGATGGACATTGTGTCTGAAGAAGGCGGTGGGGGGTGCACTTCTTCAATCAAGGTGATTTCAGACTTAAGGGAATGTTGACAGAGGTCAGCTAGAGCGATTCAAAATTTGGGCAAGTCTTGGCAATGGTGAGAGTAATGTCCATACAAACCATAGAGGGCACAAGCATGGTTTGTTCTCAATGCCTTGTTTCTAACTATCGGCACGGTTGGAAGTTCAACCATGGGGATGTTTTTGTTTGTATCCATGGCATCTAAATATGCATGGATCATTGGTATTTTAGGGTAACTCTGAGTTGGATGGCCCTGTTGGTCGCAGACGATGCAAGGCGGGACTTGTCACAGTTCTGCGGTGGCTTTGGAATTCTTGCCCCTGGCCCTTTTCAGGTGAGGCAGTGCGGGTGCGGGTACCGTGGATAGCTTTTGCGGACTACGTGGAGGGTGAGAGTTGACGACAATGGGTTGCACCGGGGTTTAAATAACCTGGGGCATTACTGGTTGAGCCAGTGGATCAAGATACCACACCAGAATTCCCAATGTAAAGTTGGGCAAGCTTAAGGTGGCCATTACCATCTTGCTCATGACACCACGCAGGGGGAAGAGGAAGGGAATTGTATGGACTGGAGATGATCCCAAAGAACTCCCTGACGGTTGCATGTGGGGATGCGGTTGTGGTTGTGGCTGTGCGAAATGTTGCTACTGTGGGTGATGTTGTGGCTACTGTTGGTGTTGTGGCTATGGACGATGTTGTGGTTGTGGTTGGGGCTGTGGCTATGGTTATTGTTTGGATGCAGCGGTGCTGGATGAGACCATGCACAAGTTTGTAGTCTCATTTTGTGTCAGTGGCGGTGACACTGAGGGGAAAGGAGCCGTCTTAGTGGGATCAACAAACAAACCAAGGCCCACATTCAATAATGGGTAGGCTAGTGTGTTGTCAACCATAGTGTTGGTTGCAAGGATGACATTAGCAGGTGTAGTCATCCCTTGTGGCTCAATGGTGGTGATGGTAGGGATAACATTGGTGGGTGTCATTAACCCTTACAGATCATGATAAGTGAGTTGATCAACCATCACGATCTTCCCTTCATGGGGGAACATCATGAGATGAAAGGAAGTTGATGCGACCACTCTCATGGCATACATACAACTTCTTTTGAGGACAAGGTTATAGTCAAGTTGAGCATTGACAACCTCTATGTCGATCAGCACTGTCTTCACGGCTAATGTGATGGGGACATGGGGGAGGATTCCTTGGGATTTAGTGGGATGGCCATCATAAGCCTACAGAGTTGTGGAGGATGGCTGCAGAATTGGTGATCCCAATTTCTGCCAAACCAGGGTAGACATAACGCATGTAGCTACCCCCTCATCTACTATGCATCGGTGCACAACTAAGTTCCGGATAGATACTGAGATTTGGAAGGCGATGGTTGATGGCATGCGTGGTTATCCATTCTCTGTGTCGAATGTGATCAACTTGGATTCAGAGGGGTCTATGGCCCATAGGGTAGATAGTAATGCTTTTCGTTGTGTTGGGCACATTTTGAGTACCTCTAGAGTAGACATGGCCATTGATGTTTGGGCCAAATAATCCATAATGCTATAGCTGATAGCAACTCTAGCTTTGGCATTGTTGGCCACTCGACATATGGGGGAAGGGGGAACGGAGGTAACTGAAGAGGTAGGTTGACTGTTTTGGACATAGATGACGCTGATGTGTCAGCGGGTTCGGTGGTGGTACTGTACTGATTTCTTCTAGTTTGTAAGTTGACCTCTTCAGTCGTCATGGCTAGCAGGTGGTGAACTCCTATTTCAGCTGTGGGAGGTGCCTACGAAGTGTTGGGATTGGGTTGGGGAGGGGGTGCGATTGCCACCAACCCTTGGATAGGTAGTGGGTTCTAGAGTACCATGGGGGGAGGTCCTTGTGGTGTCGGGTTGGGCTGGTCTTGGTTCATGGAATTTGTGGCCTGTTAAACCTCATTCTGAATGGCCTCCTTGGTGCGACCCATGAGGGGGCACTCAAATGTATAGTGCCCATAGAACTCATAGAGTGTGCATGGTTGGTTTGCGAGCAACGGGGCGTTGCGTCTGGGAGCATTTGATCATGGGGGGTTTTGGGTGGGTCGGTTCGCTACGGTATTATTGGGAGGATTTGGTTGTTGAACACCTCCTTGCGGTTGGTTATTGGCTTGGTTCTGGGGTCGATTATTTCTAGCTTTCCCTTGTTGATTGTTGGGAGTAGGTTGGTTGGGACAGTTTTGTTGTGCAAACACTTTTCCCAATGGAGCGAGTGGAGTGGGGGCGGGGGCTTGGACTGCTTGCACTAGTGGTACATAGTAAATTTAAGTGGGCTGCAGTGCCACAAATGTGGGCATTTTCCCCATGTACCACTGTGTTGGCCATGTCATGGCCTAAGCCTATTGCGGTGGCACAGGTTGTGCATAGGAAGTTGTTTCTACAAACTGGGACATCATTCTGGCATAGTCCAGACTTTGGTTTTGGTAAGAAACACTAGCAATGTTGCTTGGTTTGTGTGTAACAATAGGTGGTGTCAGATGGTGTCATGGCTATTGGGAGACCAAGCCTATGATGCCGTCTATAGCATGAGATGCCCCAGGTGCATCCTAGTAGGAGGTGTTTGGACGGGGGGCATCTAGAATGATGGTGTACAAATATCTAGACTGGGTGTAGATAAGGTCAAACTGTTGGGCTTTCAGTATGGCCTCCTCTTCAGATTGGGGACGTTTGGATGCGACGTCCTTTTCTATGGGCGGGAGTAAGGTTTTTAGGAACTAATCCAAGAATATCCTATCATCAAGTTGGATTTTACATAAGCTCCAACATCGCCGCCACTCATGGATGTGGTTGGTTATATGTGTCACAGTGTTTTGGCGATAGGATAACAGGATCTCCACTCCTTCGTCATATTTGACGGGGAGTGGGAAATACTGTAGGAACATGAAAGCTAAGGAGTTGAAATCTGGATATTTGGCCTGCGGTATCTCAATGTACCATTTATCAGCGGCACCTATAAGGGTGCATTGGAATAGCCTTAGCCTGATGGAATCATCTACGATGCTGTTGGACAAGCACCATAGATGGAATGTCATAATATAGTTTTGGGGGCATTCCCCTACCTTGCCTTCAAACTTGGGGATGTCTGATGGTAGCTTAGTTGGCATTGAAGGCCAAAAAGCTTGATGGTGAATGGGGTCGTTTGTTAGTCGACCCAAATCAGGTAAGTTAAGATGAACCATGAAAGGCATATTTGACCCCAGGTTTATGTGAGATGGGGGAGGGATGGTGGTGGGGTTTGCAGGTGCATAATGTACCTGCATAGCTAGGGGTGTTGGTGGTGCCATTGTAGATGGGCCAATGCCTCCAAGTGTGGTGTGCAAGGTAGTGTGGATGGACAGGCCAATGCTCCCATGTGTGATAGTAGGGGCAATGTAAGTGGATGGTCCATTGCCCCTCTGTGTGGCAAGAGGGGCAGTGTGTGTGGAAGGGCCAATGCCCCCGTGTGTTGCAAGTGGGCCATCTTGGCTAGTCACTATGGGTGGTGGCAGCTGACTGATGAAAAATTGCATGAGTGTGCTTGGGCCACTTGCAGGGTTGTTGGTGACTGGTTGTCATGTGGGCATGGGTCCACTTGCTATGGTTATGCCAGAAAATGGATCCGGGTTGGCACCATCCATGGGGCTTGATGGTGTGATATGTAGATCTATTTCAGACTAATATGGGTCTGAATCTAAATCAAAGGCTATATGGCCTTCTAATGGTGTGAGAGATCACTCAGAATGGTTTTGACGGTGTCGGTTTAATGTCTCGAATGGTGGTGGTTTGCCTCTCAGGCGTGGGGGATCAATTGTGTTAGATGTTTATCAAACTAATGGGAATGATGTTTGGACCCTAGTTTCAATGGATTCCTATTGGTTGTAGGTGGTCACTCAGCCACCAAGAGTTCCAGAAGACAGCGCTTGGATTTTTCCTCACGAGCGTTTTGACTCAATCGGTGGGGGTCGTTGCCCGTTTCGCTTGGAAATTCCTCTCAGCGGCCAGCTACTTTGGGGTTCCTGTGGTACTCCTCACGATGAGTTTCTGGGATGATCCCAAGTACTTACCACGATTGAAATAGTCAGGGACTTATGTCTTCAAAGACTGCATATTTGTTTGAAATTAATGTAAATTGATAAATTTTAAGGCTCTCTCAGCGTCATGAACTGAGTTGGGTTGATTACTTGGTATGGTGTATTTGTTTTTCTGTCTTTCTAGTATGTGGTAGCTGGAAATGGTTTATGAATTCATCATACTATGGTAGAGTTCATGTCATTGTCTGTGCAAGCAGTGAATAATCAGAAATTTATAAAAAGATACATTGTTAACCCTGAAGGTTGATGGCCTAACTAGATGACTACCTTACACTAATATTCCTCTTCAACCAAGAGAAGGTGCTGGGCTCTCAACACAATGGGACTAATCCCATCCGTATATCCATAGGTCAGCTCCTGGATGCAAGGTTGGTCAATAGGGAGGACACTTAGCGTCGTGAGAATCCCTCCTCCTCTACCCCCTCTATCTTCTAGGTCATCCATTTTTAATGGTTTAGAACAATATTCAATGAAGGGCCTAGGACTATACAAGATTTCCCTTCGTCGTATCCCAAAATACCCCAAAGGGTGATGATTGGGTAGAGGAGGAAGGGTGAGCAAGACTGTTAAGTTTATTGTTGATTTTAGTTAAGCTACATTAATTAAGCCATTAAAATTTGTTTGTAATTTACACATTGTTTGTACAGGAAATTGCAGTAAATTGTAACAGAAACTGAAATTGAACTATAATGCTGGACAGAGGCGGATGAGCTGCACTGACAGTCCCTATTAAACTGAAATTTAACCTCTGATTGAAATACTGCATGTTTCGGGTCAATTTTGGTGAGGGGGTCATGAAAGTTTTCCAGAAACGGGTGGGGGGGTCGCACGGATCTCATAGACAGAAGCGGTATGCTTTTCTGAGTGAAGTCACACCTTTCAGGGGGTAAAGGGCGATTTGGTCATGCCTGTGAGGCCTAAAAGAGTGACCTCATCCCCTGTTCATGTCCGACAAGTGCGACCTGCCACGGATTTGGGGTTTTTCTAATCCTGAGTAAGATCCGATAGACAGTAACCTGTACTGTGGCCAAATTGACTCAGATTTGCCTGGTAGAGGCTTTGGAAATAATAAAAACTGGAAACAAACTAGATCTAAGCTAGATTTGACAAGAAATTTCTAAAACTAGGGAATGAATTGAAAAAACTTGAAATTTTAAAAATCTGGACTAGAGATCCTGTGGGATCGACCTAGTATGGTCACCAGTTCTGTAGCAGGGATTTTTCCTTACTACAGGGGTAGGAATGGCTCCCTTCTATCTATAGGATAGAAGTGTAGGTTCCTGCATGTGGAAAATGTAGTAAAAATGGATGGACATAAATAAAAGTAACCAAAAGAAGAGAAAAATATGGAATGGCTGGAAACCCCTCTGCAAAAACTATAGGGTTAGCTCCAGCAACCTGCAAACAAATATTATAAACTACAAACTTGTAAAAACATGTTAGAAATCAAACCTACAAAGAGACATGGGTCAGAAAACAACTAAACTACTAAACAAAACACAGAAGCAAAGAATGTTATACCTCTCCTTTGGTGAAATGGGCCACCATGCCCTAGCTGGAAGGAAGCACCTCTCTATCTCACTCAGCAATGGAGGAGGAGCTATGGCTCAATGGGGGAATGTGAGTGGAAGAGAGGGGGATGTGGCTGGCTTGAGAGGCAAAGAGGTCTCAAGGCATCCATGGCCAGCATAACAGTATTCAAGAGAGGAGTGTCTTTGAGAGTGACCCCCCACCCTCCGTTTATAGCTTTTTTATGGGGGTTTTATGGTCTTAAGCCCTTGGTCCAGGCTTTAGCCCCTTTTTTTGGGATTTTAGCCCCTTCTGCCCTAATTTTATCTCCTTTTAGGGTTTTAGGCTCCTTTGAGGGGTTTTAGCCCCTTTTTGGAGGCTTTAGCCCCTAGGAGAGTTATTTAGGCTCCTTTTTGGGGTTTTTAAGCCCTTTTCTTCATCCTTAAGCCTTTTTGTGAATGGGTGTCCTTGGGTGGTGTAGGCCATGTAGAGCTGAGTGAGGGATTTTTTGGGTTAACATGACTGATTACATCTGAGGACAAACTAAAGTTCTGATTATGTCCAAACAACCTACAAGATTTACTAGCATTTAATGCTCATACAACCTGTCTCATCGAATATGCTAGAAATCATCACTCCCTCTTTCGAGAGATATCGATTTGGATCACATACTAGAGTTTCACTGCTCCTCTCTGCATCATACAAAAAAATGCAAGTTGGATCAATCAAATCAAATAGTATCTTTCAAAAGAAACATAATACCTCACAAATAACCAAGCAAGTGGGAACATGTTTTTCCTCGGCTGTACTCAGTGCCATGCAGGTCTGCATCCTACCAAACCAATAGCCCATACTAGATCTCAAACTAAAGAACCAACCCAAGGTGCTCTTCTTCTCAATGGATCTACCAACCTGAATCAACATAACCATGCAGGTTAGTCTTCTGATTTGTATCATACTTGAGCCCATACTAAACTGTACCATTCAGGTACCTCACTACATGCTTTGCAACCAGGTGAGCATGTCTTGAATCCATCAGGAACTGGCTCAGGTTGTTCACAGCAAAGCATATGTTTGGTCTTGTATTCATTAGTAACATCAATCAACAAATCATTTGATGATACATTGTGGCATCAACCGTCTCTAATGAAGCATCACACAAAAGCTTCAAGTTTGATTCCACAGGTGTGGTTATCGCCTTGCGGTCTAGTATTCTGAATTTCTTTAGAATATCCACTGCATACTTTCCTTGACCAAGGAAAATATAATTCTCATTCTTCCACACCTCCATTCCTAATAATTAATGCATTATCCCTAGGTCTTTAATCTTGAACTCTGTATTAAGTCTCCTTCTTCCATCTTTAAAGAGTTCCTCATTTCCCGTCATGAATAGGTCATCGACATATAATAGGAGCATCACTGGTATTCTACCTTCAAATTTGAAGTAAAGGTTGGAATCCAATTTACTCTTAGTAAATCCTAGAGCCATCAATAATTTTTCCATCCTATCGTACCATGTTGAACCTGAGGATCTTCTGTAGTCACTCCTTCTCAAGTGGAGCATCATTCTCCCTCTACCATTCGTACTCTATTTATTGAAACATTTTGTAATGAAGTGACAAGTAGCTTCCTCTGCTACTAATATTCTATGTATCCATATTGTTAGAATAATCAACCCATATTTTACTACCTTAGACATTAATTTAATTATTTTTGTCTTATTTGCCTAGTTCATGTGTCCCACCTTATGCAAGTTGTCAATTACCTATCCATAGTGGTCCAAATTGCCTAATTTGACCCATGTAGTGCTTGAGAAACCTCAAGGAATCAATTCTACTTTATTCCTGGTCTCCTAGGCACCCTTTTGCTTTTTCCGCTTTATTGTCTGCTTTTTCAGTGTTTTAAGGCAATAGGGAAAGTTTGACTAGGTGAGGTGAACTAGTTTTTTGTCCTCTTCATCCTCCACTCTTTTCTCCTTGGAAAAGCATGTATGAGTTGTCATTCTATCACTCTTTATCTTGCCTAATCCATTTTGCTAAATCGTGAGCTCCATGACAGATTTGGGATCAGCTTTTTACACCTATGGGGGATTTGCTTAATTTTAGTAAGCCTGCTTTATGCTAGATTCGAATTGCTCCTCATGCATTTGAATCCCTGATGCATTTTATTTATATAGAAACCTATTATGTTACAGGGTTGGCTATTGTACAATGAGTTAATACAGTTTAGTGTTCAGCTCCAATTTCAGTCTCTTTTGTGAGTGATTTTGCATGATCAATTGTTAATTGTTGTGAGTAAAATTAATCTATCACTGGGTTCGATTTCCACATGGTATTAGAGCCATTGTAGATCGATTTCTCTCCTTCAAAATTGTTTTGCAGGTTTGACATCAGTGACTGGGAGCCTTCTACTGACAGCCGGGACATATTTTCTAAGCTATGGATCAATCACAGAAAACTATATTGACTCCCTTCAATTTATTTGAATGGAAAGCAGAGATGGAGATACTTTTGAGAGCGAAAGGCCTCTACAGGATGACTATGGCAATAGAAGCAGATCCCAATGCAGCTGCAGAGAAGATAAAATGGCACAACAGGAGGGATGATGCCTATGGTCTCCTGTGTCTGAGTATTTCCAGATACCTCCTTTTCCCTCTTGATGGATTGACATCACCAAATGAAGTATGGGAGAATATTTCTTATCTTTTTGGAAAGACAGATGAGATGAGGGGAGATCAAATAAAAAATGAGCTGATTTCTCTGAGTCCAAATAGCTTTGAATCCCTGCAGCTATATTTCTCCAATTTCAAAGCACTTGTTTTGCAGCTGAAACAGTGTGGGATCGAAAAGAAGGATGATCAGCTCATCCTGGCCATTCTCTCGAAGCTAGGCCCTGACTATTCAATTTTTGTTTCAACCTTCTATGCCACAAAAATGACAGCTCGAACCTGGAAGATGCCTAGCCTTGCAGATTTCATGGAATCTCTCACACAAGAACAAGATAAGCTGGTGAAGATGGGAACCATCAAACCATCCAAAGATCAAGCTCTGATTGCTGGAGATTCGAAGGTGGATTCAAAAAGAAAAAATAAAGCTAAAAATCCACCTGAGCAAAAGAGAGACAAGAAACAGTCTCCGGAGGAGCCACAAGGTTCCAAGAAGAACTACTAGAAGAAGAAAAACAAAGGAGAAATGAGCAAGTGCGCATACTGCAATAAAGGAAATCACACTGAAATCTCTTGTATGAAGAAGCAAATAGACATGCTGACCCAACTCCTAGAGAAGAATGGCATCTCCCTTCCAGACAGCTCAAATAAGAGAGAAGGAGGATCAAGTTCAGATGACAGAGAGAGAGTTCATGCATTGGTTGCTAGCACATCAAGCTCACCCAGTTTTATCATTGATTCTGGAGCTTCAAGACACATGGTTTCGACCAAGGAGGCATTCTCCTCACTTGACATGTCGAAAGGACCACCTATAGTACTAGGAGATGACTCTCTCACTGAAAGTTTGGGAAAAGGGAGGATTGATCTTGATCATGGTCAGTTTAGCAATGTGTTGTATGTGCCTGGTCTTGCCTCCAACCTCTTGTCAGTGTACCAGATGACCCACACTGGGTCTCCTAAGAAAGTCATATTCTCCCCTGATGAATTTGAGATCACAGAGATCTCAAGTGGTAGAGTCATTGCAAAAGGAGTTGTGAATCATGCTAAAAAATTATACATGTTCTCACACTTCCTACCTTACTCAAACCCCTCTGCTCTTCTGATTCATGCTAATGAGGCTAGCAAGCTTTGGCATGAAATATTTGGCCACCTAAATTACAAGTATCTTTCTGATATTAGTGAAAAAGAGATGGTCATAGGGTTTCCCAAGATAAAAGTTTCCAAAGGAGTCTGCCAAGGTTGTATCCCAGGAAAACACCCAGAGCATAAATTTGAGAGAGCTAGTCATGAGAGAACCTCTGCACCGCTCGAGCTGATCCATAGTGATGTTGCTGGCCCATTCCCTCATATGTCCATGAGTCAGGACAAATATGCATTTACTTTCATTGATGACTTTTCCAGGTATTGCTGGGTTTACTTCCTAAAACACAAGTCTGAAGTTTTTGGCCTATTCAAAGTCTTTAAGGCTTTGGTTAAGAACCAGTTTGGAAGGAAACTCAAGGTCCTCAGATCTAAAAATGGTGGTGAGTATGTCAAGTCTGATTTTATTAATTATTGTGCAGATGCAGGTATTCGGATGCAACATTATATCCCTTACACACCACAGCAAAATGGTGTTGCTGAGAGGAAGAATAGATCACTGAAGGAGATGGAAACATGCATGATGGAGGCCAAAAGTTTGCCACCAAAGTACTGGACCGAAGCTATCAACTATGCATCCTATATTCAGAATAGAGTGCCTCATAAACAACTTTATGGTATGACTCCCTTCGAAGCATGGAGTGGGCACAATCCAGATGTGACCCATTTCAGGATTTTTGGCTCAAAGGCTTGGGCTAGAATTCCAACAGAGAAGAGGAAGGATTTGCAGCCCCAAAGCCAAGAGTGTCCTTTTTTTGGATACTCTGAAGATTCAAAAGGGTGCAAACTGATAAATTTGAGCACAAACAAATCCTTCATCGAAAGGTGTGTTCAGTTTCAAGAAGAACCCCTTGTAGCAGTGGAAGTTGGAGAAGCCTCTTCTCCACCTGAACCTCAGGAAGTAAGTAAAGAGTTTGTTGAACATGCTGATTCTGATTTGTATTATGGAGATGAGTTTATTGTAGACCCTAACATCCCTACAAGGCCAAAATGGGCAGCCAATACACTACATGCAGCAGGAGAGCTAGCTAGGGATCCCAATGACCCAAGGAGGACTAGATCTCAATTTGAGAGTGGTTTGTGCATGAAGGATCCTATGTTTGCTGAAAAATGATATTTGATGGTGGATTATGATCCTCAAATATATTAAGAAGCA
>LPNX010887135.1:2767-191748 GCA_001517045.1 Pseudotsuga menziesii | reverse complement strand
TTTCAGGAGTGAAGCTGGAAGAAGCTGATTCTTCACCTATGGTAAACAATACACTGTATAGGAAATTGATTGGATGTTTGTTGTATCTGACACATACTATAACTTATATTTATTATGCAATAAGTGTGGCTTCTAGATACATGGATTAGCCTCATGAGATCCATTGGAAAGCATCCAAAAGGATCCTTAACTTTGTTCAGGGAACAAGGACACATGGGATCTTCTATAAAGCAAAATCTGATCTTGATTTGATTGGATTTACTGACAGTGGTTGGGAAGGTGATAGAATAGATAGAAAGTCCACATCAGGATATGTGTTCATGCTTGTAGAAGGGCCAATCAGCTGGTCAAGCAAGAAACAGAGTGCCATTGCACTCTCATCTACAGAAGCAGAGTACAGAGGAGTTGTTAATGCAACAACTCAATGTTTATGGTTGCAGGGTTTACTTGGAGAGTGTGGCTTCGAATCAGAGTACTCAACTAACATCTAATGTGATAACCAGAGTACCATTCAAATTTGTAAAGATCCAGTTTAGAAGCAGAGAACCAAACACATTGAGATCTGTATGCACTACATCAGAGAGCTTGTGCATGATGGCACCATTCACCTACTCTTCTGTTCATCTTCAGAACAAGTAGTTGATATATTCACCAAAGAATTTTGAGAGAATACCTTCAGCAATCTCAAATCATTGTTGGGGATTGCTGATCATGCTTTGAAGCATGAGTGAAGACAAGATTTCCAAATTTTGTTTTACACTCCATGTTTAAGGGAGGATTTTCCCAAGTTGGTTTTGCCTCTTTCCTTGGTTGTATGGACATGCAGTATGTAAAACGGTGACTAAGCCTTGTTGCTAGGCCCTATAATTTTTTGATATTTTACTCATAATTCAGGCTTAAGGGGGGGTGTTATAATAATCAACCCATAGTTTACTACCTTAGACATTAATTTAATTATTTTTGTCTTATTTGCCTAGTTCATGTGTCCCACCTTATGCAAGTTGTCAATTACCTATCCATAGTGGTCCAACTTGCCTAATTTGACCCATGTAGCACTTGGAAAACCTCAAGGAATCAATTCTGCTTTATTCCTGGTCTCCTAGGCACCCTTCTTCTTTTTCTGCTTTATTGCCTACTTTTTCAGTGTTTTAAGGCAATAGGGAAAGTTTGACTAGGTGAGGTGAACTAGTTTTTTGTCCTCTTCATCCTCCACTCTTTTCTCCTTGGAAAAGAATGTATGAGTTGTCATTCCATCACTCTTTATCTTTCCTAATCCATTTTGCTAATTTGTGAGCTCCATGACAGATTTGGGATCAGCTTTTTACACCTATGGGGGATTTGCTTAATTTTAGTAAGCCTTCTTTATGCTAGATTCAAATTGCTCCTCATGCATTCGAATCCCTGATGTATTTTATTTATACAGCAACCTATTATGTTACAGAGTTGGCTATTGTACACTGAGTTAATAAAATTTAGTGTTCAGCTCCAATTTCAGTCTCTTTTGTGAGTGATTTTGCATGATCAATTGTTAATTGTTGTGAGTAAAATTAATCTATCACTGGGTTCAATTTCCACACATATAGGGTCACTAGATACCACGATCCTCTATATTGAACTTTGTTGAAAATTTATTCTTGTTGGATCAACCCTCAACCAAAAAATACTAGTCAACAAGGGTGTTTGGCACCATTTTGTCCTCTTTTTGCCACCTAGATATCCTCCATTTCCCTTCATAAAACATTCATACTGATTTGTAAAGCTTTAAATTTCACCCATAAACTTTGTTTAAGAGGTATAAATATCATTGATTTTTAATAAATTGAGTTTTGAGATTTTTAAAGCATTTTAACTAAGATTTTTATTCAGATTACAGGATGTCCTAACTTCCCGTAATGTCTCCAAGATTGAGAATTTGCAGGCCAGCTAGGAGTGAACTGGAATATGGAGAAAATATCCTCAGTGTCCAAGGATGGATGAACTTCCAATGGATAGATGATGTGGCTCTCATAGGTGTCAAGTCAACCACAGTCAAAGGCAACCACCTGTGCTACCACTCAGCACAAAAGAAGGGCAGTTTCGATTTTGTTGAGTCTCACGGATCTGATAGAGGATATCGATGGTTAGGTTCATTAATTAGTTTCCAGGATTATGGCATTTCTAGTTTTCTTTCAAATTTGTATAAGTACTTCACAAAATAATGAAGAAAATCATCATGATTTGGGAGAAACGTGTATTGTTTCTGAACTGCGTGGTTTTCTTACTGTGTAATCGATTTTATGGTGAATACATTCAAAGTTAAAGTTCTATAATTCTTCAACTATGTGTGTGGAATGAGGAATTGGAGGGCCCCCATTGTTGACTCTGCACACGCAATTATTTCCAGTGAATGCGATTTGGATTGTTGCGGCAATTTGGATTGATGCAAACGATTTAAATCGTGCTAGTGGTATGTTTTAATTACTGTAGGATTTAATTTTGTTATTGTAGAACAAGTTAAACTAGTTTCCAATTATTTTTATAAAACGCCCTGTTATCTCATTGGTTGAATATTGAAGGAATAGCTTAGACTACGATCCCATTGTGCTGCACATCACTTGCATTTTTTTATAAGCTCTGTTAATTGGTTAGATACTGAAGGAATGGTTCAGACCATGATTTCATCATGCTGTACATTGCTTCTTATTTAATGATAAAGTGTTTAGAACAAATATACATCAGGAATGCTTTCTCGTAAGGGAAATTGATGATTGGTTGTTTTATTCAGTGCTGGGATATTAGGCAGAGCCTTGTAGTCTATATCTTAGGGTTAAGGTTGATTTGTAATTTTTTTTATTATCTCAGTGTTTTCACACAATTTTCTTTTATATATAAACTGCTGTGTAATTAAAAAAACAAATGAAGTTGTTCCTGTAAAGGGATGTTTGTATTTTCAAGACACGGTATTTTTAATATGTCAGTAGGTTTATTTCACAGATAACTAGATTACCAAACAAGTCTAGCTTTGAGTCCTGATACGTGGATATGCCTCTAAGTTTACCAACCCAGATTGATATTAATTTAAGGTTTGATTTGCATCAGTAGATCAGAGCCCAACATTTTGGCGCCATTGCCAGGGAGGCATTGTAGAAGTAGGCTTAGGAACTTTAGTTCTCTGATAAAAACAAAAATTTCAACAAAAACACAGAGTATATTTAGTTTTATGTCAAGACAAAGAGATGAGAAAGGAAGATTTATTAAAAACCTCCCAAAAACAGAAGTAACATGACCTTCTTTTCGAAAAGGATTCATCTCAACAGTAAGTACTTCTAAAATGGCTGAGGAAGAAACATCCAAAGGGCCAATTGCAGAACAGAGAAGGGAATATGAGAGGATGCTGGAAATAGAAAAAAAATGAAGACAAGATAGAAGAGAAGAAGAGAGGCGACATGAAAGAGAAGAAGAGAGGAGACATGAAAGGGAAGGAGAAAGGAGACAAGAAAGGGATGAAAGAACCGAAGGAGATCAGGAAGCCACCTTTAAATTTCCCATTTTGGACACTAGCATTATCCTAGGGGAAGAGGTAAAAATGAAGAACATCCTACCATATGTCTTACCAAACTTCTATGGCCTGACCTCTGAAGATCTTGACTCTTTCCTATTCTAGTTTGATATCTTGTGTCGAACTTATGGATACACTGATGACACCCATAAGCTTCATATTTTCCCTGCTACCCTTAAAGCAGCTGCCTTAAAATGGTTCATGGGTTTAGGAGAGCACTCTATTACTAGCTGGGATGAGATGAGGAAGATATTTCTTCGAAAATATCAGGCTTATTGCAGATCAAAGGATCTAAAATATGACATTTTTGGAATGACTCAATAGGAAGATGAGAGCTTGGAGGAGTATTTGGAAATATTTTCATATAACCTACAGAAATCTAAATACAATTATTTGACACCAAAGATGATTAGAACAATATTTATGAAAGGAATACGAGAAGAGTATTTAGATATTTTAAATGTTATGGGCAAAGGTGACATTTCTTACATTCCTTTTGATGAGATACAAGATTTATGTCAGAAATATTCAAGAGGGAAGGCTAGGACTAGAAAAAGGGACATTACTACCAAAGTAACTAGATCTGTAAACAGTGGCATCTCTAGAGCTGAGCTTGGAAATCTGCTAGAAGATTTTAAGATTGATTTATTGAGTACCTTGGGCACACAAGTTGAAGTAGCAAAAACCAAGAAGAGACAAGAACAACAGGACCAGTAACATCAAGATTTGTCTATCTTTTTTCCTAAGTGTAGAAAGAAACACCCCCTAAAAGAATGTTCTTTAAATGCTGTTGAAATTTGTGGTTTATGTACTTTTAATCATAAAACTGATGACTGCCCCAGATTGAAAGAATTGCAGGCAGCTCAAATGGAGGATAATCAAAGCATGGAGTCTCTCTACTTTATGGGACAACGAAGACCTTGGCAACCATGATTCTCAGGTATGTCTCAAGACCCTATGCAGCAATTTCATACAAATTATCAAACTCCTATTCAGAATTCATGGAGTGCACCCATGCCCTGGCAAACTTGGTCTCCTCCATTAGCCCAATCTGTTCCAAATTGGAGAGGTTATGCCCATGGTAACCATACATATCAGCAGGCCTATTTGCATCCCTATCAACAACCTTCAGCCTATCCCCAATATTAGCAGCATCAAGTTCAAGCCCCATATTTCCAAGTTCCATCTTTCCAACAACCCAATATGGCTCCTCGGTTAGGTCCACCACCTCAACAACTTCAATTTCCATCCAATCAGCCTCCACCTCGGCCTACACAATTTCCAGTTCAGCCAATTCTGAATCCAAATAATAAAACAGATAGACCTATGTATAATGTTGATGATGGAATGGCACTCCCTTACTCAATTCTCCCACTACAAAATATCAATTTAAGATCTGGGAAAACCTTACAAAAAGAATCTCCTGTTATCTTAGAAGAACAAAAAGAAAATGAGAAAATTCCAAAAAAATTAAATACAGAAAAATCTCAGTCAGAAAATCATAATAAAAAAGGAAAAACATTAGTATCTTATACACCTCCTTTTCCCAAAAGGTTGGTTAAAGAAAAACCTTCAATTTCCTTACCTGATTTTGATGTTTTGAATGAGTTAACAAATGTATATGTCAAAATTCCTTTACTGTAGGCTATAAAGGACATTCCAATTTACACTAAAGCAGTTAAGGAATTATGCCTTAATAAAAGAAAGAAGGATCCATAAAAAATTCATGTGGTAGGCAATCTAGCAGGATTAATGTCTAACACTGTTTTCATTGAAAAGTATGTAGATCCTGGAATCCCAATGGTTACAATCACTATTAATAATTTTTCAATTCCAAAAATGCTGATTGATCTAGGTGTTGCCATTAATGTTATGACACTTGAAACAATGGAATATCTTCATTTGACAAATCTCAGACCAACCACAACAGTCTTGGAATTAGCTTATAGGTCTAAAATTACACCTGAAGGGGTCTTAGAAGACATCATTATTTCTTTAGACTCCTGGGAGTATCCTGTTGATTTCATAGTACTACAACCAAAGTCTAACTTAGGAGGTCACCCATTGATTCTTGGCAGACCCTGGTTGGCAACAACAGATGCCTTCATAGGGTGTAGGTCAGGAAGTATGCTTATTTCACATGGGACAGAGAGAAAACAAATTACACTTTACCCTTCTACCCAAAGACCTTCCACATTAGATCAGCTGTCATGGATTAATGAGACTAAAGAATAAGAAGAAGAAGTGATTCAGCCTGTCCTGAGTATCAATCAGTTCTTTGATTTTCAAGAAGAAAACAATGAAGATCTGTTAGATTATTTTATTGCTGAACCTGATATTTCTGAAGAATTAAGAGATATGCAATATGCTGTAGCCGATCAAGTTTTAGGTTATAATTTTCAGGAAAATTGCACAGTACATTCTCTAGCATTGGCACTTCATGATATCTTTAATGTTCATTCAATCACAGATATTCATAGTAAGACAATTGAAATCAATCCAGGAAAACAGTTGAATATAAGTGCACATCTTACTACATCACAGGAAGAACAATTGGTTGCCTTGCTAAATAAAAATTCCCATGCATTTGCTTGGGAGTACACTGATATGTTAGGTATTCATCATGAGACATGCACTCACCACATTTACAGAGATGATAAAATCAGACCTCTTAGACAACCGCAACGAAGAATGAACCCTATACTAAAAGAAATAGTCAAGGAAGAGTTGCAGAAGTTGTTAAAAGTAGGATTTATTTACCCCATTTCCGACAGCCAATGGGTTTCTCCCTTGGTTGTTGTTCCTAAAAATAATGGTAAATGGTGCATCTGTGTGGATTACAGGGAGTTGAAAACAGCAACATTAAAATACTATTTCCCATTGCCTTTCATTGATCAAGTGTTGGATACTTTAGCTAGAAAAGAGTACTTTTCATTTTTAGATGGTTTCAGTGGGTATAATCAAATTAGTATTGCAAAAGAAGACCAAGAAAAAACCACCTTTACATGTCCCTGGGGCACATATGCCTACAAGGTTTTACCTTTTGGCTTATGTAATGCCCCAGCTACCTTTCAGAGGGAAGTCTTGGCCATCTTTGCAGATCTGATTCATGAGTGTGTTGAAATTTACATGGATAATTTTTCAGTGTATGGAAGTACCTTTGAAGATTCTTTGACAAACCTGGAGAAAATTTTACAAAGGTGTATTGATTCAAATCTTTCCCTCAGTAATGAAAAGTGTTTTATGATGATCACTGAAGGGATAGCTTTAGGACATCACATTTCTGTATCTGGAATAAAAGTAGATCCTGCTAAAATTCACATTATTGAAAATTTATCTGAACCAACAACTCAAACGGATGTAAGAAGATTTTTAGGATATGCAGGCTATTATCGTAGATTTATTGCAAATTTCAGTAAGATAGCTCTGCCATTGTTTAAGTTTCTTTCCAAGGATGTGAATTTTAATTGGGATACCGATTGTCAATCTGCATTTCAGACACTTAAAGAGAAGCTCTCAACTGCTCCCATTTTAATGGGACCAAATTGGACAGTGCCTTTCCATATTTCCACTGATGCCTCTGCTACTGCAATAGGGGCCTCATTGGGCCAGAAAGAACATACTTTGACTTATGCCATCTATTTTATTAGTAAAAATTTGACACTTGTAGAGTTGAACTATACAGTCACTGAAAAGGAAATGTTGGCGGTGGTTCATGCTGTCAACAAGTTCCGTCATTACATAACTGGCTACAAAATTTTTGTCCATACAGATCATTCAGCCTTACAATATTTAATGAATAAATCTATCACTAATGGTCGGATTACTAGATGGTTGTTATTAATGCAGGAATTCAATATCATTGTTCTAGATCAACCTGGACGAGAAAATCAGGTGGCAGATTTCCTGTCTCGCTTGCACAATACTGGTGAGGTTGTTCCTGTTTTAGATAGTTTTCCTAATGAACATCTGTTTGCAATTTCTGTTATCACTCCTTGGTATGCTGATATTGCCAATTACTTATCATCAGGACAATTACCACCATCTATGACATCTAAAGAAAAGAAAAAGATTATTAAACAAAGTGCTAGGCATATCTGGGTTAATGGTGATCTCTTTTACATAGGTTATGACCTAATTATAAGAAGATGTGTACGACAGGATGAAATTTTAGATATTTTAAAGGCATGTCATGATGAACCGTGTGGTGGCCATTTTGCAGATAAAAGAACAGCATATAAGATACTCAATTTGGGGTATTATTGGCCTTCTATTTTCAAATATGCTAAGAGGTATGTTAGAAGTTGTGATACTTGTCAGCGGATGGGACAGCCAGTCCAGTCTGATGAAAAGCCACTCCATCCCCAAATCCTCATTGAACCGTTTGAAAAGTGGGCCCTTGACTTCATTGGTCCAATTCATCTACCATCACAAGGGAAGAAGTACATTCTGGTTTGTACAGACTATGTTACTAAGTGGGTAGAGGCCAAACCTTTACCAAGAGCCACAGAACATACTGTGGTAAACTTTCTTTGTGAGGAGATATTTGTCCGATTCGGGGTTCCTAGAGAGATTGTAACTGATCAAGGTGCCCAGTTTACTTCAAAACTAGTGCAGGAGATAGCAGAAAAGTACAATATTATGCACAGAAAGTCTACCCCTTACCATCCACAAGCAAATGGCCAAGTGGAATCTACAAACAAGACTTTAGAAGGCATCATCACCAAAACTGTTCAGATGCATAGGAAGGACTGGTCAGCTAAGCTTACTGAAGCTTTATGGGCATACCATATCACTTGGAAAAACAGTACTAGTTTTTCTCCTTATCAGCTTGTTTACGGTAAGCAAGTCCTCCTCCCTATAAAGTTTCAAATTCATACCTTCAAGTTAGCACCAGATTTGGGCATGGATCTTTCTGAGGCTCAGCAAGAAAGAATACTTCAGTTGAATCAACTAGATGAGATGAGACAGGCTACCATAGAACACAATATTCTAATACAACAGCAGAGAGCTCAATGGCATGACAAGTTCATCAAAAAGAAGCAATTTCACATCAGTGACTGGGCACTATTGTTTGACTCAAAGTTCAAAGACTTCAAAGCCAAATTTACCACTCACTAGCTTGGTCCATATGAGATTGCTGAAGTGTATGACAATGGCTCAGTCAAACTTCAAACAATCGATGATGAAGCACATCAATTTGTGGTCAATGGCCATCGGCTCAAACTGTATACCAAGCCTATCAACAAGGAGATTTTATACATCAGATTTCACAACAGCGAGAAATGGAAGTGCTGGATAGACACATCAGTGTTTCTCCTTCACTTACTTCTTAGCTGCTCTGATATTATAAATAAATAAAAAACAGAAAAAGAAAATAAAAACAGAAAACAAAAAAACTAAAATATAAAAAAAAAAGATATATAAAAAAACAAGAAAAAAAGAGAGAGGAAGTTTAGCTGTGAAAACCAGGTCACTGGCACAATATAAACTTGAATTTTCTATGGAAAACCAGGTTTTCCTGGCCATTGAAAATTCACCAAACTATTTTTCAAATTTCATGTCTTTTCCATAGCTTTATTTTTCAATAATCATATTTTGTTTGACTTGAGGACAAGTCAAAAGGTAGGCCTGTGAGGGGGATAACCATTTTCATGCTTCTTTAGAACCCTCCAAGCCTTTTTCATATGCAGAAGGGACCTGATTTCCAGCAATACAAGTGATTTTTAACAATGTAGAGGGACCTGACTTCCAGTAAGGAAGAAGAAATCTACATAAGGACCTGACTTTCAGTAAAGCTGAAGTAATATGAGATGGCAGACAAAAGACATCAGAAGGATGGAAATGAATCAGAAATAGATGCAAACCAGCTTCATCAGGTAGCAAGCTCATCATACAGGGATATCAAGCAAAGTCTGTAAGAATTTTTCAGTTTTTGTGTTTTAAAAGTTTCATGGTTCTTTGTTTCAAAGTAAGCTTGATTGCCCATTTTATCCTCACAGTCTCTGCCAGCTACCTATTTTTCATCATCCTCACAGCCTCTGCTAGCATTCCATTTACTTTCCATTTCCCACCCTATGGGTCAAGATGGTTGTCAGGATCAAACCCAAGAGAAAATTTTAAAAAGTGGCCAAAATATATGCTGCATTCTACAGGCAGGGTTTTCTTCTTGGTAGAAAGATAAACAGGGTCTCCTTCTCAGCAGAAAATGAAATGTTTTTAGAGCAATAAACTGGGAAATACAATTTCAAATGTCTTTCTATATACATTAGTGCACCATGTTTAAAATAAAAATCGATGGTTATGTATATTCTCAAAAGAAAAATCTACTTTAAAAGAAGAATTCCTTTTCTACAGCTTGTTCATTAAAAACTTTGGGTATATAAAGAAACTAAAGTATATATTATAGCTTGTTTAACGTTGGGGCATATAAAGGAATTAAAACATAAATCAAAACCTTACCTTTCATGAGCAAATGATTGAATGGGAGTGGCATGTTTATGGAATGATGAAGAAAAACGTGGTTATATGCCCCATGACAGCATATAAATATGCTTGAATTCCGCATTATGAATTGGTGAAATTGGAGACCACGACTTGGTCATTTTTCCTGGGACTGAATTCAATTGTTCTTCTCTGCAAAATCGACTGTTGTGGGAGATAATTGACAGTGAGAAGGAAGCTGTGAATTACAGGAAGTGTGTAGATACCCTTTGCTGTAGAAATCGCGCAGGAGGAAGTGAAAATTGTCAGTAAGAAAAAAACTATGGAGTAGAAGAAGGATGCAGGAACACCATTAGCTGTGGAAATCATGCAGGAAGTGTGCAAACACCATTCACTGTAGACATCACCCAGGAAGAAGTGAAGATAGAGGAGGTAAAACTTAAACCATTTTTCTTTGCTGAATACTCTGCCAAAACCAACAGAAATTCTACATTTTTAGAAATAGGAAAACAAAGGCAGAGTTAAAGATTGAAAGGTTGAAGTTTCCTATTTCCTATTAAAATTCAAAATGTCATCTAGACTAGAACCATCGAAGTTCAATTCCACTGATATTCATGAGAGTTGTATGGAGATTTTTGAAAATAAGCAGTGGGTAACTTTCTTTGAAAAATTTGATGGGCATAATGAGCAGGCTAGTCTAGCTTTTGCTGAAACCTTTGATGGAGAAGGAGTTATAGTAGGAAATTTGCATTTTAGACTGTCAGAAGACATCTTAGCTCAAATTACTGGCCTGCCACAGCAAGGAGAAAGATTTTTTAAGACTAAACAGTTCAAAGAAAAAGCATGGATACCCTTTTTGTGCAGATCAAGAACAGGATCAGTAAACTGGAAGAAAGGGATACCACGAAGCTGGCTCATTCATCCCTAGGATGAAATAGTTTATGTTATCCAAAAATTTATTACTTGTGAGGGCAGGTTCAGCATTGTTTATCTTTACCACATCAAGCTGTTGCAGCATTTAAAAGGTGAATGTGAGATCAATATACCCTATTTTCTATCACATAGCTTAACTAAGATGGCTAAGGCTGTCCAAAGGCGTCCAAAAGACAAAATGACAAGCCTTTTTCACTGTGGACTTATCAAAATCATCATCCAGCATGAGTTACAAAGGAAAAATTTGACATGGTCAAGATTTTTAGTTCACAATCAGTTTGAAGAGCAGGAAGAATTGCTTGAAGAAGGTTTAAAAGAAGATGAATTGTTGATGATAACATACCCTGAGGCAACAAGCTCAAAACCGCCAAAGGGGAAGAAGAAAAAGAAAGAGGTGTTGCTGATTACTGATGAAGAAGACAACTCTAAGGCAGCAAGTTCAAAATAGCCTCAGAGAAGGATATGAACTAGGAGTGTGATGAGAGAAGAGAAACAGTATAAAAAACAAGATCAGATCTTCACCACCTACCAGAGAAAGCGAAGGAAGTACAAGCAAGCTCGAAGCCAGTCAGCATTAGAAGAAGAAGAACCAGCAGATGAAATAGGATAGGATATCCAGGACACTGATGAAGTG
The DNA here is from genome assembly GCA_001517045.1 of Pseudotsuga menziesii. Taxonomy (NCBI): domain Eukaryota; kingdom Viridiplantae; phylum Streptophyta; class Pinopsida; order Pinales; family Pinaceae; genus Pseudotsuga; species Pseudotsuga menziesii. Next base: position 180,199 of record LPNX010887135.1, on the reverse strand, counting down.
ATCAAGTAGACAAAGAAAATCAATCTCTTCTTGGATCAGCAAGAGAAAGGAAAAGAAAAGCAGTCAAGACAGGAAATACTCAAAGGTTCAGATTCTCTTTTCTCAGAGTAGCAAGCTATGGAAGAGGAAAAAGAAGATTCAGCACAAGAGCATGAAGAATTAGGGATGGATACCAATTTTGAGCAGCTTCCAATGAAAATGAAGAAAAAGAAGGCTTCCAAAATCAATAAATAAATTAAGAGATTGAAACTTAAAATAAAGGAACTTGAACAAAGGAATGAGAAGTTAAGAGAAGTCAACTAGAAGCTGAAGGTTCAGAAGACACGCATCTCTAAACGTGCATACAGGTGGTATAAGCAAAATAAGGTTTATAAAGCTAAGTATGAAAGACTGAATGTCCTCTATGCATGTCAGGCTTCAACAGATGCATCATCACAGACAGAAGACTAGAAGCAAGATGATCAACAGCAAAATTTTGGTTTTGAACAGGGTCATAAATTTTTGGCATAGGGACGTGCCGTAGTTTCCTCTTGGGGGAGATGTTGGGCACCATTTTTACCTCTTTTTGCCACCTAGATATCCTCCATTTCCATTCATAAAACCTTCATACTGATTTGTAAAACTTTAAAGTTCACCCATAAACTTTGGTTAAGAGGTATAAATGTCATTGCTTTTTAATAAATTGAGTTTTGAGATTTTTAAAGCATTTTAACTAAGATTTTTATTCAGATTACAGGATGTCCTAACTTCCCGTAATGTCTCCAAGATTGAGCATTTGTAGGCCAGCTAGGCGTGAACTGGAAGATGGAGAAAATATCCTCAGTGTCCAAGGATGGATGAACTTCCAAGGGATAGATGATGTGGCTCTCATAGGTGTCAAGTCAACCACAGTCAAAGGCGACCACATGTGCTACCACTTAGCACAAAAGAAGGGCATTTTCGATTTTGTTGAGTCTCACGGATTTGATAGAGGATCTCAATGGTTAGGTTCATTAATTAGTTTCCAGGATTATAGCATTTCTATTTTTCTTTCAAATTTGTATAAGTACTTCACAAAACAATGAATAAAATCATCACGATTTGGGAGAAACGTGTATTGTTTCTAAACTGCGTGGTTTTCTTACTGTGTAATCGATTTTATGGTGAATACATTCAAAGTTAAAGTTCTGTAATTCTTCAACTGTGTGTGTGGAATGAGGCATTGGAGGGCCCCCATTGTTGAGTCTGCACACCCAATTATTGCCAGTGAATGCGATTTGGATTGTTGCAGCGATTTGGATTGATGCAAACGATTTAAATCGTGCCAGTGGTATGTTTTAATTACTGTAGGATTTAATTTTGTTATTGCAGAACAAGTTAAACTAGTTTCCAATTAGTTTTATAAAACGCCCTGTTATCTCATTGGTTGAATATTAAAGGAATAGCTTAGACTACGATCCCATTGTGCTGCACATCACTTGCATTTTTTTTATAAGCTCTGTTAATTGGTTAGATACTGAAGGAATGGTTCAGACCACGATTTCATCATGCTGTACATTGCTGCTTATTTAATGATAAAGTGTTTAGAACAAATATACATCAGGAATGCTTTCTCGTAAGGGAAATTGATGATTGGTTGTTTTATTCAGTGCTGGGATATTAGGCAGAGCCTTGTAGTCTATATCTTAGGGTTAAGGTTGATTTGTAATTGTTTTTATTATCTCAGTGTTTTCACACAATTTGCTTTTATATATAAACTGCTGTGTAATTAAAAAAACAAATGAAGCTGTTCCTGTAAAGGGATTTTTGTATTTTCAAGACACGGTATTTTTAATCTGTCAGTAGGTTTATTTCACAAATAACTAGATTACCAAACAAGTCTAGCTTTGAGTCCTGATACGTGGATATGCCTCTAAGCTTACCAACCCGGATTGATATTAATTTAAGGTTTGATTTGCATTAGTAGATCAGATCCCTACAAGGGGTCCCACTCTGTTGACAATCGACTCATCGCTATCTCCCTGAGCATTGTCCTAGACAAGTTTTACCCTATCCAGCAACACCCATAGAGTGAATGAGGTCTCACCCAATATGTTCGAGAGAGCATTGACGGAACCAAGTTTTCGCAGTATAGAAGAGGGTTAGGGCATTGATGATTCATGAATTTAAAAACAATATCAGATCAACTTATCCATCAGAACCATTCACTATTGCGCATCATTCATTCATAACTGTAACAGATATATATAGGAAAGTAGGACATCATTCATAAAGGAAAAAGCATAGCATCATAGATCCATACTTTAGATTCACTTAGAATTCATCATCAGGAACATAAATATAGTAAAGAAAAAAGAAGACAATGGCAATTCAGATCAACATCCATCTTATCATATTACTTATACACATCCACCCACAGATCAAAACATATAACAATTCATCTACAATAGTTCAATTTTTCTATCATATCAATCATTCTATGATATATACATTCACAATTATTCTTTCTATATATAGGCTTGCGCCTTTACATTCATGGTCCAATTCTAACTAAATCCTAACTGATTTAACTGACTAGTGACCAATATCCACAAAAAATGGTCAACAAGTACAAAATGTGACAAAGAATAATCAAAAGTAGTCTATATTCTGCCTATTGAACTATATTTGTCTTGCGTGGTGTCTTCTAAGCTTGCAAAACATCCGCGATGCTGTGCAAATTTCCCCAAACCCTTGCCAACAGGCCCCCAACATAGTCTTGTGGCTCTTCCTCGATCCATGTCAGGAAGACTTAGTGTACTCATTGATTTTAATCTTGAAGTCTTTGTATTGTCGAGAAATTTATGTGACTTATGCTTTGAATTTATTAGCAACATCTTGACATGTAAGGAGATCCTGCTTCAATGGGTGCTCCACCATCTTGGCAGTGACCTATTTCTTGCCATCCTACACCACCTATAGCTCAATGACTACTTTTCCTAGCAGTTGTGTGCCAATCTCCTGGAACTCACTGAGCTGGTCATTGTGTTTACATTGTTGCTCCTGTGCCTTTGCAACTCACTGCTGGAGCTCCTTCAGTTCTATAGATCGTTTGATCGACAAAATTGGTGGCATTGTCCTTAATGCCATCTTAAATGTTTCCAACTAGGTCTCAGCTTCCTGTAACTGCTCGGTTAGTTGATCGATCTGCTCATCCTAAACGACACTATCCCAAAATTGTGTCATTGCCTCTATGACATTCTTTACATCTTGTTCCATGTCATCAAACTATGTTGTAATATATTTAATGGAACTCTTACTTTCCACAACCTGATTTGGTGGTGTTTCTGGGTAAACCATAGCATTTAACAGGTTGTTTTCCAACTGTAGCTACACGATGACTTCTCCAAGTCGCCTGGCTTTGGTGAAGCTATCTAGCTCCGTCATGCTTTCGTAGATATGTTGACATGCCTTAGCAATGGCCTCTTTGACCTTGCATTTGCCAGCAAAAAAATACACCTTCTCAATAACAAGGAAGTCAGTTTCCTTTTTCAATGCAGTAATCTCCTAAGCAGCTTTCCTCTTCAGTTCATCCTACATCGTCTTCAATGCTTCGATCTCCTGTGCTCTTTCTACTGCTAGTTGTTCCTTTACCTCCTCTACTTCCTTCTTCAGTCACCTCATCTTCAGCTTGTGACCTCAGGTACTGGTCACTGAGCTCCTTCTACCTATTAGTCAACTCTTGTTTGGTGACCCAATGCATGTGGACTAAGGTCTGCATTGATAACTTGTTGATATCGAATGCAATATTTTGTAGCTGCTACACTGAGGAGTTCACATCTACATTTCCTGCGTAGATTGCAGTTGGGGGAACCTGAATGTTCCTAGCCCACAGCTCAGTGCTAATCTACAGGAATTGTTGCACAGTGGAACTCTTCGGTGATCTCTTCAAAACAACATTATAAATAGAACCTGACTTGGCACGTACCTCAACAAAACCTTCCTGAGTAGACCTATGCATTTCTTTTGTGGCAATGTAAGCTGAGTTCGTGACGGCCTTAATGAGCCTCTGTAATTGTGCTTTAAACTTGGATCTAGTACTAATGGTGGAATCCTATTCCATTTTCCTCTTCATCCTTATCTCCTTAAAGATATGTTGCACCTCAACGTTGATGGAGGTTTCTGTAGAGGATTCTCCATCAGAGTCATGGTGGCCCTACTGGTCAGCTCCTCTAACTGAATCCTTTGGTGTGTTTATGGGCGGTCCCATCAATATTTCCTCTACACTTACTGGTTCAAGGCATTCTGCTAGCCAATCCTGAACCGTTGCTTTCAAGTCCTCATCTAGAACCTTATAGGCCATGGATAGCCATTTCTTGTCAGGGTCATGGCAAGCCTAGATCTAAATAGTATGCGACCTGATGGCGACCCACATAATCTGTTGATACTTTACTGATGCTATGTCTGATAACTATGGAATTTTGACCACTGCTACTTGTAACACCTCCTAGTAGACCCAAAAGTGGATTGCACAATCCGATTTCCGATTGGGCTCCTCCACCCACCACAAGTTTTGATATCATGTTCCTTTGCACACCTTGACAACTTCAACCATCATTCTTTGGTAATCCTTTGGCTCCATCTAGGCCACCAACACAATTAATATTAATAGCCACCTATAAGAGAAAGGCCTCTTCCCGGCCTGAACTACGACCACGTCCTCCATCAGTTGATTCAACAAAAAGGGGGACCAGTTCAATTGGACTCCCTCATTGCACTACTACGTGCATGCAATTACCCACGAAGTGCAATGAATCAAGAGATTCTTTCTGACAATTTTACTTGCCAAAATCTGTGCGCCAATATGCACAACCCTCTCATTAATATTGTGATGTGATATTCTCTGCCGCCGCGCTGCAAATCATACCTCTCCTTTAGCCATGCAACCAACCTCTTGTCATTGTCCCAGCCTTTGAAATATTGTTAGGGGTATATCCCATCCTTTGGCAACCCTGTTATCTCTACAATGAGGTCCACCCTAAATTAAATGAGTGTGTCCCACCAAAGTGTTCCTCTATGAAAGCAATCCAAAATTTGCTTTACACATGCATTCGCTTCATTCAACTACCCAAAATGTGGCATGTTAATGAGCCCCAGCAACCTAGATTTATCTAGCCCTTGTGCCCATGGATGCATAATATGCACAATTGAGTTTCCTACAACTGAAGGCAATGACTCATAAGGCTCATCCGCTATGTCCTTCCACAGAAAAAAACATGGTCATCATACTTCATCTTTATCAATGTAGGGACAATGTCAATGGTGCATGTTAGTCCTCCCGACAGCGATGACATTTTTGGCTGATACTTTTGATTTTTGGTCAGATGTCAAGGCTTTGCACCAGGTTGGGTGGGGGAATATAACTAGAAATGTCCTTGACAGAGACCTCGGTGCGAACAACGGAGTCTACCGCTCCAGAGATGGATGGACCCGCTTGGGTAGCTGTGTCTTTTTGTGCTCTTGCTGATGTCCTTGTCTGCCTCTTGGTTGGCACTAGGGATAGAGGCTGCTACCCCCGTCATTTATTCATTGTGATGCTGGATGATACAATTTGCATGTTGGTGAATTCTTCTACTATGGAAACTGGTCGAATGGGTGAATCTTGTTCACTAGAAATCTCGACTATGGCGGGGTTACTCTACATCCTGCAACACTTACCCACAGTCATGAGGTCATTAGAGGAAATTTGGGGTCTAAAATGGGCCTTATAAGAAAACGTGCCAAAATAAGTTTTTGTAAGTTGGAATTCAAGAACCAATAGAATTTCAATAAAATAATTCAACCATAATGGTTAAATTGACATATTTGTCATAAAAAAAAACTACTTTTTTTGTTCGTATTTTCGACATATCTCATTGTGTTTTTACTCAAATTTCTATCGGGAGAGCTCGTTGAATGAAGAATTTGATTCCGCATCCAATTAGTACCCACAATGCATACTTTTGACGGACCCCAGTACCCCAAAAACAAGAAATACTTGAAAAAATGTGATGATGATGTCATCATCATGTTTTTTCAGGTATTTCTTGTTTTTGGGGTAGAAGGGTCCATAAAAAGTATGCAGTGTGGGTACTCATTGGATGTGAAATCAAATTCCGCATCCAACAAGCTCTCCCGATCGAAATTTGAGTAAAAACACAGGGAGATATGTCAAAAATACGAACACAAAAAGTAGTTTTTTTCTTTCTTCCTCCAAAATTAATCAATATTATTTTATTATTTTAACTATTGTTTTATTATTTTAACTATTGTTTTATTATTTTAACTATTATTTTATTATTTTCCTTAGGAGGCCCATTTTATACCCCAAAATTCCTCTAATGACTCTCACCTTTTTTCTACAACTCTCCTGATTCGCTCAACACTCATTGCATACTTATCTCAATCAATCTCTGCAACTACAACTCAGCTCAATGGTGCATTCCTCCTGTGTCAAACCCCCTCATATAGCATCTAGGTGATCCATGGTTCATCCTTACGAAATCAGTTGTGGTGATCATGACTAAATCATGCATTAGTTACCCAAATCCGTCACTGTTTCTGCCAACCCAACGATTGGATCATCCATAAATGCGTGTTGCTTCACCAAGCACTGACATCTAGCTGCTTTTAACTACCTGTGTTCATTGCTGATGTGACTAAATCACAGCCCTTCGTCTATCATGGTCTGGATACCTAACTGTGCTAATGTCCCCTATTCTTGCGCAGCCCCTTCCTCTTGGCATGCCCTTCCATTTTCTATCTATCTGTTGAGGCCTAGAAAATCACAAGTAACAACAGTTAGGGATTCTCCCCAATAAACGTTCCCAATTAGCCCGTTATTGTTTGGTATGGGAATCCATCCGATTTACGGTCCGGCTACCGTAGGTCAAGCAACAAAAATAAAATGTTTTACCGATTATGGCCCAGTCCACCGTGTATATTTTTAGTTTTTGAATTTAAGTATGATATGCAAGTGCCTATCTAAAAATGTAGATTGATAGAGAATACGAGGAGTGGTCACAATGTGATGCGCATGTTCTTACCTCTCATCTTAACTCTCTCGCATCTAAATCACACATAGCAAGCAACTAAAACTAACTATCTAACCTATCCCTAGGGACTAAGATTATCATTTATCAATGAGTAATGTATTTCTATGCGTGCATTAAAAGAAATCACAGATAGTTGTTACTTATTTCAAAACACATGAACATTAATAGATATATGAACAACAAGATAGTTTATTGTTTATGAAAAGCCTTCATTACTCACAGTGGAAATTTAATAGAATAAACTAGAGCGCATTCATAACAAGAACATAGGTTCAAAGAGTTAGAATGATCTCACAGTTAATGGACACAATCTAAAAATGAAATAGTTCACATTCAACAGATCCATAGCACAACATTTGAAGCATTCCACCAAGCTTTCTCCAATAGGAAACTTGTAATTCTTTATTGCAAAAGGAAATAGTTCTTATTACAACATACTCTCACAAATCTATCTGGGAAAAAGTCCATTTCTACATCTAACTCTCCTATATTTATACAAAGAAACAAAACCTTTGGGCTTCCCTCTGGTGACCTTTGGGCTCCCCCAACCGTTTAAATCCACAATTTTGTATTTTAGTGAGTGATGTACAATACGTTACATTAAAATAAAATTTAATAGCACTTTTATAAAGAGGGACCAACTTGGTCGTCGATGAAATTTTCCCAAGCTTGGGCCTCTGCTGCTATTGATTATGCTCAGTAATCCATTGGTCCTTTTTTAGATCCTGTTGAGCTTAGACCTTCACTTTCTTCTTCTTTTCTCTATCTTTGCTTCTTCATTATTTAGCCACTTCCTTCCTTGCTGCCTCCCTTTTAGACATATCTTCTTTGCAGCAGCAATCATTCTGTCATAAACATAGCCTGTTCTTAGACCAGTTAGCATTTGACAAAGTAACACAAACTGTAGCAAAACATACATCTTGTAAAATGAACTATCAACAATATTAATGCATGAAAAGAAAAAAATGATAGTGCAAAGAAAATCCTGCAAGTTCGTATCTTGAAATCCGCTAAATCCACTATCCAAACTAACATCACAAGCCTGAAAAATAGACTCTTTAACTCAATATAGGCCGCAGCTGGACTAACTCGAAATCCTATAAAGAAAGCATGAATCATAACAATGTAACCACCAATTCAAATCCTAAACTACGCTCCTCATCTTGGAGAAAACTAGACTCGACCAAAACCCACAAAACAACTCTGCCATCATAAAATAGAGTAAAAGCACATAAAAAAGGCAGGAAAAAACCTCTCAGCGAGCAGAACTACTAAGCATCAGGTGAAAACAAAACTCTCATTGATGAGCAGAAGCACTATATGCATTGGCAGGATAGTTCACTACAAAACCGCAATGGCGGGAGACAAATTGACTATGAATTCTGTGATTAAATAAAAGATCGACGATCGGGAGCTTTAAGACTATGCGTCAATGGATTCCACATCTATTGGAAAATGGGACCTCTAAACATCGAGCCCATAGATCACTATGTAGCCACAACGACGGGAAGTAGATAGACTACGGGTTCCGCGACAAATAAAACTATCGACAATCGGAATAACTAAGGACTACGGATCGACGAGTTTAAAGCTTAACGCAGTCATCATGTTGGCAACAAAAAATACTAGCCCTCTGATCAAAGTTAAACATCGTTCCGATAGCGATAAATCCAAAAAAAATTTAACAATAAGACCAAAAGACCACGTAAAGCGCACTGCGAAAACAGGGCTGTCCATCAACAGCATAGAGAACTAATGCCCCGATTCATTGTTCAAATGACTTCCAACAGCGATAAAATCAACTCATCGAAGAACAAAATTTTTGAGCAATAAAACCACGGAATCGGTGAGGACAAACTGTTCGTTGAAACGTTCTTTGTTTTCCCTCCAAAACGGAGGCGATATAGAAAACTAATGCCCCGACGCAAACATTAATAGACTTCTGACAGAGAAAAAATATCGAAAAAACAAGGCGTTAAGTGTTCAAAAGACCTTCGGCTGGGTAGTGATAAAATTAGTACGTTTAAACTCTGAAACAGCGGCAGCATAGAGAACTAAAGTTCCGACCAAAACTTCAATTGACCTCTGATAGTGATAAAACTCCATAATCAAAAGCTTTGGCTAGAAAAAGGCAAAATTAGATCATCCAACTTTTGAAATGAAGGAAACATTTTATCTCAATTCAAACTCAAGAAAATCTGAATTTGTAGAAGAGGAAAAACAGAGTTCAGCAAACCAAATAATCCGAGGCAAGATAAAAATTAAAACAAGAGGGTCCAAAATTTAAGAATTTTTTTTTTGGGGAAAACAGTTGCAGTTGCAACAATTGGTGACTACCTGGTGAACCCAAATCTTTGGACAATTTCTTCCTTAAGTAACGGACTGTTTTACAATAAAACCAACATGTTGAATTCTTCTAGATGTCTGGATTTCCCAAATGGAAAATGTATGTACTTTTAATCATTAGTGATAGTCCAATTTAGGAAAATGGAAACCAAGATTTCAAAGTCAAGATAACTCTTTTGAGGCTAGGAATATGAGTTTCATTTTTTACCTATGTCTTCATGTATCTCCCAGCTTGGATACCACATGATTGTAACATATGGTAAACATAAATATTCATTTGTTCCTCATTCCCATGCCATTTTGCACTTTTGTGCTTCTGGACCTTTCGTCCTTTCTGAGTCCTCCTGCATGCCTTCTTTCTGAATTTTTATTCAGGCTCCTCTATCCATAGTGTCCTTTTGTGTGAGAGATGTATTTAATTTTCAGCTCACAAATGGAGAAGAACTTTGGCAATTTTGTACTCATATGGTTCAATACCTCATTTTGATACATATTGCTTTCTTAGGAGATTTTTACTCTTATTTGCCTTTTGGCTTTCAATTCTTGGCATGGTATCATTTATATATAATATACTATTTATCCTGCTTCCTTTCCATGGGTCTTTTGTTGTCACCCCCTAAGACATTTTTAAATGTGAGATGGATGGAGCTCAGAAATAGTATTCCAGACCTTTCGATCCCGAGTTATTTTACAAGGATTAAGTAGGAATTCAATGTGTTCATATCCATTTAGGAAAATTGCTAAACTAGAAGAATTCTTTCAGATAAATCAATAATACACAGTCTTATAATCAAGGATTTTAGTTAATATAGAATTCTAATGCTCTCCATGCAACCAAAATTTTGCTTCTTTTATTGAAATCAATCAAAATCTAACTAAAACAAACAGAAATAAAATAAATCAAAAATAAATAACCAAATCCGATTATTTATGTACAAGATAATCAAGAAATAAAAACCAAGAATTTTTTTTTTTGAGAACTAAACCAGTAACTGGTCAGTTCTCTGCCCATCCCTGTAAATTTGGCAACTTGTAAGTTGAGGGGCTGGGCTTGACTGAAAAGGCCTACCCATTATCTAACCCTACTGTACTTGAATAAAAAACTACATCTAAAATTAAGTCTACTATTTTACAATCAATCTCAGCAGCCCGTGAAAATCAAAGGAGATCGGGCTGGGTGTCTGGTGTATTGCTAGCTTCTTCTGCTTGGTAGTTTCCTAGTTCTAGCTCAATTATATAATTTCCCAACATAGAATTCACCGGTTCATTTTTTCCCTCCAACTGAGTAACATTGTGCTTCATTTGAGGTTCTCTTAATATTTGTATCTGATTGGGACTTCCCTTATGAGGCAACCATAGATGTGACCAATCTGATGCAAAATATCCATTTGGCCTTGCTGACCAGTCTCGATTCAAAACAAGTCCATAAACATCAGGTATGTCTGCTACTACAATATCAATGTACTGACATATCTTTTCATTGGCAGATAAGTGAATAAGAAGATCTTCCATTTCCCCGACTACTTTCATAGTGGTCCTGTCTAGCTGAATAACCTGCCAGGTAGTTGGTTTAGGTTTTTCATTGATCTTCTTGTAGACTGATAGCGAAATAACATTGACTGCTAACCCTGAGTCCACTAAACAATTGTGCACATTATGGTTTAAAATATCAAAAATCTAGAGGAATGGTGGGGTTTTAAACCTAGCCTTACCTCCCACACTTGCTTCAACAATTTCTTCTACATGTTGGTTATTAGTGGGAATCTCTTCCTCTAGTACTTCAAGCACTTTTAACAATTTTTCTTTTTGTTGAGGTACATTACACATTTCAAATAACAAAATATTTTTCTTATCCCTTTTAATGTCCTCCACAATATCATACCCCATCTCAGGTGCTTTGATATTTTCCTTGACATTATCAACTTTGTCTTCAATAGGCTTAATAGGCATGTTGACTTGTTTTAGATCTTGACTGGTAATGATAAGTTCAAGTATTTTATCAGCTATGTTGTTCTTCTGTATTTTCTTCATATTCTTCTGAAATTTCTTAATATTCAGAAGTATTCAATTGTTTTTATTTGAAAAACCTTGACTTCTTGTTGTCACATTTGTTTTTGATGTTTCTTCCTATTTCAATGAACCTTCTTCTTCGGTATAAAATAGTGAGACACAGTCCCATAAAACTAAACCATCCTCTTCTTGTTTTTCTATGGGTTGATTATTTTTTTCTTCCTGCTCATAATCTCCTATTAGTTTGGAGTCTAATATCTGATTCATTACTAATGTCATCGAATTTATCCATTAGGGACAATTTTTCTCAGAATGAGGCTGCTGATGAAAGGTGCAAAAATTATCCATACCTACCTCAATTAAATCCATTGATGCAGGACTATGTGGAGGAGATTTAGATTGATTGTTGTCTTCTCTCCTTTCATAGTAAGGCTTATATGCTTTATGAGATTCCTTTTCTTTTTCCATATCTATCACTCTATTAGATAGCTTCTGCATCATCCTCACCATCCCTTCAAAATCATGTGATTGCTCATCCTTAGGCTTAGTCAGTAACAATGCTCTCTTACCAAAAGTTTTTTCTTCTGACTGCACATGATAATCTTCTATGCTTTCCTTCTCATCTTCTTCATAAGTTTTTGACAATGTAGGATTGACTGAAGTCTTGGAAAACATGGCCAATTCAAGCCCTAGAGCTGAAGTATAGTATTCAATCATAACTTTATCAGATGGTTTATAAGCTACATAAAAAAAATTTAGATAACAAGCAAACCTTTGAGTGAAACTATGCACTTTTTCTTTTCTTTCTTTCTTTAAAGAGCATAACCCTTTCATTAGAGCTGCATGAGTTTTCTAGACTGCATATTTACTTCTAAATATTCTTTCAAATGTATCTAAGTCTGTGATTGAGTTTGCAGGCAAAGCAAAATACCATGAGGTTGCTGCTCCTTTTAGGGTATGTGGAAACAATCTGTAGACTACATCTTCATGTTCTCCAGCCCGTAGTACTTCTATAGCCAAGTAAAAGCTTTGCAAATGATCATCTACCAAAATATTTTCACTTGGGTCAAACTTAGGCAACATTTTCTCAAAATCTTGAGGCAAATCATGCAAAGGAGGTTTCAGGTTTAAAGGTGACCTAGCCTTCCAAGCAGGTGGTGGATTTGGTGGGTTGGGTGGCTGATTTGCATTTGCATTTGCCATGATTTTAAGTGGAGAATGAGGTGGTAAATAAATAGGGGTATGAATAGGTGAACAATAAGGTGTATCTGGGTCCAACTGATTCAGAGGCTGAACAACTTCCTATAAGGCTATTTTTACCAGTTCTTCAAAATCTTCAACCAACACTGTGTCTTCCAATATAGGGCACTCTTTCTTCTGATATTCTCTTCTAGGTAAGGCAGGGATAATAGGTAATCCTATGATATTCTTCCCATAAGCCCTAGTAATTCTTCTCAAATCATCAACTACTTTATTATTGAAAGAATACAGATGCTCTTTACCCTTCTATTCAGGAATTGGATTGGGAAACAAACTGCTCTCAGAGCTGTTATCGGTGAAGTAATTTTGAGGAAATGGGTTTCCTCGGCCAGCCATGCACTGGCTGCCCTCTTTCTAGCGCCAAAAATTGTTGAGGCCTGGAAAATCACAGGTAACAATAGTTAGGGATTCTCCCCAATAAAAGTTCCCAACTAACCCGTTATTGTTTGGTATGGGGAATCCGTCTGGTTTACTGTCCGGCTACCATAGGTAAAGTAACAAAAATAAAAGGTTTTACCGGTTATAGCCTGGTCCATCATGTATATTTTTAGTTTTTGAATTTAAGTATGATATGCAAGTGCCTATCTAAAAATGTAGATTGATAGAGAATACGAGGAGCGATCACATTGTGAGGCCTAGAAAATCGCAGGTAACAACAATTAGGGATTCTTCCCAATAAACGTTCCCAACTAACCCATTATTGTTTGGTATGGGGAATCCATCTAGTTTACTGTCCGGCTACCGTAGGTAAAGTAACAAAAATAAAAGGTTTTACCGGTTATAGCCTGGTCCATCATGTATATTTTTAGTTTTTGAATTTAAGTATGATATGCAAGTGCCTATCTAAAAATGTAGATTGATAGAGAATAAAGGAGAGGTCACATTGTGATGCGCAGGTTCTTACCTCTCGTCTTAACTCTCTCGCATCTAAATCACACACAGCAAGAAACTAAAACTAACTATCTAACCTAACCCGAGGGAGCAAGATTATCATTTATCAATGAGTAATGTATTTCTGTGCATGCATTAAGAGAAATCATAGATAGTTGTTACTTATTTCAAAACACATGAACATTAATAGATATATGAACAACAAGATAGCTTATTGTTTATGAAAAGCATTCATTACTCACAATGGAAATTTCATAGAATAAACTAGAGCGCATTCATAACAAGAAAATATGTTCAAAGAGTTAGAATGATCTCATAGTTAATGGACACAAGCTGAAAACAGAATAGTTCACATTCAACAGATCCATAGCACAACATTTGAAGCATTTCACCAAGCTTTCTCCAACAGGAAACTTGTAATTATTTATTGCAAAAGGAAATAGTTCTTCTTACAACATACTCACAAATCTATCTGGGAAAAAGTCCATTTCTACATCTAACTCTCCTATATTTATACAAAACAGCAAAAGCTTTGGGCTGCCCTCTAGTGACCTTTGGGTTCCCCCAACTGTTTAAATCCACAATTTTGTATTTTAGTGAGTGATGTACAATACATTACATTAAACTAAAATTTAATAGAACTTTTACAAAGAGGGACCAACTTGGTCATCGATGAACTTTTCCCAAGCCTGGGCCTCTGCTGCTATTGATTATGGTCAATAATCCGTTGGTCCTCTTTTATATCTTGTTGAGCTTAGACCTTCACTTTCTTCTTCTTTTCTCTATCTCTGCTTCTTCATTCTGCAGCCACTTCCTTCCTCGTTGCCTCCCTTTTAGACATATCTTATTTGTAGCAGCAATCATTCTGTCATAAACACAGCCTGTTCTTAGACCACTTAGTGTTTGACAAAGTAACACAAACTGTATCAAAACATACATATTGTAAAATGAACTATCAACAATATTAATGCATGAAAATAAAAATGATAATGCAAAAAAAATCCTACAAGTTCGTATCTTGAAATCCGCTAAATCCACTGTCCAAACTAAAATCACAAGCCCGAAAAATAGACTCTTCATCTCAATCCAGGCCGCATCTGGACTAACTCAAAATCCTCCGAAGAAATCATGAATCACAACAATCTAACTGCCAATCCGAACCCTAAACTGCGCTCCTCATCTCGGAGAAAACTAGACTCAACCAAAACCCACGAAACAACTCCACGATCATAAAATAGAGTAAAAGCACATAAAAAAGGTAGGAAAAAACCTCTCGGCAAGCATAACTACTAAGAATTGGGTGAAAACAAAACTGTCATCAGTGGGCAGAAGCACTATATGGATGTTGTGATTAAATAAAACATCGACGATCGGGATCTTTAAGACTATGCATCGATGGATTCCACATCTATTGGCAAATGAGACCTCTAAACATCGAGCCCATAGATCATTATTTAGCCGCAACGATGGGAAGTAGATAGACTAAGGGTTCCATGACAAAGAAAACTATCGGCAATCGAAAGAACTAAGGACTATGGATCGGTGAGTTTAAATCGTAACGTAGCCGCCATGTCGACAAAAAAAAATACTAGCCCTTCGATAAAAGTTAAACATCATTTCGATAGCGATAAAGCCAAAAAAATATTTAACAATAAAACCAAAAGACCACGTAAAGCGCACTGCGAAAACAAGGTTGTCCATCGGCAGCATAGAGAACTAATGCCCGATTCGTTGTTCAAATGACTTTCGACAGCGATAAAATCAAATCATCGAAGAACAAAATGTTTGAGCAATAAAACCATGCAATCGTTGAGGAAATATTTTTCATCGAAATGTTCTCTGTTTTCCCTCCAAAACGGTGATGATATAGAAAACTAATTCCCTGACGCAAACATTAGCAGACTTCTGACAGCGAAAACATATTGAAAAACAAAGCGTTAAGTGTTCAAATGACCTTCGGCTGGGTAGCAATAAAATTAGTTCGTTTAACCTCTAAAACAGTGGTGGCATAGAGAACTAAAGTTCCGACTAAAACTTTAACTGACCTCTGATAGTGATAAAACTCCATAATCAAAAGCTTTGGCTAGACAAAGGAAAAATTAGATCATCCAAATTCTGAAACGAAGGAAACATTTTATCTCAATTCAAACTCAAGAAAATCCAATTTTGTAGTAGAGGCAAAACAGAGTTCAACAAACCAAATAATCCTAGGCAAGATAAAAATTAAAACAGGAGGGTCCAAAATTTAAGATTTTTTTTTTTTGGAAAACAGTTGCAGCTGCAACAATTGGTGACTACCTGATGAACCTAGATCTCTGGACAATTTCTTTTTTAAGTAACAGATTGTTTGACAATAAAACCAACACGTTGAATTCTTCTAGATGTCTTGATTTCTCAAATGGAAAATGTATGTACTTTTAATCATTAATGATAGTCCAATTTAGGAAAATGGAAACCAAGATTTCAAAGTCAAGATAACTCTTTTGAGTCTAGGAATATGAGTTTCATTTTCTACCTCTTTCTTCATGTAGCTCCCAACTTGGACACAACAGGATTGTAACATATATGGTAAACATAAATATTCATTTGTTCCTCATTCCCATGCCATTTTTCACTTTTGTGCTTCTGGACCTTTTGTCCTCTCTGAGTCCTCCTGCATGCCTTAATTCTGAATTTTTATTCAGGCTCCTCTATCCATAGTGTCCTTTTGTGTGAGAGATGTATTTAATTGTCAGCTCATGAACGGAGAATAACTTTGGCAATTTTGTACTCATATGGTTCAGTACTTCGTTTTGATACATATTGCTTTCTTAGGAGATTTTTTACTCTTATTTTCCTTTTGGCTTTCAATTCTTGGCATGTGATCATTTATATATAATATATTATTCATCCTGCTTCCTTTCCATGGGTATTTTGTTGTCACCCCCTAAGACATTTTTAAATGTGAGATGGATGGAGCCTCGAAATAGTATTCCAGACCTTTCGATCTTGAGTTATTTTACAAGGAATGAAGTAGGATTTCAATGTGTTCATATCCATTTAGGAAAACTGCTAAACTAGAAAAATTCTTTCAGATAAATCAATAATACACAGTCTTATAATCAAGGATTTTAGTTAATCCTGAATTTTGATGCTCTCCATGCAACCAAAAGTTTTCTTTTTTTATTGAAATCAATCAAAATCTAACTAAAACAAACAAAAATAAAATAAATAAAAAATAAACAACCAAATCAGTTTATTTATGTACAAGATAATCAAGAAATAAAAACCAAGAAAAATAAAGTTTAAGAACTAAACCAGTAACTGGTCAGTTCTCTGCCCATCCCTGTAAATCTGGCAACTTGTAAGTTGAGGGGCTAGGCTTGACTGAAAATGCCTACCCATTATCTAACCCTACTGTACTTGAATAAAAAACTACATCTGAAATTAAGTCTACTATTTTACAATCAATCTCAGTAGCCCGTGAAAATCAAAGGAGATCAGGCTGGGTGTCTGGTGTACTGCTAGCTTCTTCCGCTTGGTAGTTTCCCGATTCTAGCTCAATTAGATAATTTCCCAACACAAAATTCACTGGTTCATTTTTTCCCTGCAACTGAGTAACATTTTTCTTCATTTGAGGTTCTCTTAATATTTTTATCTGATTGGGACTTCCCTTATGAGGCAACCATAGATGTGACCAATCTAATGCAAAATATCCATTTATCCTTGCTGACCAGTCTCGATTCAAAACAAGTCCATAAACATCAGGTATGTATGCTACTACAATATCAATGTACTAACATATCTTTTCATTGGTAGATAAGTGAATCGAAACATCTTCCATTTCCCCGACTACTTTCACAGTGGTCTTGTCTAGTTGAATAACCTGCCAGGTAGTTGGTTTGGGTTTTCCATTGATCTTCTTGCAGACAGACAGTGGCATAACATTGATTGCTGACCCTGAGACTACTAAACAATTGTGCACATTATGGTTTAAAATCTTAAAATTCAAGAGGAATGGTGGGGTTTTAAACCTAGCCTTACCTCCCACACTTGCTTCAACAATTTCTTCTACATGTTGGTTGTTAGGGGGAAGCTCTTCCTCTGGTACTTCAAGTGCATTTAACAATTTTTCTTTTTGTTGAGGTACATTACACATTTCAAATAATGAAATATTTTCCTTAGCCCTTTTAATGTCCTCCACAATATCGTACCCCATCTTAGGTGCTTTGAGATTTTCCTTGACATTATCAACTTTTCCTTTAATAGGCTTAATAGGAATGTTGACTTGTTTCGGACCTTGACCAGTAATGATAAGTTCAAGAATTTTATCAGCTATGTTGTTCTTCTGTATTTTCTTCATATTCTCTTGAAATTTCTTAATCTTCAGAAGTATTGAATTGTCTTTATTTAACAAACCTTGACTTCTTGTTGTCACATTTGTTTCTGATGTTTCTTCCTATTTCAATGAACCTTCTTCTTCGTATCAAAGAGTGAGACACAATCCCATAAAACGAAAGCATCCTCTTCTTGTTTTTCTATGGGTTGATTTTTTTTCTTCTTGCTCATCATCTCCTGTTAGTTTGGAGTCCAATATCTTATTCATTACTAATGTCATCGAATTTATCCATTGGGGACAATTTTTCTCAGAATGAGGCTGTTGATGAAAGGTGCAAAAATTATCCATACCTACCTCAGTTAAATCCATTGATGCAGGACTGTGTGGAGGAGGTTTAGATTGATTGTTGTCTTCTCTCCTTTCATAGTAAGGCTTATATGCTTTATGAGATTCCTTTTCTTTTTCCAAATCTATCACTCTATTAGATAGCTTCTGCATCATCTTCACCATCCCTTCAAAATCATGTGATTTCTCATCCTTAGGCTTAGTCAGTAAAAATGCTCTCTTACCAAAAGTTTTTTCTTTCGACTGCACAGGATCATCTTCTATGCTTTCCTTCTCAGCCTCTACCCTCTCAGCTTCTTCTTGAGTTTTTGACAATGTAGGCTTGACTTACATCTTGGAAAACATGGCCAATTCAAGCCCAAGAGCTGAAGTATAGTATTCAATCAGAACTTTATCAGATGGTTTATCAGCTACATAATTTTTTTTAGATAAGCAGCAAACCTTTGAGTGAAACTATGCACTTTTTATTTTCTTTCTTTCTTTAAAGCGCATAACCCTTTCATTAGAGCTGCATGAGTTTTCTGGACTTCATATTTACTTCTAAATATTCTTTCAAATGTATCCCAATCTGTGATTGAGTTTGCAGGTAGAGAAAAATACCATGAGGATGCTGCTCCTTTCAGGGTATGTGGAAACAATCTGCAGACTACATCTTCATGTTCTCCAACCCGTAGTCCTTCTATAGCCAAGTAAAAGATTTTCAAATGATCGTCTACCAAAATATTTTCACTAGGGTAAAACTTAGGCAACATTTTCTCAAAATCTTGAGGCAAATCATACAAAGGAGGTGCCAGGTTTAAAGGTGACCTAGCCTTCCAAGCAAGTGGTGAATTTGGTGGGTTGGGTGGTTGATTTGCATTTACATTTGCCATGATTCTAAGTGGAGAATGAGGTGGTGAATGAATAGGGGTATGAATAGGTGAGTGACTAAGGTGTATCTGGGTCCAACTGATTCAGAGGCTGAACAACTTACTGTAAGGCCGTTTCTACCAGTTCTTCAAAATCTTCGACCAACACTACGTCTTCCAATATAGGGAAGTCTTTCTTCTGATATTCTCTTCTGGGTAAGGCAGGGATAATCAGTAATCCTATGATCTTCTTTGCATAAACCCTAGTAATTATTCTCAAATCATCAACTACTTCATTATTGACAGAATACAAATGCTCTTTACCCTTCTCTTCAGGAATTAAATTGGGAAACAAACTGCTCTTAGAACTGTTACCAGTGGAGTAATTTCGAGGAAATGGGTTTCCTCGGCCAGCCATGCACTGGCTTCCCTCCTTCTAGCACCAAAAACTGTTGAGGCCTGGAAAATTGCAGGTAACAATAGTTAGGGATTCTCCCCAATAAACGTTCCCAACTAACATGTTATTGTTTGGTATGGGGAATCCATCCGATTTACTATCCGACCATCGTAGGTCAAGTAACAACAATAAAATGTTTTACCAGTTATAGCTCGGTCCATCGTGTATATTTTTAGTTTTTGAATTTAATTATGATATGCAAGTTCCTATCTAAAAATGTAGATTGATAGAGAATACGAGGAGCGGTCACATTGTGATGCGCAAGTCTTACCTCTCGTCTTAACTCTCTTGCATCTAAATCACACACATCAAGAAACTAAAACTAACTATCTAACCTATCCCTAGGGAGCAATATTATCATTTATCAATGAGTAATGTATTTATGTGCATGCATTAAGAGAAATCGCAGATAGATGTTACTTATTTCAAAACACATGAACATTAATATATATATGAACAACAAGATAGCTTATTGTTTATGAAAATCCTTCATTACTCACAGTGGAAATTTCATAGAATAAAATTGAGCGCATTCATAACAAGAACATATGTTAAAAGAGTTAGAATGATCTCACAGTTAATGGACACAAGATAAAAACAAAATAGTTCACATTCAATAGATCCATAACACAACATTTGAAGCATT
This sequence comes from Pseudotsuga menziesii, assembly GCA_001517045.1. Classification (NCBI taxonomy): domain Eukaryota; kingdom Viridiplantae; phylum Streptophyta; class Pinopsida; order Pinales; family Pinaceae; genus Pseudotsuga; species Pseudotsuga menziesii. The sequence continues at coordinate 160,026 of LPNX010887135.1, read as the reverse complement.
CTAGCTTTCTCCAACAGGAAACTTGTAATTCTTTATTGCAAAAGGAAATATTTCTTCTTACAACGTACTCTCACAAATATATCTTGGAAAAAGTCCATTTCTACATCTAACTCTCCTATATTTATACAAAACAGCAAAACCTTTGGGCTTCCCTCTGGTGACCTTTGGGATCCCCCAACTGTTTAAATCCACAATTTTGTATTTTAGTGAATGTTGTACAATACGTTACATTAAATTAAAATTTAATAGAACTTTTATAAAGAGGGACCAGGTTGGTCACTGATGAAATTTTCCCAAGCCTGGGCCTCTACTGCTATTGATTATGCTCAGTAATTCGTTGGTCCTCTTTTAGATCCTGTTGAGCTTAGACCTTCACTTTCTTCTTCTTTTCTCTATCTCTGCTTCTTCATTCTTCAGCCACTTCCTTCCTTGTTGCCTCCCTTTTAGACATATCTTATTTGTAGTAGCAATCATTCTATCATAAACACAGCATGTTCTTATACCACTTAGCGTTTGACAAAGTAACACAAACTGTATCAAAACATACATCCTGTAAAATGAACTATCAACAATATTAATGCATGAAAAGAAAAAATGATAATGCAAAGAAAATCCTACAAGTTCGTATCTTGAAATCCGCTAAATCCACTGTCTAAACTAAAATCACAAGCCCGAAAAATAGACTCTTCATCTCAATCCAGGCCGCATTTGGACTTACTCAAAATCCTCCAAAGAAAGCATGAATCACAACAATCTAACTGCCAATCTGAACCCTAAACTGCGCTCCTCATCTCATTGAAAACTAGACTCGACCAAAACCCACGAAACAACTCTGCCATCATAAAATAGAGTAAAAGCACATAAAAAAGGCAGGAAAAACCCTCTCGGTGAGAAGAAATACTAAGGATCATGTGAACACAAAACTCTCATTGGTGGGTGAAAGCACTATATGCATCGGCAGGATAGTTCACTATGAAGCCGCAATGGAGGGATACAAACTGACTACGGATTCTGCGATTAAATAAAACATCGATGATCAAGAGCTTTAAGACTATGCATCGACAAATTCCACATCTATTGACAAACAAGACCTCTAAACATCGGGCCCATAGATCACTATGCAGCCGCAACGATAAGAAGTAGATAGACTAATGGTTCTGCGACAAAGAAAACTATCGGCAATCAAAAGAACTAAGGACTGCGGATCGACGATTTTAAAGCTTAACGCGGCCGCCGTGTCAGAAACAAAAAACACTAGCCCTCCAATCAAATTTAAACATCATTTCGATAGCAATAAAGCCAAAAAAATATTTAACAATAAAACCAAAAGACCACATAAAGCGCACTGCGAAAACAGGGTTATCCATCGGCAGCATAGAGAACTAATGCCCCGATTCGTTGTTCAAATGACTTTTGATAGCGATAAAATTAGTTCATCGAAGAACAAAAGGTTTGAGCAATAAAACCATGGAATCATTGAGGACAAACTGTTTGTTGGAACGTTCTCTATTTTCCCTCCGAAACAGCGCTGATATAGAAAACTAATTCCGTAACACAAACATTAATAGACTTCCAACAATGAAAAAATATCAAAAAAACAAAGCGTTAAGTGTTCAAAAGACTTTCGGCTAGGAAGCGATAAAATTAGTTCATTTAACCTCCGAAACAGTGGCGGCATAGAGAACTAAAGTTTCGACTAAAACTTCAACTAACCTCCAATAGCGATAAAACTCCATAATCAAAAGCTTTCACTAGACAAAGGCAAAATTTGATCATCCAACTTCCAAAACGAAGGAAACATTTTATCTCAATTCAAACTCAAGAAAATCCGAATTGTAGCAGAGGAAAAATAGAGTTTAGGAAACCAAATAATCCCAGGCAAGATAAAATTAAAATAGGAGGGTCCAAAATTTAGGAAAAAAAAATTGGAACACAGTTGCAGCTGCAACACTATCCTATCTCTATTTTTTTTTGCACAGTGCCTCAGGAATTACACGGTTCTTTCTCTGTTCGATATGGCTTCAAGCGGCTACCATTCACAAGATTTGGAATCACCGCCCCATCTAACTGCTACAATTGAACTGCACCCCCAAAGGTAATAGAATTAACAAGATAGGGTCCTAACCAATGCATTTGTAACTTACCTGCATGCTTCAAGAACTTGCTGTCGTAGAGCACCACTAAATATCTTTGCTGAAACTGTTTTTTTTGATATGGTGATCATGCCATGCCTTCTGTCGATCCTTCTTGAAGCGCTAATGGAATCCCGCAATAAAATAGTCTTCTTCAAGCTGTATTAACTGCACTGCATGCTCTTCTAGCACAGCTTCATCATCCATGCTTGTCGTGGATGCAATGCATAGATTGGAAATGATGTACTCCATAGGCATGACTTCCTCTTGCCCATATACCAATTTGAATGAGGTTTCTCCCATTAATCTCTTGCAAGTGGTGCGATATGCCCATATCACAGCTAGAATTTTCAAATCCTAGTCATCTCGGTTAGCATTACATGCCTTTGTAATCACATTCTCCAAGATTTTATTGAAGGCTTCTACGGTCCTATTTTCCTACAGATGATATGGTGTACTTTTATTGTTCTGTATCTGCAGTTCCTTCGTTAGTGCTCATACTGTGCGATTGATAAAATGGCTGCCCTGGTCGCTCATCAATACTCTTGGACATCCAAACTGTGTCATAAGGTGATCAAATAGAAATCTTGATGTTGTCATAGCAGTACAGTCCACAATTGGGGAAGCCTCCGACCATCTTGTCAAGTAGTCTATTGCTATGATAATGTATCATGAACTAGTTCTTTTTTCAGATGGGTTGATTGGACCCACAAAATCCACAGCCCATTTATCAAAAGGTTGCAAAGTCACCTATGGCACTAGCGACATCTCATCTCGTTGCGATGGATTCCCAGTGCATTGACATACATCATAGCTTTGTGCATAATCTGTCGCATTGTTGTGGATGGTAGGCCAACAAAGACCTACACAAGGTACTCTCCTTGTTGTTGCACGACCTCCATAGTTCCCCCCAACGACTCTTGCATGTGCTTCCTCCAATATTTTCCCTTGTTCATGTGGTAAAACGCATCGCCTCAAGATTTCATCTGGTCCCAGCTTATACAGGTGTCTAACAATCAATTGATAATTAGAATCTTTAACCACTAACTACTTCCTTTGACTTGTGGAAAGTTCTTCTGGTGCGATTCCTGTCACCAAGAACTGGATTAATGGGGAATAATGGTTATATTCCATGTCAACTCAAAATAACTGCGCATCGAGAAGTCCATCTTCAATATTAGTAGGCTCTTCGCCTGTTTCGATTCTGGATAAATGATCGGGGCCAACATTCAAGAGACACGACTTTACAATTATTTCAAAATCAAACTCCTGAAAGAGAATTAACCAATGACATATCTTCCCCACCAACATAGGATTATTGACCAGGTACTTCAAAGTAGAGTGGTCAGTAAACATCTTGAAGTGGCCACCTAAGAGGTAATGTCTGAATTTTTGCAGCACATAGACCATTGCGAGACCTTCGTGCTCTGTGGTCGTGTAATTCCTCTTAGCGAATGATAGATTTCGACTAGTGAAAGAAATTGGGTGATCCATATCTCCTTCTTCGGGCTGTGCGAGCACTACTCCTAGTGCAACAGAAGATGCATCACTATGCACATGGAATTCTTTGTTCCAGGATAGGAATACAAGTATTGGTGCTAAAGCCATCTTGGCCTTTAGTGTGTCGAAGCTACCTTGAGATTCTAGACTCCAGATAAAGACAACATCCTTCTTTAGTAGTTTCTCCATCGAGGCAGTGATTGTAGCATATCCTTTAATAAAATTGCGATAGTATCCAGTGTGTCCCACTGTTTCCCTGAGCATATTTACATTGATTGGTGGTGGCAAGCTCAAAATGATTTCTATCTTTGCAAGTTCAACCAGTAATCCCTATTTGCACACAATTTGAACCAGCAGGATTCCAAATGATGCGCAGAAAATGCACTGTTTGGAGTTCAATGCAATCTGATGCTGTCGACACCTCTCTAGCATCAGTCAAAGGTTTTACAAATGATCCTTGATCAGGCCATTCACTATCCAATCATCCATATACACTTGTAGGAACTTCTGAATGAAATATTTAAATTTTGTGACAACAACTCGGGAAAATATTGCGGGTGCATTATTCAACCCAAATGACATCACTGTGTATTGGAAGCAGCCCCACTTAGTGACAAAGGTAGTTTTGTGTCGATCCTCCTTATCGATTCTAATCTGGTGATAACCAAAGAATCCGTCTGTGAAAGAGTACATTTCTTGACTGCCTACTCCTTCAAGTACCTCATCAGTGAATCGGGTTGGAAATGGGTTGTGCATACAGACATCATTCAATTTTCTTAAGTTGACATAGATTCGAGCTTCACCTGTTTTATTTTCTTGGACCACCATGGGGATGATCCATTCTGATTCTTCTACCAGATCAATGATTCTAGCATCTAGCATCTGGCCGAGTTCATCCTTGACTCTTTCTTTGTATCACAGATTTAGGTGATATGGACTCTATCGTACTGGTTTCACATCTAGTTTTAGCGGGATCTTCATTTCTTCTAGATCACCTAGTATCCCCTTCATTTCTAAGAAATTAGTTGGAAAGAGATATTGAAATTCATGTAGCGGGTCTATGGTTTTTTCCATGGTCTCCTCATCCCAATAGTCCCCAACACTTGCGAACTTTGGGTTTTCTTCTGTCCCAATGTTAACCTTTCTGATCTTTAATGGCTAACTCATGGGATCAGTTGGTACATCTGGTGCTGCAACGTCCCTAATTCCTTCTGTCTCTGGGACATTTATATTCCGTAGCTCATCATTATTGACTGCATGTGGCACTGCGCATGTGGATCTACGGGGTATGCAACTGGTACAAATTTTAGAACCATGTCCCAAATAATCTGAAGTGCATTGTTAACATCAGGTTTAGCTTCTACAAAATGAAAGGTCTATGCAAAGAAAACCATGAGCTCCTCCCAAGTGGTGATGTCCTGTCTCATCTCCACTAATACATACCATGATCTCGGCATTTCATCTAGGGTGTGAATAAAGGCATGGACCCATTCATCCTTTGGCCACAATGCCCACAATGTTTGGAATTCTATCAAATGGCCGCTAGGGTTATTCTACCCATCATACCACCCAATGCGGTATTCTTCTACATTGTCAAAGTGAACTATCATCAAGCGTCGACACTGGGCCCATCCATTAATTGTCTTTTTGTGAGTTTACCATCAATGTGTTGGACTAGACTTTAGTGCTTCTTCCATTGCTAGAAATCGCCGTGGTTTCGAGATATTTTATTCAAATTCCATTAACAACACAGAAATTTCAAGCATCCCTTCATAAACCGGTAGTTCTATAATCTCAGTCACAACATGGTGCAATGAATGCATGATTAATATGCACTTCCTAAAGGACACCTCATGCATTCGATTTTTCATTAGAGGAAATTTGGGGTCTAAAATGGGCCTTATAAGAAAACGTGCCAATAATCAATTTTGTGAGTTGGAATTCAAGAACCAATAGAATTTCAATAAAATGAGTCAACCATAATGGTTGAATTGACATATTTGTCATACAAGAAAACTACTTTTTTTGTTCGTATTTTCAACATATCTCCCTATGTTTTTACTCAAATTTCAAGCGGGAGAGCTTGTTGGATGCAGAATTTAATTCCGCATCCAATGAGTACCCACACTACATGCTTTTGACGGACCCTTCTACCCCAAAAATAAGAAATACTTGAAAAAACATGATGATGATGTCATCATCACATTTTTTCCAGGTATTTCTTGGTTTTGGGATAGCGAGTTCTGTCAAAAGTATGCAGTGTGGGTACTCGTTGGATGCAGAATTAAATTCCACATCCAACGAGATCTCCCACTTGGAATTTGAGTAAACACACAGAGAGATATGTTGAAAATATGAACAAAAAAAGTAGTTTTTTCATTCTTCCTCCAAAATTAATAACTATTATTTTATTATTTTCCTTAGGAGGCCCATTTTAGACCTCAAATTTCCTCTAATGCCAATTTCCCAGTGCATCCTCAGAATCAGAAGATGTAGAACTAGCATTGTGGCAACCGTGTTCTCCGTCAGTCATGGGGTGAACGTAATCTTTAGAGATATTGTAGGGATGATCCCACCCCTTGAAAACTTCATCTTTGCTGGTTCCATGTATCGTTGGCATTCATTAGGGTCCATAGGTGCAATGACCCGAATGTCTTGGTTTTCAAAAGTCATCATCCGCTTTTTGAAGTTAATGACTTCCATGCTATCATTGGCCCATCCAACCCCTAGCATAGTGGGGTAGGAGCCTTCACCATTAACAAATTCAATTACATAAAAATTAGCACGGGTCCTCATACCTTCAACATCTATGACTAGGTTAGATACCCATCCAATTGGTTGCACCTTCTATTGACTGGCTAATCGCAGCTGCACCGGGGAACATCCCAATGTCGATTGCCCCATCTTTTCCCATGTATGTTTTGTTAGTATATTTACATCTGAACCTAGATCCAGAATGAACGAGTCAAATTCATAGTCTTTGATCTGAATATTCATATGCATCTCCTTTCTTGTCTTTTTTTATCTACAGAGTTCACCGCAGACTCCTTACCCGGGTGACGCAATAAATTTTCAATATCAGCCAAAGCATCTGGGTCTCTTTCTAGTGACAAGCAACTTTCAAAGAATTTCTACAAGGTACAATGATTCTATGATGGTCTTGCCTTTAGTGTGGAATCAAAAGCGGGAGGCATTTCATAGAAAGGTGACTTCCAATATTTCTTGTGATCGCATCTCGTGCTCCAAGAAATGTCTCTTTTTCAATTATGATATCAAACGGTGCCATTAGAGGAAATTTCAACTCAAAATGGGCCTTTTAACTTTTATTCAAATTCCATGTCATCATGTGTTAGCCAATGAAATTGCTTTAAATTTGAAATACCGTATAGATCTTAAACACTTTTTTAATATAAATTTGGGGATAGTTATCATTAAAAAAACTATTTTTTTGTTTGTATTTTTGACATATCTCCCTATGTTTTTACTAAAATTTCGATCAGGAGAGCTCGTTGGATGCGGAATTAAATTCCGCATCCAACGAGTACCCACTCGGCATACTTTTGACGGACCCCACTACCCCAAAAACAAGAAATACCTGAAAAAATGGAATGATACATCATCATTCCATTTTTTTAGGTATTTCTTGTTTTTGGGGTAGTGGGGTCCGTCAAAAGTATTCCGAGTGGGTACTCGTTGGATGCGGAATTTAATTCCGCATCCAACAAGCTCTCCCAATCGAAATTTGAGTAAAAACACAGGGAGATATGTAAAAAATACAAACAAAAAAGTAGTTTTTTCTTTTCTTCCTCCAAAATTAATAAATATTATTTTATTATTTTAACTATTATTTTATTAGTTCATTTTACGAGGCCCATTTTGAGTTGAAATTTCCTCTAATGCTTCTTCTGTCCATCCAGATGAATTTATGGGTGGGGCCCATCCTCTCTTGCTGTGGCTCCTGCACAGGTGACAACGACAATGCCAACATTTGTTGTTCTAGGCTCCGTTGAGATCATTGCTCCCGTCCCTTTTTTATTCGGTTTTATTGGGGGATTCTAAATCAGCAATGAATTTTGGTTCAATGGGGGGTTCATAGGTTGGTTCATCGTCTGATTCTGGGTCGGAAACTGGTTCTAGTTTTGCAGCTGATTCTGAGTCTGGATCCGGTTCAGGCTCTACAACTTTGGGACATTCCCAGCCTACCATCTTGAGATTAACTGAGGGAAATTTTCGACCATGTGATCGATCACCGTGCAATATGTACATGAGCATTGCAAGTGTGGGTAATCTCTCTGATAATGCCCACATACCCCACAATTGTAGCACTGGACTGATCCGCGACCTTGTCTGAAGTCTCCTCCTCTTCCTTAGAATCCTCCCTGTTGCTGGTACTGTGGTTGAGCCATCTATTGTGGTATGCGATTCAACTGCTACTAGACATACTGTGCAGCTTGAACGTACTTTGCCTGTGGCTGGGGCATCGTCATTTGATTGCACTACGACTGCAGCACAAATTGTGGCTATGGTACGAAATGTGGTTGCAGCTGCGATGGTATAACTTGCATCTATGGCAGTGGTGTATACTACAGTCGAGCATTTATCAGATGAGGCTGGGTTTGCGGGTGTTGGACTGTGCGATGATCTTCACCCTTCACAAATTATGAATCATATGTTCTCTCTTGTAGCAGATCATATGCACAACAGTCTTTGTCTTCATGTCCCACTGATTTACAAAAAGAATAGTATAAGTTGGATGGTTTTGATGCCATTGTCTACATGTAGCTACACTTTTCGTGTCGGTTCCCATAAGCTTGACATATATGACACCATGGTACACTGCCACAACTTAATGGGTTTGGTGCTCCTTGAACTAGATAAATTCAAAAATGGGGGCAATTTTCTTTGGTGTGTCCATATGCATGACACCAAATGAACCAAATATCATCACGATCTTCCTTCTCCTTCTTAATGTCTTGTAGATGAAGCGTTATATTTTCTAGCTACGTCTGGATTTGATTCATGCCAACTGCGCTCTCTCCAATTGGTGAAGCTTCCAACTTCATCGCAATATCCAGAGCCTTGCTCTACATTGTGATCTTCTGCTGCATCGGTGGTTGTTGGCTATGAGGTACCAAGGCTGCAATAAACCACTCTTTATGCTGGACATCACTCATCTTAAAGCTAACCTGTGATATCAATGTCTTGAATATCTATTTGAAGTCCAAAACAATCTCTATAGGAAACTGCTTAATCTCTTTCAACTTAGTAATGTATTGAGCCTCAGACTTAGGCTTCTGGAATTATTCGATCAGTCCCTACTGGACTTCATCCAATGTTTTTGTAGGCATCCCCATAGGAACTTGAATGAATTTCATGAACCAATCTAGCGCACGACCCTACAGGGTAGTTTCTAGTTAGCCTTTCTTGACATCATCATCAGTGACCTGTCTAATAGTCCAAACTTCCTTATAGAGGAACCAATACTACTTGGGATCATTCGTCCCATTCCCATGGAATAAAGGTAACTTACTATCATCTCCCACCATCCTCGGCCTTCTTCCTACAGACGCTGATCTACTACTAGAATGTTGTTGACACGTCAGGCAAGCCAACATAGAATTCATGTTTCTTCTTGAGTTTGAAGTGGTGCATAGAGGCATGGGCACGTTGCTGCTTGGGTTTGATCTTACCACTATCCTGGGTATAGTCTGGATCTAGTCATCCTATTCATCACTGTAGGGTCACTTTGTCCTGTGTGGTTGTCCTTCACGGTTTTGCATTTCGATCGCAGCAGGACCTTCCCCTGTCCTCTTACTCTTCTCCCATCAAAAACTTTCTCCTCCCCTTGTACATCCACTTTCTTCCTCAACGTCCCTCACAGTCTCATAAAAAATTGCACCCATCTACCCCTTACCTTCCCATTCTTCTCCCCCCTTTAGTCGCAGTATCCACCACCTCTGCACAATAGAGTTTGACTACTCTAGGTGCATCTTCAATACGCCCTTTTCATAGAAAAGCATTTTAATTGACAGCTGTAGAGATAATAAGAACCTACCTCTGAGCCCATTGAAAAATTCTCTTTCCTCTTTAATGTAAGACTTGGTAGTGTCGACTGTGAACTCTGTAATGTACCCTTCTAGGATACTATCCATCCAGACCTCAACAACTCGCAACGCTCTATTTTCAGTTTCTTGCAGTTCCTGGATCAATTCATGGGTCCAGGATGTTGTTTCTCCTCCTTGGAAATTTTTCTTCTTGTATGTAAATTATGCCAACCACTCATACACTATAATGGGAAACTCACAGAAGAAATACTTGTGAGGGTCGTCATCTATGTAGTTCACCAACCACTTGTCTATGGTCAATCCCAAGTTCTGATTTTCCGCTTCAGCAAATTATTGCATCCTCTGGTCAAACCAACCTTGGATTTTTGGTCGCGTCGGATACCACATCCCCTCCTCTTGGTCGCAAAAAGGTCCTGACAACAAAACAATTTGCTGGCTCAACCCTTAACCAACAAATCCCAGTTGACAAGGGTCCCACTCTGTCGACACTCAACTCACCATGATCTCCCTAAGCATCGGACCAGATAGGTTTTACAATTATGCATCATTCATTCATAACTGCAATAGAACCATTCACTATTGCACATCATTCATAAATGTAAAAGAACCATTCACTATTGAACATCATTCATTCATAACTGTAAAAAATCTAGATCGAAAAAGAAGACAACATTCATAAAGGGAAAAAACATAGAATCATAGATCCATACTTAATATTCACTTAGCATTCATCATCAGTAATAGAAAGATAGTAAAGAAAAAAGAAGACAATGGTGATTCAGATCAACATCTGTCTTATCATATTACTTCTGTGCATCCACCCATAGATCAAAACAGATAACAATTCGTCTACAATAGTTCAATTGTTCTATTGTATCAATCGTTCTATGATATCTTCATTCACAATTCTTCTTTCTATATATAGGATTGCACCTTTACATTCATGGTCCACTTCTAACTAACTCCTAACTGATTTAATTGATTAATGACCAATATCCACAAAAAATGGTCAACAAGTACAAAAAGTGACAAAAAAATCAAAAGTAGTCTATCTTCCGCCTATCGCGCTATATTTGTCTTGTGCCATGTCTTATGAGCTTGCGCAACATTCGTGATGCTGTGTAACTTACCCCAACCCCTTTCCAACATTTTTTGCACCCATCTATGATCTTACCATCCTCTAAAGGCTTTCATATTCAATCTTGTAGCAAAGGTTAAGATCTTCATCACTCTAGGTGATCTTCAAGATCCTTATGTAACTGTATGTTCTATCCCATGGGTTCCTTCTGAGCTCATGCAAGGCCTTCTCTAATTTTCACACATGAGTCTTCCTATCATGTGTCTCAACTCCCAATGACTGCTCTACATATACTTGACTCATCATTGGTGCAAATGTCTCTTCATAGTCTGTGCCTTCTTTTTGTGAGAAGCCTCATGCTATGAATATTTCCTTGTATCCCACGATGCTACCATCTACTGCATGTTGGATCTTGTAGATCCATATGGAAGACACTACAGACTTCCATTCAGGTCTTGACATCACATCCTAGACATCATTCTTCTTGAATTGGTACTCTTTGATCATAGTCTCTTTCCCTTTCTTCTTGGATACTTCTTCATAGATGGAAGGCTCTGCATCAATGATGTCACTCAACAATGCCACATAACTAGAGTGTGTTTGAGGCCTCTTGCTTTCTTCAAAAGTATCATCAACTATCCTTCATCTTGGATTATTTCTTGTTCCCAATGTGGTCTTCATCTCTTGAGGTGGATCTACCATTCTCTTTATATTCTTCTGAATCTCTTTCTTTTTCCATGGAAGCTTCAGGTTCCTCTTCTGAATTGTCGTTACTTGTTCTTTGGAATTATCTACGAGTCAATTTTGGTTGCATGATTAGAAAATGTCATAATTTCCAAAACATATTAATAGTGACAAATATATGTCACATACCCATGCGACTATTTTAGCCAATGCTACAACATTCATCCATATCATGTATACTTATAGTAATTTCTAAATGCATTCTACCCCAATGTTATTAAGAGTGTGTACTACTCCTAATATTCCAGCAAAGAGGTTTTAATCTAGATAAGTAGTAATGGAATGTTGTACAACATCATTGACTTCTTACCCATCATGTGTAATTCAGTAGTATAAATGTAAATACTCAAACATGCATAACACATCAACTGAATATAAACAAATGCATGACCAAACAATATCATGAAATGACAATTGAATACTTATATTTATTTGTTTCGTGGGTAGAATCCTTCTTGAGCCTCCAGCTTCATCATCTTATTCATTCATAACAACATCATTTCTTATCCAAATTCTAAGATGGATAAGAGGTTCTCCAAGAATTGAGTCCTTCATGTTCCTCATCACTTGAGGGATCTTCTTTGAATCATGAGAGCTTGATATGCAGTTTCTCCCATCTTCTCTTCTCTTACTATGAGTCATACTTCTTCTTGTGTGCACTCTTCCCAGACTCCACTGAAGGTAATCACTTCCTTCTGGCACACATTGCTCGAATGAATGAATCCCATGATCTTGGGAGGCCATTAAAGGTGGTTATAAAAATATCTTATTCTCCTTCGATTGCTTCACCATAGAATCTAACAATTCCTTTTGGTGTATTCAAGGATGAAACATGAGGGATGAGATGATGTTTACTAGAATCTACAATTATTCTCTTGGCTCTAGCCTTAGCCTCATCTCCCTTTCGCTCTTAGAAATTCCTTACTCAAATACTGATCCAAGTCACTTTCTTCAAGGATCACAGAGGTCCTATACTTCCATACTCAAAAGTTGTTAGCTTCACCAAGCTTGTCATTAAGCTGGGTGTGATTAGTCATTTTGAAACGACAACCTCAAATGTAAATAACAAAAAATTAGATCTTACCGATTTGAGGTGTCTGTGCTGGTTCTAGAGCTGGTTGATCTAGGGTTTGTTAAAGAAACCCTAATTTTCAAAACATGGAATTTCAAACTTCTTATTAGATATAAATATGGGTCTCTTCAAGATGAGTTTTCCAGTGTACTCCTTTTGTGAAAACGAGGGAGGGAAGCTCCCAGAACAAGAATCCCTAGTTTTCCCATTTCTTCTACATAAATGAATGATATTGATTCTACTGTATATTCAATGGTTCATCTCCTTACATTATAAAACTTCTCCGTGGGATATTATGAAATTTACTCTTTCCAACCCCAGTGGTTAGAGAAAAAATGGATTCTCCAGGTGGGACTTATGCTGCTTTTCCCAAGGTGATTGGTTTGCAGACTGTTCAAAATAGAGAAATTGTCTGGACTGCCACATGTCACTGTTTCACATTCTGTGTCTGAAAAGCATACCACAAAAGCTACAGTCCATTCAATACCTACAACATCTTGATAAATTTCATTTGGACCTTCCTAGCCTGAGATATAGAAAATATCCCTAGGTCACCTGTTTATGAGTATATTCTGGTGGAGGTTGGAACCCTTATTTGGAGGAACCATATCTCCTGAACTATAGAAAAGCTGAGGCTGAAACTTTTAAAAAAGTGTACAACACGAATTTCTCTTCTTTTTGTAAAAGTTTCAGCTTTTGGTCCTTCTCCAATATCTCGTTATAGTGAAAGTGATAGGATTAGTAAATTCCATCTTCTAGGGTTTTCATGCATGAAACCCTAATTTCCATTAGTTGCCATTGCAGCTGTATTTCGGATCTATAGTGAAAATTTTGTGATTTAGAAATTGATACCACCAATAGATGCTCCCTAGTGATGCACGTTATCCTATCCATCCTTGCTTGATGATCTGTGGAGAGAACACCTTCAACTAGGAAGCCCTAGTTCCTACAGCTACACAGTGCCTTCTTTCAGAGAGGCTCTGATACCGTGTTATATTTTCTTAATATCTGATTGTATTATCTATGATATTTATCTGAAATAATAACAAGTACAACAAAATACATAAGATATAAAACATACAAAATACACAAATATTTTCATTGGGGAAACCATACAGGAGAAAACCCTTCAAACTTCTTCAGAATAGTAAGATGATCAAAAGAAGTAATAACAAATGTTCAACAACTATATTTCTCTCCTCCTATGACTGTCTCTCTCTCTCATGCACCTTAGAGAGTGTTCTAGGTGTTTATAAATGAGGGAGAGTGCCTCCCTATTTATACCCTTTCAAGTCATTGACCAAATATAATACTCGAGCCTACATTTCATCTCACATGGGGCCCACTTCTCCTAGAGAGACCACAATTACAAATTACATGATTCTACACTGGGGACTATTGCCCCAACTTACAACAAAGGTTGTACCTCAAGGTCTAGACATAATTTAGACATCTTATAAAGGGGTAACACATATCCCCAATGGGGGTACACCAACATACAATGATAATATACATTAGAATATCTTCCGAAGCTACAAATACATCAACATAAAAAAGTACTTAAATCCTTATTTGGATAGATATACTTTATGAGGTTGTTCATTCCTAACTTCATTGAAATCACTAAACCGATCAGTAAGTTACTTAAGAAGGATCAATACTTCAAGTGGGATAATGAAGGTCAAAGGGAATTCAAATTTATAAAACACACCATTGCCTCAACCCTAGTCTTAGTCAATCTTTATTACTATAAATAATTCCAAATATTTTCTTTCTCTTTTAAGGATACAATTATGTGGGTACTATTGCAAAAGAATGATCAAGGTTTAGGGTACCCCATATATTTAATGAGAACAAATCTTAGATATGTTGAATTGAAGTATACCTTAATGGAAAACCAAGATTATGCTCATGTGAACATAATGAAACACTTTAAAATCTATGTGGGTTACTCCATGATAACATATTATGTTCGATGTGATAAGGTCAAATGCATCCTCACTTAGCATGATTATCTAGGAACTAGAGGCAAGAGGGTAACCAAAATTCAACAATATGACTTAGATATTAAACCCACTGAGTTGATCAAATTATAAGGCTTAGACCAAACACCCATATAAGAAAATAATAAATCCTTAGGCATTAATGATGAATCCCACAAGATGATATACATAGTTGATAGATGCATTAGAACAACACGCTTGTGTTGAGGGGAAAAAAACATGAATAGTTAAGCATAACTATCATAGATTAGATGGAGAGAAAACTACTCAAACTCCACTAGGATTGTTGACTTAAAATTAAAGAGACAAGAAGAAAGAATGGCCAATCAAGAAAGATGGAGGATAAGGAACTTGGACCCTATTGGTATCGCCTCTGAAACCTTTGCATGTTTCCATCTAAAATTGAGCCACTAATTCCTCAACATTCCCAATCCTTAAAAATCATTGAACAAAGTACGGAATCCAATCACAAAAGAGGACATCATTGGTCAAGGGATGATGAGATATCAAAAACAAGGGTTTCTGGGGGAAAATGAAAATAAAAACTCAAGGAATTAGGATCAATTTCTTCCATCATAACCTCAATATGAGTGTTTGATACCCCCATCTCTTCCATGAGTTTCTTATTTATACATTATTGGTCATGGTTAAGACAAAGTGAGGTTGGTTTCGAGGAGTTATACCCAAAACATAATTTCAACCTTCACAAATTTCAAATTTTTTAATTTTTTTGTGCATTTTACAAAGCACACACTCCTTTCCTAAAGGAGTGAAAAATGCACATGTTCCCTTTAGTGGATCATGGTGTATGTGCCATTAAAACCATGATTTTTTAGTGAAAGTTGGGTTGGATTGAGTTGGTTTCTTGTCCTAAAGTGGGATAATCACATACGAATGACTCAAACATCTTTTTCACAACTTGTAGTGGCTATTAAGGAGTGTTCATATGACATTAGTGACATTTGGAGATCAATTATGGATATTTGGATTCCATTACAGATTCTCTTATACCATTAGGCTCATACATATTCCTTTTGGCCCACTCAAATTCCAATTAGTGCTATAATAGATGCCCCCTAATGTGTGAGGTCAGAAGGGGAGCTGACGACCAAAATACATTACAATGTTTGCAAATAACTGTTGAGTGGGATTAGGTGGAAATTCCTGAACATTGGCCTGAAAGGTACCTATAACATAGACCAATATATCAGATAACATTTCTTCACCAAGGAAAGAATACCCATGCTTAGGTGTAAACAAAAATATCCTCCAAATCAAATACATTGGAGATCCATGAAGTATATAAGATGTTGAATCATGACCATGAAAAGATACACAGTGTCTCCATGTCAAAAATATAGCATGGCCATGAGAAAATAAAATTTGGATCTATGTCTCAATAAGCATCAGTATAAGAATTGGAACTAAGGTAAGAAAAACTTTGTTCTTCTTATATGTCATAGAGTGTGCAGATAGTCTTGCGCAACTCTGTGTTGGAATCCGTTGACAACAACCCTTTTATTTTGGCATAAATGAAAGGGTTCCCATTTTAAAATTTGTTCCAGCAAGTGTATAATCAATGATGCCACCTCAGGTAAAAATTACAAATTTTGGAGTTTAGTTGGTTATTTACATTTTAGTTATCATTATTTGAATTATTTCCTTGACTATATTAGAGGAGAAAAATGAAGCACTCAAATAATTTCATTCATAGGGATCCATTATATCACTCATTATCTTGTTTACATTTTCGGGTTCCATGATTGAAAGCATGGAATCTAAAAAATGGAAACTATCCCTTTTATTTTGTAACTAACTCTATATCTCTTATAGATAATGTTGTAGCTTCACAATCCAAGGTAATATGTTATAGGCGTACCACCGATGTATAAATATTTATGGATCAAATTTGAAGAATTGTTGTCAATGTGTTTTTACAATGTTCTATATCACATTCTATTATGCAACTCTTTCTATTTTACCTTAGGATATTTCCTTTTGGATTGAACTATAATTCACCCCTTTTCAATTGGCTTCTTCATTATTTAATAAACCATAAATGACATTTTTACTTATTAATTTATGAGATATTCACTTGGAACAATTGCAAACTTTGGTTCTGTGGCACTTACCTTGGAGGATTCAAACAATTATTATTGTTTACTTAAAGTAATTTCATGTTTTATCAACAAGTTTTGTTTTCTTCATATGAATCAAAATCATTTTACATAGGTTCAATTTTAACCTTGTGATTATTTTGTTGGGCCACGAAAGAGCACAAGGAAGAACCTGAAGCACAAGTGCAAGAGAAAAAGTGAGAGCACGATGGGATAAAAGCAGGTAAAGTATGGAAGGGAAGGACCGAGCATAGAAAGATGCAATGAGGAATGTTGCGACAAGGAAAGTGCACCTATATTCCATGGAAGTGTGGTAGAGAAAAGAGTTAAGGCTGATACGCGGCAGGTCAGAAGACTGCAGGAGTCAGAGTCGGCAGAAGACTAAAGGACGAGTTTTTGCGACTAGTTATGACCTATACAAACATGATGAAAGACATTTCCGCGACTCGTTATGGTCGTGATCAATGTAACGTAGGACTTTTTTGGCCAATATGGCCTATCATCAATATAGTAGAAGATATTTTGTAACTACTTCTGAATGTAATAACTGAGTTGTACTCAGTCGACCCTACATGGTCTTGTAATTTATATAAATAAGAGGAACCCATTCTATATAAAGGTTAGATTCATTGAGACTTGGTAATATTAGAATTATTTTGTGGAAAAATAAGAGAGGAGTCTAATAGGAGAAGTTTGTTGAGCCGCGGATATGCAGCTAAGTGCACAGACCATTTTATAGAGTCATTTTGCAGCTGAGTGCACATATAGTAGAGTAGAAGAGTCGATCCAGGTTGTGTGCAGATCAATAGGATTAGATAGAAGAATAAACCAGAGAACATGAGAACAAGAAGACCCTGAGCCAAAAGACATATCTTAAAAAATCCTGTATGTCACAGACTGTAAGGTGCTACCTATATTTCTCATGCCAGATGAAGAGCACCTTGGTGGTTTTTACTAGATGGGTTTCCACGTTATTTCCTATGTTAATGAATGAATGAATGGGTGTTGAATGTTTAACTATTAATGTTGAATGTTTGATTAAATTACATTATTTATTTTTGTTGTTTGAATGAATGTTGCAATATTGATAAGAAGTAAATGAATGGATATCTAAGCATCATAGAAGCATTGTGTATTAGTTCATGTTTAACCACCAGTAATTCATAATATAAGTTGTATCACAGTCATTTTCCATCAAGGAATCCACTGCGTCACACTATTGCACCAGTTGTTAAGTTGTCAAGGACAATATTGTGTCACACACTAGTTGTGGCACACTATTGTGCCTCCATCGAGTAGTAAAAGAATCCAACCCTCCATCTCTATCGAGCTCCTTGGTCGCGCGCCACGGGACTATAATCCCTCACCAACTATGGAAACATGGTTCTGGTAGTTACACATTAGGATATCTCAAGTGAGAAAACGATTTCCTCATAGGTGTTTCCGGTTGAGCTTTCTCTGTTAGGTCAATGTCTTTGGGTGTTTTGTTGGATTGTGTTGTTTTTGAACCTGGGTCACGAGAGTGTTGAAAAGTAGCCAAAAAAATGGTTTCATTGTTGGGACCTTAATCATTTCAGTCAAGGGAAATGTTGTGGCATTTGAAAAAGAAGGAAATCAAGGTTTGGCTGGAGTCTAAGATGTTGGAATTTGTGCAAGAAGGGAGCACAAGATCGCAGTTAAGTGTAGAAAACTGGTTAGACCGATACATATACTCTGCTATTCACAAGATCTTCTTTGCAAAGTTTCCTATTGTGTTGCATGACTAGTTTTCAAGACTGGAAACTCGATAGATATATTTCAAAAGAAGAGAAGCGGCCGAGTGGAGTGCTCAGCTGATTCACAAGATAACCATTGTAAGTAACCCCATATCTAGTGCTGTTGATTTTTGGGTCGACAGTATTTTGCAAGGATATATTACTAAGTTTGTAGTAGAGACGATAACCTCATATAGTGATGCTGAAATAAATTTTTTCCAAGGGCCCTAAAGAAGGCATTTGTTATCTATAAATACATGGATAAAGATGCTTGTCTATGAGAAGGGTATTTTGTAGTTGAGTCGCATATCCAGAGGAGGGGATATGTTGAGAATGACCTACAAAGACAATGGGAAATGGTGAGTTGAAATTTTCCCAAGAAGTACAGAACCTGAACTAGAAGTGGGATTCCTAAAGAGTGGAAGGAGATTCAGGTCAGGAAAAAGAAGAAAGACAGAAGGAGGAAGACGAATTTCTAGTTTGTTAGAAGAAAGTGAGTATGAAGTTGAGTTGCGGCTAGACGAAGGGTATTGTGACGAAGAGGAAGAATATAGCCCAATTTATAAAGGAGTAGAAGAATCTAAAGAATCTGTAGAGACACCAAGGTTAGGACGCAACTACATCACACAAGGAGTATTTCCAAAGGTAAGGTCTAGAGCCTCATCTCCTAAAAGAGTTGTTAATACTGATAGTACTAGTAGAACAACTAGCGCGCAAGGGAGTCCACCTTCATTGAATCATTCTTTAAATAACTCCAATGCCAACTCAATGGTTGGGGAAGATATTAGATTACCCACATTTAATAGGAATGGAGTAGAAGATCCGGAGCATCATTGGTTCCTTTGCAAAGATGTTTGGATGGTTCACCAATTTCACGATGCGTACCTAAGAAATGAACAAATGTTCACAACTCTACGGGGCCACGTGCTAGACTAGTTTATGAAGTTTTGTGTAGTACCAATAGGAACCCCATAGAAGACCCTTGATGAGATCTGACTCATGATTATTTGTGAGTTTAGAAAACCCAAATCTGAGTCACAGTGCATCACTAAGATCAAGGAGATAAAATAATTACTGACGAAATCCGTATGGGATTTTGATCAGAGGTTTAAAACTTTGACAACCAAGGTTAGTTTCCAGATGTCAGATTTACAACATAAAGAGTGGATTATTGATGTGCTCCTACCACACATTCAATATCCTTTGATGCAACCAAAGATTGTGTCGTAGACGAAAGTGCTAGAGATAGAAATGAAGCTGGAATCCTCACCGATTGGAGATGGTGACACACGTATGACGCAGATTTAGTCATAGTTGGATAATCTGACCATGCAGCTACAGGACATCAAGAAGGGTAAAGAAGAATGCAAGGACTTGTGGTGCAAAAGATGTCAAACGGATGGACACACCAATGATAATTTTCCATCGTACATGAACTATATCTCATCAAGGGCGACTAATCCCTTGAGTACTCATGGGATACCCTGGTGCCGAATATGCTAGAATAGAGGGAATCATGATGAGGATTGTTTATATTTAGATAAAATTGGAAGTACCCCAGGCAGTCTTTTCTATAATTTTTGCAAATCGGTAGAGCATGGTGAGAAGGATTGTAGAGAATATCATTTCTTAAAGGAGAAGACAGTCAACACCTACTTGATGAAGAATGACATGCAGTTTCTGGATGAACAAGTGCAAGAACACCACAAGCATGTGCCTTTCCCACAAAACAAATATCATAATTAGTATCAGCCTCAATATGTGCCACAAAACCTGTATGCGTCGTAGAAATAGTACCCATCATAGTAGCCACACCCTAAGGGAAGGGGGGTGGAAATTTTAGAGGAAGAGGAGGAGGAGGATTTGGAAGAGGAAGAGGTCAAGTTGTATGCTATAATTGTGGAAAATTGGGCCATTATTCTAGATATATCTAGGAACCTGCAAAGACCTGTTCATATTGCAAAGCACAGGACCATAATTTGGAGCAATGTCCACAGTTGATCGCAAAGTGGCAAGCTCGGGTTGTCGTAGGTCCTAACCCTGCGCAGGATCCGAACCCAAATATAAATCCTAACTTACATGTTCATATGGTTGTTGTTGAGCCAAGAGAGATGAGTGTTTCTGTTGTAACATGAGAAGGTGTTGCGACTGGAGATGTTAGAATATACCTCAAGAACAACCGTAGGTGTGACCCACGATGCATAAGAAAGTACCATTTGACATTAAAAAATAGAAACAATTATTTTTGGACGTACGACCTGAGTTTGTGGACCCATAAAAACCTTCGACCTTTGCAGAAGTTAGGGAGATTCCTGAACGCTTCCAACAACTATTCCAGAGGTAGATTTCAAAAAAGTTTAGTAAACTCAAGTCATTTATTTCAAGTTTGTTAGCACTAGTCCAAGATAAATATGCTATTGCAGAACTACAACAACTGATAGAAGAAACCCCAGTCGATTCGCAACCTGAAAGAATAGTTAACCATGTTGAAAAGAAATTTAAAATGGGGCATGAGTTAAGAATAAATGCACAAATAGGGGATTATGACATGGATTATATTATTCTAGACCTGGGGTCAGACATTAATATTCTGACATGACAGACTTGGGAAATCATGGGAAATACACACCTAGACTAGTCTCCTGTCCATTTGAGGCTTGAAAATTAGGAAAAGGTCCTACCAATTGGTAGGTTGAGTCAAGTCCCTGTCAACATTGAGGGACTACACACATTTGCAGACTTTGAAGTCATCAACATTGTCGACGACATGAAACCATATCCCACACTTCTGGGAATAGATTGGGCCATAGATAATCATACCATTATAAATTTAAAGAAAAGGATTCTCTCATTCGTGGATGATTATATGAGGGTAGTGTCACCCATTGATCCATTAGAGGGATACAGATATGTCGAACCTGCCTACAGCGAGGGAGAGGGTGATTATCTTGACCAAATCTACAATGCCACTTCCTTAAAAGATGATTACATACATCCTATAATGGATGGAAAACTAAGCTGGAAGAGTGCTAGTTCATGTAAATCAGATTCAGGAGAGGCTTTGGAGAACTTCCATAACATATTGCATGAAGTATCCACGAGGAGATGTGCCAGAGTTACCCAGTCTGTAAGAGGAGTGGAGAATAAATTGAGGGAGTCACCCACATATGAGGTCATGCCTAATATCGTGACCTTCCTCAGTGAATTTGAAGGACTAGTAACAAATCCATAGTGCTTGTCTGCGTTAAACTATGTACTGAAAGGTACACCCGCTAGATGGTGGGGTACACATAAGCACTCTGTATCAGAATGATGATACTGCAAAAGATTGTTGGAAGTTAGATTTGATGAAGAAGTCACTGTCGTAAGTCATAGGTACACAGGCCTATCAAACCTTGTCGAGCACATTAATCAGTGTTGCATAGCATTTGCAGAATACCCATGACAGGAATGGGTCCACCATTTCATTCAAACATTGGAAATGACACCCATAAGCTGGTAAACATCCTTGGAGTTGCGACAAGCAATGCATGATTGGGACAAAGTGGTTACATAGTTCATGCACACTTTTGCATTTGTGGATGAGCAACCGACAGTTGACGCTGCACTTCAAACCATCAAAGAGAAGATATTCACCAAAATCCCTGTCGAAGTGACAAGTTCCCACCATTGTAGCGTGACCATCCAGCAATGGATGGCTTGCTACAATCTGGATGGAGAACTAGATGATGATATGACTAACATAAACATACCAAAGTTGGAGGGCACACGCAAAGTCGAAGGAAGTGGTATTTCAAGCAACTAGTTCCTTAAGCCACTGAAAATCCAGAAAGTAAGCATTGGGTTGCCAAAGAACCCAAAGTTTTCCAATATAGGAGATTATTGGGATGAGGCGACAGTCGCGAAGATCAGTGACTTTCTGCATGAATTTTAGGACCTGTTCCCTACTAACTTCTCATCAATGAAGGGAATATTAGGAGATCTAGGGGAGATGAAAATACCCCTGAAACCAGATGCTAAACCATTTAAGTAGCGACCCTATAGGATAAACCCAAGGTACAAAGAGAAGTTAAAAATTGAATTGGATCACATGCTGGATGCATGAATTATTGAACCTATTAAGGAATTATAATGGATCAGCCCTATAGTGATCCAGGATAAGAAGAAAATAGGCGAATTCAGGATCTGTGTCGACCTATGGAAGTTGAACGATGCATTCCTGCATGATCCATTCCCAACACCATTCATATATGAATTATTGGAAAGCGTCAGAGGGAAAGAGGTGTATTCATTTACCGAAGGTTTATATGGCTATCACCAAGTCAGAATCGTGAAGGAGGATCGACATAAAATGACCTTAGCCACATAATGGGGATTCTACCAATATACGGTAATGCCCTTTGGACTCAATAATGCAGATGCTATTTTTTCTAGAATACTAGTCTCTTATTTTAAATATTTTATACATAAATTTCTTGAGGTCTACCTTGATAATTGGACTGTATTTGGTCTAGTAAGAGACCATATTGAGAGTCTGTGCATGATGCAGGGCTGATGTCTCTAGTATCAGATTGTGCTTAATTCAAAGAAAATTATTTTTTGTGCACCATTTGGTGTGTTGTTGGGACATGTCATGTGTCGCAACAGAATATTGGTTGACTAAGCAAAACTTGTGATTATCCTTGACTTTTGACCACCTACATCAGTCATGCAACTCAGATCAGTGTTAGGACACACATGATACTATAGGAATTTCATCAAAGGGTATGCAGAGATAACTGCACCCATGGAGAAACTGTTGAAGAAAGATGCAATGTTCCACTGGATGAAGGCTTGTGAGGAAAGATTGTACAAATTAAAGAACAAGATGGGAGCTGTGCCAATACTTGTATTTCCATAATGGAAGAACGAGTTCCATTTTCATGTCGACGCATCATTTGTCATGCTCGTCATAGTCTTGAAAAAACCAGGTGAAGGTGCACTGGACTACCTTATTTCTTTTGCTAGTAGAAAACTATCGATGACAGAGAAAAATTACATGATTATAGAGAGGGAAGGCCTCACCATGGTATATGCACTGCAGAATTTTTGACACTACTTGTTGAGTGGACATTAAAAAATGTAAACTGATCATTCAGCTTTAAAATACCCGGTCAACAAGTCAGTGTTGGGGTGGAATATCTGTCGATGGCTCCTCCTATTTCAATAATATGACTTTGAAGTCATTATTAAACATGGTCGACTAAATGTGGGACCTGATCACCTATCTAGGATATAAAGTAGTGAAGAACCAACCAGTCTGGAGGATAAATTTCCTGATGCACAACTGTTTGTAGTCACCTTGATTGAGGATTAGAATAAAGAATTTAACACTATAATTCACTTCCTAAGCATAGGATATGCACCTGAAGGACTTACCACTGTATAGAAGAAACATCTGGTTGTAAGAGACACTGATTTTACATTGATCGTGGGACACTTATACAAGATGGGCACGGATGAAATATTCTAACGCTGTGTCTTTGACTATGAATGACATTGGGTAATGAGTGAAGCACATGTCGGTGTCATAGGAGGACACTACATTGGAAAGGAAACTATACGTGAGATATTGCAAGCTAGTCTATGGTGTCCCACCATACATATGGATACCAAGAACTTTTGTTGATGCTGTGATATTTTCCAGAGGACAGAAAAACCACCGTGCCACAACGAGATTCCGCTTGCACCGTAGATAACACTACAAGTATTTGATAAGTGGATTATTGATTTCATCAGTCTGATCAGTCCGCTAAGGAAAAGGACTAGCGCACACTACATTATCACTGCAACATACTACTTAACCAGATGGGATGAATTCAGACATGTAAAATATTGTACCAGTGTGACTGCAGTGGAATTTTTATTTGAGAATGTGATAACCAGGTTCAGATGTCCAAAAATTCTGCTAAGAGACCAAGGTACACATTTTTTTAACAAAATGATTAATGAGATGACTACAGAATTCTAGATTCATCATAGAAAAATGACTCCCTATCATCCTTAGGAGAATGGTTTAAGCCTTCAATGACATTTTGGAGAATGTCGCTAACCAAATCATGCAATTTGCACCGAGATGACTAGGAACATAAAGTTTCAGTTGTGTTATGGGCTTACCTGACAACCTATAAATTATTGACAGGGCACACTCCCTTTAGACTAGTGTATGGAGTATATCGTGTTGAGCCTAAGAATTGTTGCACTAACAGAAATGATGTATGTGGATGTCGTCGAGAAAAGGTTGTCACAGCTCGTTCAGATGGAGGAAGAACGCTTTGTCACAAGATTTCATCAAAACATAGAGAAGCAAAGGAAAAAACCATGGCATGATCGCCATATCAGGAATAAGCCATTCAAATTTGAAGGACTTGTTTTGTTGTATGACAGTAAATTCTTCAAACATCCAGGGAAGTTAAATACACATTGGCTAGGGCCATATGATATCATGCACATCATTGACGCATGCGCAGTAAAATTGCATAATCTTGATGGAATGCCAGTCGCAGGAATGGTAAATGGAAGTCACCTCAAACCTTACTGTGATGGTTGTGACATGCCTGGGTAAGGTAGGAAGAAAACAAAAAGAGAAAAGAGGAAAGGTAATTTTTATGTCGCACATTTGCGATAAGGGTGTGCCAATTATAGAAAGAGAGGGAATGAAAGGATGGTCATGATTAAAGAGTAGATACCTAGAAATATTGAGGTGGTTATGACAAGAAAGAATCATTAATTCAACAAAGTAAGAGGAAAATGATGACGTGTGTTTTGGTCCCATCAGTTGTCTCCACCATAAATTTCCTGACAGGTACAACTCAAAAATCAAGTATGCAAGTTAATTCAGAATTCAATTATCGGAGAATCCCATGTGATCGACAAGACATCGATCTCCCATCGAATGATCACATGCAAGACGATCACATGCCTATAAATAGGAGGATTCATCGTCAAGGTTCAGTTTACTTGCACAGAGAAAAGAAGAGTGAACCAGAGATTGTGAGTAAGAGAGATGAAACTCACAGTTATTGATATTTCCAGTGACAATGAGCAATACGACGTTACGAGAGCATCCCATTGCTTGATCGAAGAAGAAATTACGTACCCAGAAGTTCAACAACAGGAAGAAGAACAAAAAATGATGGCACAACAAAGGCCAAAGACAATTCCTATGGCTGGTTTGGCCCCTTCTTCGGCCTTTGGTTTGACCCCTAATTCAGCCCTTGCTTCAGCCTCTACTTCAGCCCCTACAACGTTCCTAGCTCAGAATCCACCTACAAATCCACCTGTCAATATTCTAGTGCTAGGTCTGTGACCCTTTGTGTTGGACAGGGATATTCCTGAATCTTCAAGGTCCTAGGTCAGGGTTCCACCATTATCAAAGAAGCGTAAGGCTAAGGATACTAAGGACATCCCTGCTGAGGAGGCACCAGAGTCACCACCATGAAGAGATGCTAATGCCACCATTGAAGAGAAGAACATGTTACCAAAATATGTTCGGCCAATGAGAGCAGAGGTGCAAGAAGTGAAGCTTCCAATGAAAGCACGCTCTTACTTAGCGACACTCTGGATTCGTTCTGTCGTACCTCTCATGATGACCCAAACTAGTAAAGATGTAGTTTGAGGATACTGATACACACAAGCAGGCGGGCCAGGAGAGGAAAACTTACATGGTCATGCTTCCATCCGTGCCACATGAGCCACAGTTGGTCGTCACAATGGAGTGGGCGCGAGGTATTGAAAGCGCGGGCCTACTTAACCTGCTACTTATGACGCACTTTGGTTGGAGCACATAATTAAGTACATATGTCCAACATATTCTGGTTTTTTCTCATGGAGGATACTTATGGCTTGACTGACCCCATGTTGTGGATGTCGAGCTAATTTCAAGCATAATGAGTCTTCCACGTCAAGGAGATGACCTTGCACTGTATCTATGCGCAAAAATAGATATGAAAAAAATGAAGTAGAAATATGACCTCCAAGGTGTAGGTAGAGGATTCCTCATTTCCCCTATAGCTTACAATACGGTGAGGTTCACTGCAAAAATATTGTCTTGCAAGATTCTATGTAAGACGCGGCCCACTGAGTGCACTACAGAAATGGTAGAAATTACAGAATAGTGTGCAGGGGGTGTGATCTTCAAGTGGTCACAATACTTGTTGCATGAGTTGCTATAGGATGTGAAGCAAGCACAGGAGGACAGTAAGGCCAAGTTCCACTACTCCTAGCTCCTGATTTTGATTTCTTTTGTTGTTTGGTCGAACCCACCCGAATACTAGCCACTGGATGTCCCAGTACTTTTCCTTGGTGCAAAGTATCAGAACCTCTGGGAGGATAAGGATGACATGATCCGATAGAAGGACAATAACATTGAGTTCTTTTTACATGGAGAGGCATTGCATGACATAATAAAGCAACAACATAGAGTAAGAGCTGAGACAATGCATAAATATTCCTCTTTCATAAAATTCCAGGCTTGTGTCTGTTATCACTCAAAATCTACCAAAGGTTGTAGAAGGTAATCTCAAGGTAACAACAAAAACCACTTCAGAAAGAAACTGGCTTTCTTTTCTAGATATGGATCTCTCAGATATAAATTTAACAAGGCCGGATAATCGAAATCAATACTTTAAGTCAAGTAGATGGTTGAAACAACACATATACCATTGGGAAATGGAGTCATATAGATAAATATAAACAAACTTTCATACACATAATCCCAACAAAGGAAATATAATCATCTAGTCAAAGTCATTCATTGATTTTCAGGCAAATAAGAAAGAAACATGAACAATCCATCAATATAAAGCATCATAAGATGAATTCTATATCGACTTTAGAAGAAATATTTGAGAAATATCTGAAACAATAGCCAGAGAATAACATGTATGAATTCTGAAACTATTATACACTATGTTCAGATACGAAAGAAAGCATAATGGAAGGTAAGCACTTAGAAGACAATCACATGGAAATAAGGAACAAATTGTAATGTTAAATGACACATGAATCTTTGGATATCAACCAACATTCGACTCTGTTATTTACTAAAAAATTATAAGTTCTCAAAATATCAGTCTAAACATATGGGTTCCAACCCCCAATGCATCAAATAAATTCAAATATATACAAAGATAGCTTCTTCCCAAGAAGATTAATAACCCTATAATTTGTTAATCAAAGTTTTTGTAACTATATCCCTAAAATCTAGGAATAAAACTACATGCTTCGATTCAAACAACATATTTTTTTATTATAACCAACTTAGTGACTGTAAGGTATCCCGAATAAGTAGTTCCACGAAATGCAACAACTATCTTCAAGGATGAAGTATGTATTTGGTCTTCCCGAATATTTCCACGATTCTCCATTGTTCTACATTTGGGGTGTCATATTCTGTCATCTCTCTAATGGACACCTCCAGATCCACATAAGCTTCATAAGATACAGCAGGAAATCATTTCCTACTGATTAAAAACTTTTGCAATATTTCAAAATCCTCTGTTAATTATTCTACCATGATTTTCCCGGTCAACCCTTTAACTAAATCTTCAAACTTAGAATGGTCCATGCGATTCTGTACTAGCAAACTATGATAATTCTCCTGGGAAAATAACTTTCCTTTGTCATCCCAAAAAGAGGGGAGGTCATTGTCAAACAAATCTTTAAAAGCAAGTCTGAAATCCTTTATTTGCGAAGACATTGTATTAGCCTTATCCTGCACCGCCTTCATAAGTTGATGTTTGTTAATAAACTTTTTTGCCCATAGCACAATTGCTACTCTATCCTTAATTTCGATGTCCTCTAACTTTTGATATGTTAGAGAATTCAATAAATTTAAAGCATTATGAGCAGTATTTAAAGGCTTCTTTTCTATGGTTTCATTTTCGAACTTCAGTCTTTGAGTAGCTAAATTTACTAGTGCACTTTCATCATCAATAAAATTTAAATAGTGTCTAAACTTGGTGATTTCTACTGACAATGTATCCCAAATTAAATGCTTAGCTCCTTGTAGAGGAGCTATTCCTGTGCTTCTTTCCTTTAACTCACTGAAATTTTTCTATAATTGGCTTTTATCATTCAATGTCTTATTTTTCTCCTCGATGCTCCTAGCCAATTCTGATTTAAGTTTTTCATTTTCTTCTCTTAGTTCCTTAATTTCCACTTCCTTCAGACTTACCTATGACATAGGAACCAATAAATCATCTGTAGAGAATCCATTTAATATATTTTCAATATCTATAAGGGGTAAATCATTATCAACAGGGGTTTCACGAATCATCTCTTCCATAATTTGATTTTCATCATTCTGATCCTTTTTTAACTTTGAAATATGAGCCATCAATTCAGCTTTTTCCACCTCCCATTTGTTTTTCTCTTCTTGCAACTTCAATTATTTCGCTTTGTAATCCATCATCTCTTGATAAATTTTATCTTTTTCTTCTTGAAGTGTAAACAACTCTGAGGATTGAACATGTTCAAAACTTGGGATTTTAAGTTTCTTTTTCAATACCTGAATGGTATTGTCTTTCTCTTTTAAAATATTTTTGATTGCCTACATATTTCCTGGTTCAGTGCCTAAGCTTATAACATCTCCTTGAAACTTTTTAATCTGGATCAAATTTGCTTTATTTTCCACTTTCTCATGCTTCAATTGGACTTCCATATTATCTACAAGGGACTGTAACCTATTAATTTTCACAGTAGCATGTAATAAATCAGAATAAATAATATCTCCAGTTTGCTTATGGAGTTGTATCTTATCAGGGACACTAATTTTGTCCAACTTAACCTCCATTTCAGACACTTTCTTGTCACTTACCACAGTGAAATTTAAGGTATTCCTCTCTGCATCTCGAGTAGAAATCAATGATGTCTTTTGATTGATTAGACTTCTAACTCGAGGAAGCGGATTTCTAGTTTCCTTTGATGACTACATTTGTTTTTCGGCATAGCTTGATACTAACTCTGTTTTGGATTTGAAATAGGAACTGGGCTCTGTGTTGCCTTCTCCTCTAAAAGAATACTGATGTATCTGTACAGACTTTTTCGAAAATAAGACCATTTTCTTTGAATCCTCTTGTTAGCACCTCTATTTTGAACAGCTAAGGAAGAAATATGATGGAGGAGTAATAAAAGAATACATGAACTTGGCTATGTTAAATAGTTTGATTCTATTATCAAATGGCACATAATGGTCAATTTGGAACGTAATCCGATGGTGTAGACTGATTGAGGTGAAGATGTACGGGTTAAAATAGATCCGCTAGATAAAGATGTGTAAGAGATAAGGAGAAGCAGATGTGGTTAATGAATCCTGAAGATCAACGATGATGGAATAAATCGAACGAAATCTACGGTTGAGAAATACTCCACTGAATAAAGACTCACGTTTTTAAAAATAGAAAAGGCTAGCAGAATGTATACAACCAATATCAATCCAATGGCTTAGGAAGAAAGTGCAAACTCATCAATGGTTATTATTGGTTCCGAAGGATAAACTTGTGATATGGTTAAAATGGAAAGGTGGTAGCGGAATGTAAACCGCGTTACATGTGGCGACTCGAAGTGAATTCCATGGAGAAAAGCAGTTAAGGAAAAACCACTTAGTGGAGGCTCCAGAATAGACCGTTATATAAAGGAAAAGTTGACTTGGTTTTAAAAAATAATTTTATTTGAATGCTGCGGACGCGCGAAGGAGACAACCCACCATCTTTCTGAAGTCAACCTTACATATCTATAGTCACAGTCACAGGTAAGCTTTAAGACACTTAAGCTTCATTCAAAGAATTATTGCCATTATTAGTTATGGAAAGAGAACAAGGGTTAGGAGTTTTAAGCAGAGTTCTGGATGAAAGGGAGGAATTTGTTGTTGATAGAGACAAAAACGTATGTGACCCGGTTTTATCAGTTGGAAATGTATCAGTCTCTAAGGAACGGTTGTGGCAGTGTAATTTGTAGGGAAATGACGTTCTAAATTTCTACAAGTCTTTTTCGTATTATTTCGCCATTGAGCAAACTTTACCATTTCCTGAATTTGTTGAATGGTGCGTAAGCAATTACTCACCTTCTGAAAGATTCATCATGAGTCATACCACATCCAAAATACTATGTAATATTGATGCCAAAGCCATTCATGGAATACTTAACCTACTTGATAGTTTCCCTGACAATTGTGAGTCTGTGAATGAGTCTGTCTTAGTCAAAATGTACAAAAGTTGTAAAACCAAAATTAAATGTAGGTTTCTATCCAGTATTCCTAATGTAGGTCAGTTGTTAGAGGGTCTTTTTCTACCGTATAAAGTTCACATTTTCAAAAAAGCAATGCAATTGGTAATGTCCTTGGTTTTTCATATTTTAGGTTTAGAAGATGACATTCATATCAATGAAGTTGTCTTAGGTTTTTTATTGAGAATGAGTTCAATTAGTCTTGAGTCCCATTTAGTCCATTATTTCAGTCTGGATGAGTATTTAGCAGAAGTCATCCATATCTAGTTAGTCGAATTTCCAAAGGTCAAGTTTTTCAAATATCAATCATACTTGTTGAACATGTTGCTATGTTCAAATGTATCAGAATTACAATTCCTGTCTACTATTTTCTCTCCAAATCTTCCAAAACAAATCAATATGTTTGAGTTTGTAAATTCCATTATGTCTGAGTTGTACAAGTTGTTATTTGATGAAGTGTTACCAAGGGTACTAGAAGAAATGAAACTCATGCTATAGTCATCCTCAGAGGACATAATAGGATACTGGTTCTTATACAAAGATTTTATTGTTTTGAGGGTGTATGGTTTCACTGGGGAACCGTACAAGTTACCTGTTTTTCTAACTCTTAGAATTTTTGCACTTGAGTTCATGAGGGAAATATTATGTGCAGAGGAGGAGAATTTTGGAGCATTCAAGAAGTCTTCTAATATTAAATTTCCCCTTCAAGTTGGTCCATTTATTTTCAAAAACAAAAGTGCCTTGATGATTATGGAAAAGTCATTAGAAATTACGAATTTCCAGAAAGAACAAAGAATCAATTATGATCCGCATCATATAATTTCTCAGAGGAAGCAATCAAATAAAAACAAACCATTCAATCATCAGGTTGTTGAAGGTTTAGAAGAAATAGCCAATTTGTCTTGTTTTATAGAAAGTCCAGGAATTGATGAAAGTAGGAGCAGTGAGTTGATTACAGTAGTTCAAGCACCTGAAAATCCTAGCATTCTGAATAAGACAAGTCTTTCTGAGCTAGAGGATATGGATGTGGATGAAAACAGTTCATATAAAAAGATTAAAACACATTCTCAGGATGATCAAGTTTTAGGAGAAATAGTCTAAGTTTTAGGAGAAATAGTCTCAGAAGATTCAAAGAAAATAGTCTTGTTCCCGAAGAAGTCAGTACAAATGCATCAGTTTTCCTTTGGAGGTGAAGGTAGTGCAGAGCCCAGTTCAGATTTCAAATCCAGAGCAGATTTCATGTCAAGTTATGCTAAAAAATAGATGCAGTCATTGGAGGAGACCAAAAATCTACTTCCTCAAGTTAGAATTATAGTCAACCAAAAGGCATCACTAATTTCTACTTGGGATGTGGAGAGGAACACCTTGAATTTCGCTATGGTTAGTAATAAAAAAGCATCTGAGATAGAAGTAGGGCTAGATAAAATCAATCTCCCCGACAAGATACAGCTCCACAAGCAAACGAGAGATATTATTTATTTAGATTTATTAAATGCCATTATAAAAATTAACAAATTGCAAGCCCTTGTAGATAAAATGGAAGTCTAGTTGAAACATGAAAAAGTAGAGAATAAATAAAATCTAATCCAAATTAATAAGCTGCAAACAGATGTTATAAGCTTGGGAAGTGAACCAGGAAATGCCCAAGCCACCAAAAATATTTTGGAAGAAAAAGACAATACCATCCAGGTATTGAAAAAGAAGTTGAAAATCCCAAATTCTGAACATGCTCAATCCCCAGAGATATTTGCATTGCAAGAAGAAAAAGATAAATTTTATCAAGAGATGATGGATTACAAAGGAAAAGCATTGAAATTGTAGGATGAAAAAATCAAATGGGAAATGGAGAGAAGTGAATTGATGACATAGATTTCAAAGTTGAAAAAATATTAGAATGATGAAAGCAAAATTATGGAAGAGCTGATGAGCCAAACTCCTGGTGATACAGATTTATCTCTTATAAATATTGAAAAACCTCTAAGTAAATTTTCTGTTGATGATTTGTTAGTGTCAATGTCATAGGTGAGCCTGAAGGATGTGGAAATCAAGGAATTGAAATAAGAAAATGAGAAGATTGAATCAGAACTGGCTAGAATGATTGAAAATAAGAATAAAATATTAAATGATAAAAGCCAGTTGCAAAAAAAGTTTAATGAGTTGAAGGAAAGAAGTATAGGAAAAACTCCTCTATAAGGAGCTAAACATATAATCTGGGACACATTATACGTGGAAGTTACTAAGCTTAGACATTATCTAAATTTTATTGATGATCAGATTTCATTAGTTAATTTAGTTATTCAGAGATTAAAGTTGGCGAATGAGATCATGGAGAAGAAGCCTTTAAACACAACTCAAAATGCTTTGAATTTTTTGAATTATCTAACATATCAAAAGTTACAGGAGATTGGGGTTGAATATAGAGTAGCTATTGTACTATGGTTAAAGAAATTTATTAACAAACATCAGCTTATGAAGGTGGTGCAAGATAAAGCAAATGCAATGTCTTCATAGATAAATGATTTCATGCGTGCTTTTAAGGAGTTATTTGAAGACGACCTCGCTTCTTTCTGGGACGACGAGGGAAGACTATTTTCTCAGGAACATTATCGTAATCTATTTGTACAAAACCGCATGGACCATTCCAATTTTGAATACTTGGTAAAAGGACTGACTGGAAAAATCATCGTAGAGAAATTGATAGAGGATTTTGAAATATTGCAAAAGTTTCTGATCATTAGAGGAGGATTTTCCACTGTATCTTATGAGGCTTATGTGGATCTAGAAGTATCTATCAGAGAAATGATAGAGTATGACACGCCAAGTGCAGAACAATGGAGGACCATGGAAAGATTAAGGAATACCAAGTATATTCTTCATCCTTAAAAATAGGTGTTGCGTGTCATGGAGCTGCTTATTTAGGCCTTGCTGTAACCAAGTTGATTATAATTAAACAATCTTTTATTAGAATCGAAGCATGTAGTTTTATTCCTAGTTGTTACGGATATAGTTAAAAAAAACTTTGATTAACAGATTATTCAGTTATTGATCTTCTTGGGAAGAAGTTATTTATGTATATATTTGAATTTACTTGACGTATTGGGGGTTGGAACCCATATGTTTCATCGATGTGTTTTTTGAGGACATATAATTTTTGAAATAAAAAATCCGAATGTTGGTGGATCATAAGATATTCCTGTGTCATTTATGTTATAGTCTATGCCTTTCCTTTCTATGTGATTGTCTTCTCAGTGCCTACATTCCATTTTGTTTTCTTCATATCTAATTCATGCTTGTTATGCTCTGGATATTGTTTCAGATATTCATTTTATAAACTATTCATGAGGAAATTCTATTCATTTCCTCATTATTTTATATTTTTATTCCTTTTTTGCTTTTTTGGAGGAATTTTGGATATTTTTGGAGGAAAAGAGGGTTTTATGGCCTTTTGGAGGCACTTTAATCCTTTTGGAGGCTTTTTGCATGGTTTTATGGGTTTTTGATGGAAATATGGTGGGAAAATGGACAAATGAGCCATGTAATGGGATAGATGAGGTAGTGAACCCTTTTTGGGTGATAACAAGCATAGTGTTGAATAGTTTAGAATTCATGCTTGTTATGCTCTGGATATTGTTTCAGATATTTCATAAATATTTCTACTAAAGTTGATATAGAATTTATCTTATGATGCTCTATATTGATGGATTGTTCATGTTTCTTTCTTATTCACCTGAAATCAATGAATGACTGTAACTAGATGGTTATCTTGCCTTTGTTGACATCCCATGTATGAAAAATTTGTGTTATCTTTATCTATTTGAATCCATTTCCCAATGGTTATATGTGTTGTTTCAACCATCCGCATAATTTTAAAGTATTGATTCCTATATCTGGCCTTGTTAAATTTATATTTGAGAGATCCCTTTCTGGAAAGAAAAGCTAGTTTCTTTATAAAGTGGTTTTTGTTGTTACCTTTGGGATTTACCTTTTACAACTTGGGTACATTCTGAGTGTTAACAAATTGGCACCATTACCAGGGAACAAAACTGCAAATCGGGCCTGGGAAGAATGACAGAGTTGTAAAGATCAAGAAAATATTTCTGTGGGAAAACATGAATTTTTTGTCAGTGAAGAAGGTTGTATATTTTCGCTAGTGATTCCAATTTAAGAGTATTTCAAAATTCCAGAATTCATTCTGGCTTCGAAAATACATACACACGGTAATTCTGATACCAAAATTTTAAGAAGTTTGGGAGATCCAGAAAAATTGTTTAAGAAAAAAGATAAAGAAAAGATAGATATTTCTCTGTTTGGTGCATCATCTTCTCGAGATTCTCATAGTATTTTTTTATCAAGAATGGGAAGTTAATACTGGAAAAGGTTTGTTTAAGTCTAAATCTAAATTTGATCTTAAAAACGCTGAATTTAACCTCCGTAGATTAGAATCTTATTTACTTGATTCGCTTTGGAGAGATCTGCAAGAGTCTGCAAAAGTTGAAGAAGCACTTGTCGTTCAAAATACTCAAAAATTATCAGTACCTCCAAATCTGTTAGAATAATCAACCCATATTTTACCCACTTAGACATTAATTCCATTATTTTTGTCTTATTTGCCTAGTTCATGTGTCCCACATTGTGCAAGTTGTCATTTTCCTATCTATAATGGTCAAACTTGCCTTATTTGACTCATCTAGCACATGGGAGAGCTAAAGGAATAAATTTTGCTTTATTCCTGGCCTCCTAGGCACCCTTTTTCTTTTTCTGCTTTATTGCCTACTTTTTCAGTGTTTTAAGGCAAAAGGAAAAGCTAGACTAGGTGAGGTTGACTAGTTTTTTGTCCTACACATCCTCCTCTGTTTTCTCCATGCAAAAGCATGTATGAGCTGCCGTTCCACCACTCTTTAGCTTGCCTAAGCCATTTTTACAATTCATGAGCTCCATGACATATTTGGGATCAGCTTTTTACACCTATGGGGGATTTGCATTTTTTTAGTAAGCCTGCTTTATGCTAGATTTGAATTGATCCTCATGAATTCGAATCCATGATGTATGTTATTTATTCAGCAACCTATGTTATTATAGGGTTGGCTATTGTACACTGATTTAATACAGTTTAGTGTTCAACTCCAATTTTCAGTCTCTTTGTGAGTGATTTTGCATGATCAATTGTTAATTGTTGTGAGTAAAATTAATCTATCACCTGGTTCAATTTCCACATGGTATCAGAGCCATTGTAGGTTGTTTCTGTCCTTCAAAAATTGTTTTGCAGGTTCGACATCAGTGACTGGGAGCCTTCTACTGACAGTCGGGACAGACTTTCTAAGCTATGGATCAATCACAGAAAACTATCTTGACTCCCTTTAATTTGTTTGAATGGAAAGCAGAGATGGAGATACTATTGAGAGCGAAAGGCCTCTACAGGGTGACTATGGCAACAGAAGCAGAGCCCAATGCAACTGTAGAGAATATAAAATGGCACAACAGGAGGGATGAGGCTTATGGCCTCCTATGTCTGAGTATTTCCAGAGACCTCCTTTTCCATCTTGATGGATTGACACCAACAAATGAAGTATGGGAGAATCTTGATGATATTTTTGGAAAGATAGATGAGATGAGGGGACATCAAATAAAAAATGAGATGATTTCTCTGAGTCCAACGAGCTTTGAATCCCTGCAACTATATTTCTCCAAGTTCAAAGCACTAGTTTTGCTGCTGAAACAGTGTGGTATTGAAAAGAAAGATGATCATCTCATATTGGCCATCCTCTCAAAGCTGGGCCCTGATTATTCAGTGTTTGTTTTGACCTTCTATGCCTCAAAACTGACAGCTCGAACCTGGAAGATGCCTAGCCTTGCAGATTTCATGGAATCTCTCACACAAGAACAGGACAAGCTAGTGATGATGGGAACCATCAAACCATCCAAAGATCAAGATTTGATTGCTGGAGATTTGAGGGTGGATTCAAAAAGAAAAAAGAAAGCTAAAAAGCCACCTGAGCAAAAGAGAGACAAGAAACAATCTCCGGAGGATCAACAAGGTCCCAAGAAGAACTACCAGAAGAAGAAAAACAAAGGTGAAATGAACAAGTGTGCATACTGCAATAAGGGAAATCACTCTGAAATCTCTTGTATGAAAAAGTAGATAGACATGCTGACCCAACTCCTGGAGAAGAATGGTGTCTCCCTTCCAGAAAGCTCAAAGAAGAGAGAAGGAGGATCAAGTTCAGATGACAGAGAGAGAGTTCATGCTCTAGTTGCTGGCACATCAAGATCACCCAGTTTTATCATTGATTCTGGAGCTTCAAGACACATGCTTTCGACTAAGGAGGCCTTCTCCTCACTGGATATGTCAAAAGGACCATCTATTGTACTGGGAGATGACTCTCTCACTGAAAGTAAAGGTAAAGGAAGGATAGATCTTGATCATGGTCAGTTCAGCAATGTGCTGTATGTGCCTAGTCTTGCCTCCAACCTCCTATCAGTGTACTAGATGACCCACACTGGGTCTCCAAAGAAGGTCATATTCTCCCCTGATGAAGTTGAGATCACAGAGATCTCAAGTGGTAGAGTCATTGCAAAAGGAGTTGCAAATCATGCTCAAAAGGTATACATGTTCTCACACTTCCTACCTTACTCAAACCCCTCTGCTCTTCTCATTCATGCTAATGAAGCCAGCAAGCTTTGGCATGAAAGATTTGGCCACCTAAACTACAAATATCTTTCTGATCTTAGTGAAAAAGAGATGGTCATAGGGTTTCCCAAGATAAAATTTTCCAAAGGAGTCTGCCAAGGTTGTATCCTAGGAAAACACCCAGAGCACAAATTTGAGAGAGCTAGTCATGAGAGAACCTCTGCACCCCTCGAGCTAATCCACAGTGATTTTGCTGGCCCATTCCCTCATATGTCCATGATTCAGGCCAAATATGCATTGAATTTCATTGATGACTTTTCTAGGTATTGCTGGGTTCACTTCTTGAAACACAAGTCTGAAGTTTTTGGCCTATTCAAAGTCTTTAAGGCTTTGGTTGAAAACCAGTCTAGAAGGAAACTCAAGGCCCTCAGATCTGACAATGGTGGTGATTATGTCAATTCTGAGTTTATTAATTATTGTGCAGATGCAGGTATTTAGATGCAGGTATTTAGATGCAGCATTCTATCCCTTACACACCACAACAAAATGGTGTTGCTCAGAGGAAGAACAGATCACTGAAGGAGATGGAAACATGCATGATGGAGGCCAAAACTTTGCCACCAAAGTACTGGGACAAAGCTATCAACTATGCAGCCTATATTTAGAATAGGGTGCCTCATAAACAGCTTGATGGCATGGCTCCCTTCGAAGCATGGAGTGGGCACAAGCCAGATGTGACCCATTTCAGGATTTTTGGCTCAAAGGCTTGGGCTAGAATTCCAACAGAGAAGAGGAAGGCTTTGCAGCCCCAAAGCCAAG
The DNA here is from genome assembly GCA_001517045.1 of Pseudotsuga menziesii. Lineage (NCBI taxonomy): Eukaryota > Viridiplantae > Streptophyta > Pinopsida > Pinales > Pinaceae > Pseudotsuga > Pseudotsuga menziesii. Next base: position 121,850 of record LPNX010887135.1, on the reverse strand, counting down.
AGTGTCTTTTTGTTGGATACTCTAAAGATTCAAAAGGGTACAATTTTATAAATTTGAGCACAAACAAAGCCTTCATCCAAAGGTGTGTTCAGTTTGAAGAAGAACCCCTTGCAGCAGTGGAAGTTGGTGAAGCCTCTTCACCACCTGAACCTCAAGAAGTAAGTAAAGAGTTTGTTGAACATGATGATTCTGATTTGTCTGATGGATATGAGTTTATTGCATACCCTAACAGCCCTACAAGGACAAAATGGGCAGCCAAGACACTACATGCAACAGGTGAGCTAGTTGGGGATCCCAATGACCCAAGGAGGACTAGATCTCAGTTTGAGAGTGGTATGTGCATGAAGGATCCTATGTTTGCTGAAAAATTCTATTTGATGGTGGAGTCTGATCCTCAAACATATGAAGAAGCAGCAGGATATCCAAGATGGAAAACATCCATGAAGGAGGAGTTCATCTCACTCCAGAAGAGCAACACATGGGAGCTAGTGGATCTTCCCCCAGGGAGAAAACTAGTACAGTGTAAGTGGGCCTATAAGACCAAATTTACTGCTGATGGTTCACCACTAAAGTACAAGGCCATATTGGTATCCAAGGTCTACTCATAGGTTCATGGCATAGATTACAATGAGACTTTTTCCCCAGTGGCAAAGATGGATTCCATCAGGCTAGCTCTAGCCATTGCAGCCTCAAGGCAATGGGAGGTACATCACATGGATGTAAAATGTGCCTTCCTGAATGGAGATCTCACTGAGGAAATATATATGCAGCAGCCTCAAGGTTTTTCTACTAACCCTTCTCTTGTTTGCAAGTTGAGAAAGTCATTGTATGGGCTAAAGCAAGCCCCCAGGGCTTCGTATGCCAAGATCGATAGCTTCTTGCTATCACTGAATTTTGTTCGGTGCAAATCAGATCCAAATGTCTATTTCAAGTTAGTTAATGGTTCATTAATGATCATTGTGTTATATGTTTATGACCTCCTCATTACAGGAAGCTCAAAGGTTGAGATTGATTCCTTAAAAGGAGCTATGAACCAAGCCTTCTCCATGACAGATTTGGGGCTCTTAAGTCAATTTTTGGGGCTTGAGATTGCTCAAAACAAAGCTGGAATCAAGGTGCATTAGTCCAAATATGCCTTAGAATTGCTGAAAAAATTCAGAATGAAGGATTGCAAAGAAAGCAAAACTCCTTTCCTTTCAGGAGTGAAGCTAGAGGAAGCTGATTCTTCACCGATGGTAAACAATACACTGCATAGGCAATTGATTGGATGTTTATTGTATATGACACATACTAGACCTGATATTTGTTATGCAGTAAGTGTGGCTTCTAGATACATGGATCAGACTCATGAGATCCATTGGAAAGCAGCCAAAAGGATCCTTAACTTTGTTCAGGGAACAAGGACACATGGGATCTTCTATAAAGCAAAATCTGATCTTGATTTGATTGGATTTACTGACAGTGATTGGGAAGGTGATAGCATAGATAGAAAGTCCAATTCAGGATATGTGTTCATGCTTGTAGAAGGGCCAATCAGCTGGTCAAGCAAGAAATAGAGTGCCATTATACTCTTATCTACAGAAGCAGAGTACAGAGGAGTTGTTAATGCAACAACTCAATGTTTATGGTTGCAGGGTTTACTTGGAGAGTGTGGCTTCGAACCAGAGTACTCAACTACCATATACTGTGATAAATAGAGTACCATTCGAATCTTCAAAGATCCAGTTCAGAAGCAGAGAACCAGACACATTGAGATCCATATGCACTACATCAGAGAACTTGTGCATGATGGCACCATTCACCTACTCTTCTGTTCATCTTCAGAACAAGTAGATGATATCTTCACCAAATAATTTTGTGAGAAGACCTTCAGCAATATCAAATCACTGTTGGGGATTTCTGATCATGCTGTGAAAGCATGAGTGAAGACAAGATTCTACAATTTTGTTTACAGTCCATGTTTAAGGGAGGATTTTCCCAAGTTGGTTTTGCCTCTTTCCTTGTTTAAATGGACATGCAGTATGTAAAGGGTGACTAAGCCTTATTTCTAGGCCCTATAATTTTCTTATATATTACTCATAAGTCAGGCTTAAGGAGGGGTGTTAGAATAATCAACCCATAGTTTACCCACTTAGACATTAATTCCATTATTTTTGTCTTATTTTCCTAGTTCATGTGTCCCACCTTGTGCAAGTTGTCATTTTCCTATCTATAATGGTCAAAATTTCCTTATTTGACTCATGTAGTGCATGGGAGAGATAAAGGAATCAATTCTACTGTATTCCTGGCCTCCTAGGTGCCCTTCTGCTTTTTCTGCTTTATTGCCTGCTTTTTCAGTGTTTTAAGGCAAAAGGAAAAGCTAGACTAGGTGAGGTTGACTAGTTTTTTATCCTACACATCCTCCTCTCTTTTATCCATGCAAAATCATGTATGAACTACCATTCCACCACTCTTTAGCTTGCCTAAGCCATTTTTCCAATTCGTGAGCTCCATGACAGATTTGGGATCAACTTTTTACACCTATGGGGGATTTGCTTATTTTTACTAAGTCTGCTTTATGCTAGATTCGAATTGCTCATGCATTCGAATCCCTGATGTATGTTATTTATTCAGCAACCTATGTTATTATAGGGTTGGCTATTGACTGATTTAATACAGTTTAGTGTTCAGCTCCAATTTTCAGCCTCTTTGTGAGTGATTTTGCATGATCAATTGTTAATTGTGGTGAGTAAAATTAATCTATCACCTGGTTCAATTTCCACAAAATCCACCTAGGCCAATGGTATCTAGATTTTCTCCTTTACGTTTACCTACTGTATTGCATGATCTTCCCCAAAATTATTCCCAAATAATTTCTTTGTTCAATGGAGAAGGAGACATAACTGCAAAGCAACATGTGGCTAAATTTGAAGATTTTGTGGACTTGGAGGAAGTCGATTATGCAAATGTTAAAATGTGGTTGTTTGCTCAAATTTTATCAGGAGAAGCAAAGAAATGGTTTAAATATTTGTTGGTTGCATCTATATTAACTTTCCAAGCTTTCCAGAATGCATTTTTAGAAAGGTGGGATGACAAACAGAGTCCTTTGCAGATTTTGTCCCAGTATAACAGTCTTAAGAATAGAGGTTTTGAATCTATTCATGAATTTTCAAGTAGGTTTATGAGAGTTTATAATTCCATTCCAGAAGATATAAAACCTTCCACATCTACTACTAAACTTCATTATGCTGGAGCTTTTGATAATGAATTTTCATTTTCGTTAAGGGACAGAAAATTAGTGATTCTTGCTGTTATGTTTACAGATACTTTAGAAGTGGAAGAAAATATGATGGCGAGTGGAAAAATGAAACACAGAGACATTGATAGGAGGAAAAAAGAAGAAAATATGCCTTCTACTTCTTCTTATGCTACTGATATTAAATTTGAAATGATGTTGAAGACAAAGGATAAGTTGATGGATAGATTTACTGTGGACAATAGATCATTTAATAGAGAACAAGCTGATCCTCAAATCAGAAATCCAAATTTTAGAATACCAAATCCTCCTATGCCTCCACAAAATAGGCAAAGAGATATGAGAAATCCAAGGAATCAAGAAGAGCAGCAGATTTGACCATCATTCCCTGAGAATTATGTTGATGATGAAGAAGATCCTACTGAGAATGAAATTCATCTTTTTGGGGAATTAGATTTAGAGATATATCTTACTGAAGAAGAACATAACATGTTTGCATAGGAAGATGGAAATGAATAATTTGAAAGGGAGTCAGAGCAGTATCAGAGGGGTTATCTGCATGCTATGGATGATGTATAGAGGAAGATTAGATTGAGAAACAGAGAATTTGTTATAAATAAAGGGAGGATAAATCCAAATCATCCTTCCACCAGTTTATTAAACACAGAAAAAGGAAAGGAAATACAAAAAGAGTCTGTTGTAAATAAAGAAGTTGAGAATGAAATACAAAAAACAAAAGGAATGAAACAAGTGGCACCAATATATGTAGAGAAATTTAATTCTAATTTTAATCTGTAGAATGAACTTTCCAAGCTGAAAATATCTATTCATTTTAATGAGTTGTTGAGAAATAATGAGTACAGAGATACCATAACAAAGATGGTTAGAGGTTAGGGAGAATTTCAGTCTGACATTTTCGAGTTGACAGATGACAATCTTACTATTTCATTTGGGCCAAAAGTTGAGACTATAGATAATGAAGAAGTTCCTCCTTTTTATTTGAGTTTGAATGTGCATGATATGGTGGTTCATAATGCAATGTTGGATTCAGGTGCATCACATAATCTAATGCCAAAGGGAGTAGTTGAAAATTTGGGATTGGAAGTGACAAGACCTTATAAATATTTGTATTCTTTTGATTCCAAGAGGGTGAAATGTCTTGGTTTAATTAAAGATATGGCAGTAACTTTGAATAAATTTCCATATAAAACAATAGTAATGGATGTGGTAGTGGCAGACATTCCACCAAAGTTTGGGGTGTTGTTATCAAGGTCTTGGACTTCAAAGTTGAAAGGTAGTTTACAAATGGACATGTCATATGCCACTATTCCTGTCCAAGATGGAAGTAGGAGGTTGTATAGTGAGAAAAGAACTCCTTATGTACTGAGAAGTCAAGATAAAACCAAAATTCATCATATATATGTTGTCGATACTGATTTGGGTTCTTCTATTTTCTTTTATGATACTGTCCCATGTGATTTGGAGTCTACATTACAAATGAAATATGAAGAAAATAAAAAAGGAGTGATAGAACAAAATGCCTTGGAAGAGAAACAAAAAAAGAGAAGGTTTGTGGACTATGTATTTTGATGTATCTGTGGCAAAGGTTGGCACTGGTGCTGGTGTATACATAATTTATCCTATCAGGGATTTTAAAGCTTTATCATATAAGTTAACATTTGAATGCACAAATAATGTAGCTGAATATGAAGCTTTGTTACTTAGGTTGCATGCATTGAAAGATCTGGGAGCACAGAGGATAAAAGTTTTGTGAGATTCAGAGCTGGTGATAAATCAGGTGAATGATAGTTATCAAACCAAACATCCCTGGATGAGAGCTTATAGAAATGAAGTATGGGATATGATTGGTAACATTTTTACAGAGAATACAATTAAGGTGGTTCCTAGATATGAGAATATAGTAGCTGATTCTTTGGCAGTAGCTACTAGAAAATTCAAAACCCCAAGTGCTGGTCAAAAGGAATATCAAGTAGACATTGTGAACATACCATCTATACCTGATAATTCTAAATATTGGTAGGTGTTTGAGGATGATATGTAGATAAAAAAGTTTTTAGAATTGTCAGGAGAATTTGTAAATACTCATATTGATGCTGAAAACGATAACTATGAGAATTTCCAAGATGCTGAAGAAAGCGAAGAAGAAAAGAAAGGTACTGAAAAATTGAAGGGAACTTTAGGAGGAAAAGATATCATTCAATTGAAAAATAATTTTATACCAAGAGGTTTGATCCCTTTAGATATTTTTTTTGATCAGAATGATGTTGCTAAAGATCCTAAAGTGAAGCCTGCTGATAATGCTGTTGAAGATAGGAATATCGGTACTAAAGAAAATCCAAAGATTGTGAAACTATCTAAAAATTTTCCTGCGAAGGAAAAAGAAGAATATGTGAACTTGATGAAAAGGTATACAGATGTATTTTCCTAGAGTTATGAAGACCTTAAGGAATATGATACTTCAATAATACAACACATTATTCCCATCAAGCCTGGATAAAAACCTTTCAGACAAAAGCTTAGAAGAATAAATCCAAAGCTGCTACCAGTCATTGATAAGGAAATTAAAAAATTATTTGATGCCAAGATTATCGTGACTTTAAGATTCTCAAGATGGGTTTCCAATTTAGTTCCTGTTAGAAAGAAGAATGGAGAAATAAGGCTTTGCATAGAATTCAGGAATTTAAACAAGGTATCTATGAAAGATAATTATCCTTTGCCGAAGATGAATCGTATATTGCATAAAGTGGTCGGGGAAGAAAGAATTTCAATGATGGTTGGTTTTTATGGTTACAATCAGATTAAGGTGCTGCCTAAAGATCAACAGAAGAATGCCTTTACTACACCGTGGGGCACTTTTATGTATGGAAATATGCCTTTTGGTTTGATGAACGCAGGGGATACTTTCCAGCGTGCCATGGATATTGTTTTTGCAGGAGAAATTGGCAAATTTGTGGTAATTTACATGGATGACATCTTAGTTTATTCAAGGTATGATAGAGAGCATATTCATCATTTGGAAAAAAAATTCATGAAGTGCAGAAAATTTGGTATATCATTGAATCCAAAGAAATCAAATTTTGTGCTAGAAGAAGGAAAATTGTTGGGCCACATAATCTCTAAAGATGGAATAAATATCGATCCTGATAGAGTCAGTGCAATCTTGAAGGTAGGAGAACTAAGGAGTAAAAAAGAAATACAATCATTCTTGGGACAAGTAAATTTTTTAAGAAGGTTCATGCCCAGTTTTGCTGAAATATTAATGAATATTACAAATATGTTGAAAAAGGGTCATGAGATAAAATGGACAGCGGAGGCCAGGAGATCTTTTAAGGAAATAAAACAAGCTATTTCGGAGGCTCCAGTGTTGGTGAGTCCATATTTCACTAAATAATTTTTAATATTTTATTATGCTTCAGAACATACTATTGCTACAGTTTTGTTACAGAAAAATGATGAAAACATGGAGCAACCCATAGCATTTTTCAGCAAGATGTTGAGGGGTGGAGAATTGAAATATGATATCATGGAGAAGTGTATGCTTTGGTTAAAGCATTGAAAGATTTTAGGGTGTATATTCTTCACTCACATGTAATTGCTCATGTTCCAACCGCTACGGTAAAAGGGATACTCACACAACCTGACCCAGAAGGAAGAAGGGAGAAATGGATAGCGACATTACTGGAGTCTGACATAGAGATTAAACCTACCAAGTTGGTTAAAGGGAAAGGATTGGATAAAATGATGACAGATTCAAATTGTGAGTCTTTACAACTCAATTTATTATATAGTCAATCTCATCAGTTGGATACAGAGGTGGAAGTAATGATTGACTTTGTTGCATCTCCATGGTACTCTGATATTGTTCACGTTCTTCAAAATTTACAAGCACCAGCAAAATTGAGTAAATCAAGAGCAAGATTGGTGAAGTTGAAAGATGCTAAGTTTTGTATTATAAATTGATATCTTTATTGGAAGGATCCTGGAGGTGTGTTACTACATTGCCTTTTAGAAAATGAATCCCAGCATACAGTAAAAGAATCTCATAAAGGAGATTGTGGGGGACATCATTCTTGGAAGGTGACAACAAATAAAATCTTGAGAGAAGGTTACTATTGGCCAACATTATTTTTAGATGTGTACAAAGAAACTAGCATATGTCATCAATGCCAAATTTTTTATGGTAAAAGAAAGATAATTCCCCTTCCTCTTAATCCAATAACAATAGAATCTCCTTTTCAATAGTGGGGTTTGGATTTCATTGGAGAAATAAACCTAAATTCCTTAGGATATCATAAATGGATCTTAACAGCCACAAATTATTTCACAAAATGGATCGAAGCAATTCCTACTAGGAGAGCGACTAAAACCGTAATTATGGACTTTCTTGAGGAAAACATACTGGCTAGGTTCGGGTGTCCCAAGAGAATAGTGACTGATAATGCATCATCCTTTAAATCCAAAAAGATGATTAATTTCTGTCATAAATATCATATCAGCTTAAATCATTCAACTGCTTATTATCCATAGGGAAATGGGTTGGTCGAGTCTTCAAATAACATCCTGGTAAGGATTATCAAGAAGTTGTTAGAAGATAATAAGATTTCTTGGCATACCAAACTCAAATATGCTTTATGGGCCAACAAGATTAGTACTAAAAGAGAAATTGGGATGTCTCCTTTCCAATTAGTATATGGAACTGAAGTTGTTTTTCCAATGTCATTGGGTGTTTCAGTTATGAGGTATTTTCAAGAGCAGCAAGAAGAACCAAACCACATGCAAATAAGGATAAACCAAATCATTGAGTTAGAAGAGCAAAGGAATATAGCTTATGATAAATTGTAGACACACCATGAAAAAATGAAATATACTTTTGATAGAAGGGTGAAAGAAGAACAGTTCTATATTGATGACCTGGTGTTAAAATGGTATTTTCCTAAAGAAGATAAACATGGAAAATTTGATCACATGTGGGTAGGTCCTTATGTTATTGCAGGTCACAGAGGGGAAAATGCATTTCTTTTGGAATATCCGAATGGGGTTTCTCTGGAAAGTAACCCTGTCAATGGAAGATTTTTGAAGCATTACCTGTGCTAAGGTGGAAGGTAAAGGTGTACCATAGTTTGTAAATATTTGTTTTCTTGAAAGCAGTACAAATGGTGAGCCAAATATTTTTGAAGCCCAGAGTGAAGGCCCTAAGATTTAGGAGGTAAACCATTTTTCTTTACAAGAAATATATCAGATAAAAAATAAAAAGTTTGAAAGTTTGGATACAAAGATTCAAGACAGGAACCTGGTCTACGAGTTCTTTGATACCTCACAGGGAGTATATCATCCCCAGTTGGAGCCAGTTATTAGCACCTCTATTTTGAACAGCTAAGGAAGAAATATGATGGAGGAGTAATAAACGAATACATGAACTTGGCTTAGTTTAATGGTTTGATTCTATTATCAAATGGCGCATAATGGTCAATTTGGAACATAATCTGATGGTGTAGACTGATTGAGGTGAAGATCTATGGGTTAAAATAGATCCGCTAGATAAATATGCGCGGGAGATAAGGAGAAGCAGATGTGGTCAACGAAGCCTGAATATCAATGGTGATGGAATAAAGCAGAAGAAATCTACAGTTGAGAAATACGCCGCTGAATAAAGATGCACATTTTTAAAAATAGAAAGGCTAGTGGAATCTATACAGCCAATCTCAATCCAACGGCTTAGGAAGAAAGCGCAAACTCATCAATAGTTATTATCGGTTTCGGAGGATAAATTTGCGATATGGTTAAAACAGAAAGGTGGTAGAGGAATGTAAACCACGTTACACGTGGCGACTCGAAGTGAATTCCATGGAGAAAAGAAGTTAAGGAAAAATCGCTTAGTGGAGGCTCTGGAATAGACCGTTATATAAAGGAAAAGTTGACTTGGTTTTAAAATATCATTTTATTTGCATGCCGTGGACGAGCGAAGGAGACAGCCCACCATCTTTCTAAAGTCAATCTTACATATCTACAATCACAGTCACAGGTAAGCTTTAAGACACTTAAGCTTCATTCAAAGAATTATCGCCATTGTCCATTATGGAAAGAGAACAGGGGTTAGGAGTTTTAAGCAGAGTTATGGATGAAAGGTAGGAATTTGTTGTTGATAGAGATAGAAATGTATGTGACCCATTTTTATCAGTTGGAAATGTATCAGTCTCTAAGGAACGATTGTGGTAGTGTAATTTGCAGGGAAATGACGTTATGAATTTATGCAAGTCTTTTTCATATTATTTCGCCATTGAGGAAACTTTACCGTTTCCTGAATTTGTTGACTGGTGCGCAAGTAGTTATTCACCTTCTAAAAGAGTCATCATGAGTCATACCACATCCAAAATACTATGTAATATTGATGCAAAAGCCATTCGTGGAATACTTAACCTACCTGATAGTTTCCCTGACAATTGTGAGTCTGCGAATGAGTCTGTCTTAGTCGAAATGTACAAAAGTTGTAAAATCGAAATTAAATGTGGGTTTCTGTCCAGTATTCTTAATGTAGGTCAGTCGTTAGAGGGTCTTTTTCTGCCGTATAAAGTTCACATTTTCAAAAAAGAAGTGCAATTGGTAATGTCCTTAGTCTGTCAAATTTTAGGTTTAGAAGATGACATTCATATCAGTGAAGTTGTCTTAGGTTTTTTGTTGAGAATGAGACCAATTAGTCCTGAGTCCCATTTAGTCCATTATTTCAGTCTAGATGAATATTTAGCAGAAGTCATCCATATCCAGTTAGTTGAATTTCCAAAGGTCAAGTTTTTCAAATATTAGTCATACTTGTTGAACATGTTGCTATGTTCAAATGTATCAGAATTACAATTCCTGTCCACTATTTTCTCTCCAGATCTTCCAAAACAAATCAATATGTTTGATTTTGTAAATTCCATTATTTCCAAGATGTACAAGTTGCTATTTGATGAAGTGTTACCAAGGGTACTAGAAGAAATGAAAATCATGCTGCAGTCATCCTTAGAGGACAAAATAGGAGTCTGGTTCTTATACAAAGATTTTATTGTTTTGAGGGTGTATGGTTTCACTGGGGAACCGTACAAGTTACCTATTTTTCTAACTCCTATAATTTTTGCGCTTGAGTTCATGAGGAAAATATTATGTGCAGAGGAGGAGAATTTTGGAGCATTCAAGAAGTATTCTAATATTAAATTTCCCCTTAAAGTTGGTCCATTTATTTTCAAAAACAAAAGTGCCTTGATGATTGTGGAAAAGTTATTAGAAATTATGGATTTCCAGAAAGAACAAAGAATCAATTACGATCCACATCATATAATTTCTTAGAGGAAGCAATCAAATAAAAACAAACCATTTGATCATCAGGTTGTTGAAGGTTTAGAAGAAATATCCAATTTGTCTTGTTTTATAGAAAGTCGAATTGATGAAAGTAGGAGTAGTGAGTTGATTACAACAGTTCAAGCACCTGAAAATCCTAGTATTCTGAATAAGAGAAGTCTTTCTAAGCTAGAGGATATGGATGTGGATGAAAATAGTTCATATAAAAAGATTAAAACACATTCTCAGGATGATCAAGTTTCAAGAGAAATAGTCTCAGAAGATTCAAAGAAAATAGTCTTGTTCCTAAAGAAGTTAGTACAAATGCATCAGTTTTCCTTTGGAGGTGAAGGTAGTGCAGAGCCCAGTTCAGACTTCAAATCCAGAGCAGAGTTCATGTTAAGTTATGCTGAAAAATAGATGCAGTCATTAGAGGAGACCAAAAATCTACTTCCTCGAGTTAGAAGTCTAGTCAACCAAAAGGCATCACTAATTTCTACTTGGGATGTGGAGAGGAACACCTTGAAGTTCGTTAAGGTTAGTAATAAAAAATTATCTAAGATGGAAGTATGGCTAGATAAAATCAATGTCCCCGACAAGATACAGCTATACAAGCAGAAGAGAGATATTATTTATTCAGATTTATTAAATTCCATTATAAAAATTAACAAATTGCAAGCCCTTGTAGATAAAATGGAGGTCCAGTTGAAACATGAAAAAGTAGAGAATAAAGTAAATATGATCCAGATTAAGAAGCTGCAAACAGATTTTATAAGCTTGGGAAGTGAACCAAGAAATGCATAGGCCACCGAAAAGCTTTTGGAAGAAAAAGGCAATACCATCCAGGTATTGAAAAAGAAGTTGAAAATCCCAAATTCTGAACACGCTCAGTCCCCAGAGTTATTTGCATTGCAAGAAGAAAAAGATAAAGTTTATCAAGAGATGATGGATTACAAAGGCAAAGCATTGAAATTGTAGGAGGAAAAAAGAAAATGGGAAATGGAGAGAACTAAATGTTGATGTATTTGTAACTTCAGAATGTATTCATCTATGTATATTATGTCTCATAACCCAATGTTTATTCTGAGATGTATCTATTATGTAATTGAGTCATGTTGTCATACCCCGATGTTTCGATCAGGAGAATCTATAATGTAAACAAGTCATGTCAAGTCATTAAGGGTAACCCTCCTATTGTCTAAGGGTTAGAGTCCCCGCAATTTCGGGGCACTAGGGTTATTAGACTCTCCTAGAGAGGTCATACCTAGTAGGGTTTTAGTCATGCTAGGATTAGTATAAATAGAGAGATGGACTCTCTATTTAGTACACATCACATACACACTCAAATGTAGTGCATAGCTAAGGAAGGAGAAGACACTAGGGCTAGATAAGAAGAAGGTTACTGCTTTTGGGAGATCACTTACTGTTTTGGGCTTTTCTATTTTGGTGTTGATTCTATCTATGAGGAAGTTTTAAGGTTTTATCCATTTATGGTTTCCCTGAGGAAAAACACTGTGTTCATTGTCTCTTGTGTTTAATTGCTATGCTTTTTATTCTCTCAGTTAAAGATCCTAATAATGCTAGCTTAATGTTGAAAAACTAACATGGTATCAGAGCTAACCTGAGAAGAAGACACTGTGCAGCTGTGGGAACTAGGGATTCCTAGTTTATGGATCTTCCTCCATAGATTTTCAGCAAAAGTAAGGTGATATAACTCTCCTCCTTAAGGAGCATCTTTCTGTCGAAGCAGAATCCAATTCTGAGGTTTTTCAGTTTTGGACCCGACACTACTGCTGAAAATCAGGGATTTTCACAGAAGAGGAATTTTTAAATGAGCCTAGGACTAGATCGATATCCTCCCCAAAATAGAAGTTAGGGATAAATTTCAAGGCATTTGGGTGGACAGAACTCTGGAAAAGCAAAACCCTAATTTGCTCATGATCCAACACTACAAGATTTCAGCTCCAAATCCAGATCTGACATCTTGACCTAGTAAGATCTAAGTCTTTTGTATTTCCATTTGTGGTTCTCAGTTAAGATGTCTCATCATACCAACCTTGATGAAAAGCTTGAGGGAGCTGATAACTTCCGAGCCTGGAAGTATAGGATCTCCCTGGTCTTGAAAGAAAATGAGTTGGATTCCTACATCCATGAGGAGGTCCCAGTTCCAGAGGGAGATGAGGCTAAGGCCTTACATAAGAAGAATTTGGTTATGGAAAAGAGTATCATTGCTGATTCTATTAAGGATCACCTTATCCCACAGGTGTCCTCTCTCAAGACACTTAAAGCTATGTTTGATTCCCTAACCAAATTGTTTGAAGGGAAGAACATAAACCAAAAGATGAATCGGAGGAATCAATTGAAGAATCTGAAGATCTAGAATGCAGAGACCATCCAGTCTTACTTCACAAGGGTTTCTTAGATCAAGGAACAATTGGAAGCAGTAGATGAAGAAGTGGAGAATGTAGAAATTGTGATGACCACCTTGAATGGTCTCCCTAGGACATGGGACTCTTTCATTCAAGGGATCTGTGCTAGAAAGAAGTTAGTCAAGTTCAGAAGATTGTGGGAAGAATGTTCTCAAGAAGAAGCTTGGATAGCAGCTTGAGAAGAGAAGATGGGAAGTGAAGATCAACCTCTCATAGTACAATCCAAGAAATCCAGATCTAGCCATCACAGAAGTAAGTACTCTCATCATAGGAATAACTCTAGAAATCCTAGAGATAGGTCTAAGTACATTTTCTATACATTTGATGAAAAAGTACACTTTGCTAGAGATTGTCCTAAGAACAAAAGTAGTTCTCACAAGAAGAAGGGAAACAAAAGAAGAAATCGTGCTCATGCTGCAGAGGATGATGAACCTTCATCAAAGAGAACCAGATATGAAAGTGAAGATTCTTAAAGCGAGGATGAATATGTTTTGATCTCCGCTCTCATGGGAAACATTACTCATGGAAGTGATGATTGGATTATAGACAGTGGGGCTTCCAAACATATGACTGGATTCAAGGAATCCTTTATGAAACTTTCAGAACATGAATCACCTCACAAGGTGAAGCTAGGAGATGAATACCAAGATCCAATAGAAGGTAGTGGGGAATCTTCTTATAATCTAGACTTAGGAAATTCTATAAAAATGAAGGAAGTGTTGTTTGTTCCAGGACTCAAGAAGAACCTTTTCTTCATATCAGCATTGGATGCAAAAGGAATGAGGGTTACATTCATAGATGGTCAAATCATCATGTGTCCAAAAGGAAATACTATTGATGATACAATAGTGATTGGTGAACAAGAAGGAGGTTTGTACAAATTGAAAGGCCATCAAAAACAAGCTTTGGTCCATGACATGGTAGAGCCAAGTGAACTTTGGCATAGAAGGCTTGCACATGTGCATTACAGAGCACTACATCTTGCAAGCAAAGTTGTTGAAGGTATTTCAGAAATACAAGCAAAACATGATGGTGTCTGCAGAGGATGTGCAAAAGGAAAGAACACAAAGAAGACATTTCCAAGTAGTGAAATCAAAGCAAAAGGAATCTTGGAAATCATCCACTCTGATGTATGCGGTCCTATGTCATCAAGCTCACTAAACAGGTATGCATACTATGTTTATTTTATTGATGACTTTTCTAGGAAGACATGGGTTTACTTCATGAAGAACAAAGATGAAGTATTCAGCAAGTTCAACGAATTCAAAGCATTGATCGAGAATCACACTGAAAATGAAGATCAAGACCTTTTGATCAGATAATGGTGAAGAATTCACTTTGAATGAATTCAAAGAGATATGTAAGGAATCAGGGATTAAGAGGGAGTTTTCAACTCATAATCCACAATAGAATGGGATTGTGGAATGGAAGAACATAACTATCATGGAAGCTACAATAGCTATGCTTCATGATCAAGATCTTCCTATGCATCTTTGGGTGGAAGCTGCCAAAACAGTGGTGTATGTACATAACTGTACTCCACATAGAGTACTCGAGAACAAGACTCCTGAAGAAGTATTCTCTAGAAAGAAACTAGAATTCAGCCATCTTAGAATATTCGGTTGTCCTGTGTACATACACATTCCAAAACAGAAGAGAACAAAATTAGATCCTTTAGGAAAGAAGGGTATATTTGTGGGATACTCTAAAAGCTTGAAGCCTTACAGAATATATTTCCCAGGATATTAGAATATTGACATTAGCACGGATGTGACATTTGATGAAGACACAGCTTATGACAAATCCAGAAAGAGACCTGCTTAAGAACCTGAAGAAGCAAAAGCACCCAGAATTCATGATACAACCATGAACGAAGAAACTCAAGAAGAAAATCGAGAATTTGAAGAACCACAAAGACTTGTAGATCCACCTCTAGAGAAGAATCCTCATAATAGGAAACCTGCTTGGGTACGTGAAATTATCCAAGGTGCGGAAAGATATGGGCTCCAGAAGAGAATCACAGAGAAATAAAGAGGACTAGATCCTGCTCCGGGTATGTAGTTTTACTATGCGATTTCATTGATAAAGAACCTTCCAGTTATGAAGATGCGGTAGAACAAAAAGAATGGAAGGATGCTATGATCGAAGAGTACCAATCGATGATGAAGAATGATGTTAGGGATGTTGTCCAAAGACCAAAAGGGAAGTCAGTTGTAACTTTCAAATGGATCTACAAGATCAAGCATGCTGCAGACAATAGCATTGAAAAGTATAAGGCAAGATTTGTGGCTTGGGGTTTCTCTCAGAAAGAAGGAATAGATTATGAAGAAACCTTTGCCCCTGTAGCTAGATACACTTCCATCATATCAGTACTAGCTCTGGCTACAGTGATGAAATGGAAGATACACCAGATGGATGTTAAGACTGCTTTCTTGAATGGTGTAGTATAAGAGGAAGTGTATGTAGAACAACCACTCGGTTTTGAGACACATGACGGGGAGTCTCATGTATGCAGATTGAAGAAATCCCTGTACGGTTTGAAATAGGAACCCAGGACTTGGTATGGCAGAATTGATAGCTTTCTATCCATTTTGGGCTTTACCAAAAGTAAATCAAATTCCAACCTTTACTACAAGGTTGAATATGGCAACCTAGGGATGCTCCTACTATATGTAGATGATCTATTTGTGATAGGTATGGATATCTTGATTGCTGATACGAAGAGAAAGCTTGCTGCTGAGTTCGAGATGAAGGACTTAGGTATGATGCATTGTTTCCTAGGCATGGAGGTGTGGTAGAGTGCAGATGGAATCTTTCTTGGACAAGGGAAGTATGCAGTAGAGATCCTAAAGAGGTTTGGGATGATGGAATGCAAATCCATAGCCACACCTATGGCATTGAACCTGAAGCTATTGAGTGATGCTTCATCAGATTCGATTGATGCTATGATGTATCGTCAGGTGATTGGGTCCTTGATGTACCTAACGAAAATGAGACCAGACATTTTCTTTGCTATGAACACCTTGAGCCAGTTCTTGACAGATCCTAGAAACGTTCACTTGACTGCTGCAAAGCACATTTTGAGGTACCTGAGGGGTACAGCTGATTATGGGCTCAAGTATGAGTCAAATCAGAAGATTAACCTTGAGGGTTATGTTGATTTAGATTGGGCAGGTAGTGCCATCGATAGGAAGAGCACTTCAAGATGTTTCTTTAGTATGGGATCAGGTGTGATCTCTTGGTTTAGCAGTAAGCAATCCTATGTGGCACTGAGTACAGCTGAAGCAGAGTATGTCGCAGCTTGTTCAGCTAGTTGTGAGGAAGTATGGCTAAGAAAGATACTATCTGATATATTTGATCTTCAGTTGGATGCTACTTGTATACATTGTGACAACCAGAGTTGCATGAATTTGTCAGAGAATCCAGTGTTCCATGACAAGTCGAAGCATATCGAGATCAAGTATCACTATATCAGGGATATGGTGCAGAGGGGAGCAGTGAAGCTCCAGTATGTTATGATAGAGGAACATATAGCTGATGTATCGATGAAGCCATTGGATAGGCTAAAGTTTGAGTACTTCAGGGAGAAGCTTGGTGTTCTCCAGATCGAGGTTTCCTCCAATGGAAAGTAATGAGACACATAGCCATTCTGACATGGTGAGAAGATTGGTTCCTTCCATGGTCAAATGTAAGGGCTAAGTCATTTTGTCATGGTCAGAGGATTTAGGTTCCTTCCATGTCAGATATGAGTGTTGGCCATTATGTCGAGTAGGACAGATGTAAGGGAAACTGCCATCCTGGGAATGGAGGCAACTGGTCAGTTACCAAGAAAACTCAGTCTAGGACTGAGAAGCCATTTTGATGTGATAAAGGGATGTGTTCCCACTTGATCATATCTAAGGGTTGAACCATTATATAATGGCTAAAGGATTAAGTTCCTCCCATGTCAGATGTGAGTGTTGGCCATTCTGACAAGTAGGTCAGATGTGAGGGAAACTACCATTCTGGGAATGGAGGTGCCTGGTCAGTTACCAGGTATCTTAGTCTGGGACTGGGGGCCATTTTGATGTGATGGTAGGATTAGTTCCTCCATGATCAGATGTGAGTGCATGCCCTTTCCGATGTGGTGCTTCGTGCATGGTCAGATTGTAAGTGCAGAGCCCTTTCCGATGCGGTGCTTCGTGCATGGTCGGATTGTAAGTGTTGAGCCCTTTCGATGTGGTGCTTTCAAAATGGTCGACTATAAGTGTTGTGACTTTCTGATAGGATGAGGTTGGATGTAAGTGCAGATCCTTTTCGATGTGGTGTGATTGCACATGGTTGGATATAAGTGCTAAGCCATTTTGGCACGATGTGTTTACACATGGTCAGATGTGAGTGCTGGGCCTTTCTGATAAGATGAGGTCAGATGTGAGTGTTGGGTGTGCCTTTTTAACAAGATGAGGTCAGATGTAAGAGCTGGGTGAGCCATTCTAACTTAAGTGTCAGATATAAGTGCTGATGAAGACCTACATGAAGGGTAGGCCTACAGGATTGACTCTGTAGAACTTCCTGTGATGAGAAGAATCGAGATAACACCATTATGAGATAGCATATGATGATGATCTAGATTTGACAATGATCCAGATCAAGTGATCCAGATGTATTGATCCAAACTTGATGACGATCCAGATCAAGTGATGATCCAGATGTGATTATGATCCATACTTGATGATGATCCAGATCAAGTGATGTTCCATATGTGATGATGATCCAGTAGTCATGATGATGCATATCATGTGATGAAGAAGACTTGAAGAAGAAGATGACTTGAAGACTCATAGATGAAGAAGACTCGAAGACTTGAAGACTTGAAGACTAAGAATACTTGAAGATGAAGATGATGAGATGATCCAGTTGATGCAGAGAAGAAGACTAGTGCTGAAAATTGTGTCGAAAGAATACCTTCCTAGTTAAGAGGGAGTGTTGATGTATTTGTAACTTTGGAATGCATTCATCTATGTATCTTATGTCTTGTAACCCGATGTTTATTCCGAGATGTATATATTATGTAACCTAGTCATGTAGTCATGCCTCGATGTTCCGATCGGGAGGATCTATAATGTAAACAAGTCATGTCAAGTCATTGAGGATAACCCTCCTATTGTCTAAGGGTTAAAGTCCCTGCATTTTTGGGGCACTAGGGTTATTAGACTCTCCTAGAGAGGTCAACCCTAGTGGGGTTTTAGTCATGACGGGATTAGTATAAAAAGAGAGCTGGACTCTCTATTTATCACACATCACATACACACTCAAGTGTAGCACATAGTTAAGGAAGGAGAAGACACTGGGTCTAGATAAGAAGAAGGATACTTCTGTCGGGAGATCACTTATTGTTTTGGGGTTTTCTATTTTGGTGTTGATTCTATCTCTGAGGAAGTTGCGGGGTTTTCTCCATTTATGGTTTCCCCGAGGAAAAACACTGTGTTCATTGACTCTTGTGTTTGATTGATGTGCTTGTTATTCTCTCAATTAAAGATCCTAATAATGCTAGCTTAATGTTGAAAAACTAACACTGAATTGATGACACAGATTTCAAAGTTGAAAAAGATCAGAACGATGAAAAGGAAATTATGGAAGAGCTGATGAGCCTAACTCCTGCTGATACAGATTTATCTCTTGTAAATATTGAAAAACCTCTACGTGAATTTTCTGCTGATGATTTGTTAGTGTCAATGTCACAGGTGAGCCTTAAGGATGTGGAAATCAAGGAACTAAAAGAAGAAAATGAGAAGATTAAATCAGAACTGGCTAGAATGATTGAAAATAAGAATAAAATATTAAATGATAAAATCTAGTTACAGAAAAAGTTTAATGAGTTGAAGGAAAGAAGCATAAGAAAATCTCCTCTACAAGGAGCTAAACATATAATCTGGGACACATTATCTGTGGAAGTTACTAAGTTTAGACATTATCTAAATTTTATTGATGATCATAGTGCATTAGTTAATTTAGCTACTCAGAGAATAAAGTTGGCGAATGATATCATGGAGAAGAAGCCTTTAAACACAACTCAAAATGATTTAAATTTTTTGAATTCTCTAACATATCAAAAGTTACAGGAGATTGGGATTAAATATAGAGTAGCTATTGTACTATGGTCAAACAAATTTATTAACAGACATCAGCTTATGAAGGTGGTGCAAGATAAAGCAAATGCAATGTCTTCATAGATAAATGATTTCATGCGTGATTTTAAGGAGTTATTTGAAGATGGCCTCCCTTCTTTCTCAGACGACGAGGGAAGAATATTTTCTCAGGAACATTATCATAATATATTAGTACAAAACTGCATGGACCATTCCAAGTTTGAAGACTGGGTAAAAGGACTGACTGGGAAAATCATCGTAGAGAAATTGACAGAGGATTTTGAAACATTGTAAAAGTTTCTGATCGTTAGAGGAGGATTTCCCACTGTATCTTATGAGGCTTATGTGGATCTGGAATTATCTATCAGAGAAATGACAGAGTATGACACACCAGGTGCAGAACAATGGAGGATTGTGGAAATATTCAGGAAGACCAAGTATATTCTTCATCCTTAACTACAGGTGTTGTGCATCGTGAAGCTGCTTATTCAGGCCTTGTTGTCGTCACCAAGTTGATTATAATTAAACAATATTTTATCAGAATCGAAGCATGTAGTTTTATTCCTAGTTGTTAGGGATATAGTTAAAAAAAACTTTTATTAACAGATTATTCAGTTATTGATATTCTTGGGAAGAATTTATTTATGTATATATTTGAATTTACTTGATGTATTGGGGGTTGGAACCCATATGTTTGATCAATGTGTTTTTTGAGGACATATAATTTTTGAAATAACAAAGCCTAATGCTTGTGGATCATCAAAGATTCCTGTGTCATTTATGTTACATTCTGTGCCTTTCCTTTCTATGTGATTGTCTTCTAAGTGCTTACATTCCATTTTGTTTTCTTCATATCTGAAGCGTAGTGTTGAATAGTTCAGAATTCATGCTTGTTATGCTCTGGCTATTGTTTCAGATATTTCATAAATATTTCTGCTAAAGTTGATATGGAATTCATCTTATGATTCTCTATATTAATGGATTGTTCATGTTTCTTTCTTATTCACCTAAAATCAATGAATGACTGTAACTAGATGGTTATATTGCCTTTGTTGACATCCCATGTATGAAAGCTTTGTGTTATATTTATCTATTTGACTGCATTGCCCAATGGTTATATGTGTTGTTTCAACCATCTACTGTTAAATTTATATTTGAGAGATCCCTCTTTGGAAAGAAAAGCCAGTTTCTTTCCGAAGTGGTTTTTTCTATTACCTTTGGGATTTATCTTTTACAACCTGGGTACATTCTGAGTGTTATCACCTCTAAAACCATTTCTTCTGAAACTTGATCATCCTGAAAGTGTGTTTTGATCTTTTTATGTGAAATATTCTCATCTACCTTCATGCCATCAGTTTCAGAAAGACTCCTCTTATTCAAAATGCTAGGATCTCCAGGTGTTTGAACTACTGCAGTCAACTCATTTCTTCTATCTTCATTGATTCTTGAATTTTCTTCAAAATAAGACAAATTGGCTATTATATCTAAACCTTCAACCATTTGATGATAAAATTGTTTATTTTTGTTTGACTGCTTCCTCTAAGAAATGATATGATGTGGGTCATAATTTATTCTTTGTTCCTTATGAAAATCCATAACCTCTAGTAATTTCTCGATGATCAACAGGGCACTTTTATTCTTGAAAAAAAATGGACCAACTTTGAAAGGAAATTTAACATTGGAAGACTTTTTGAATGCTCCAAAATTTTCTTCTTCAGCACATAACCTCTGCCTCATAAATTCAAGTGCAAATACCCATGGAGTCAGAAAAATAGGTCATCTATATGGTACCCCAGTAAATCCATACACCCTCAAAATAGTAAAATCTTTATATAGAAACCAGTCTCCTATCCTGTCCTATGAAGAAGACTGTAGCATAAGTCTCATTTCTTCTAGAACTCTTGGTAAAACATCATCAAACAACAACTTGTAAACCCCAGCCATAATTGTATTTACAAACTCGAACATGTTAATTTGTTTTGGAAGATCTGGAAAGAAAATTGTAGAAAAGAATTGCAATTCTGACACATTAGAACACAACAGCATGTTCAGTGAATACAACTGATACCTAAAAAACCTGACTTTAGGAAATTCAACCAACTGGACATGGATAACCTCGGCCAGATACTCATCAAAATTAAAACAACGGATTAAATGAGACTTGGGATCAATTGAACTTATACTCAATAAGAAACCTAAGACGACTTCACCAATATGAATATCATTATCCAAACCTAGAATTTGGATGACTAAAAACATGACCATTTGTACCTCTTTTTTGAAAATGTTAACATTATATGGAAGAAAAAATCCTTCTAATGACTGACCATCTTTCAGAATACTGGATAGAAATTGGCATCTAACTTCGGCTTTACAAATTTTATACATTTAGACTAAGATTGGCTCATTAAAAGACTCACAATTATCAGTGAAATTATCAGGTAGGTTCAGTATTATGCGAACAGTTTTCGCATCAACCTTACAAAGTATTTTTGACGTGGCATGACTCATGATAACTCTTTTAGAGGGAGAATAATTGTTTGCGCACCACTCAATAAATTCGGGAAATGGTAAGGTTGATTCAATAGAAAAATAATATGAGAAAGAACAACAGACATTTAAAACATCATTCCCTTGCAAATTACACTGCCACAACCGCTCCCTTGAGATTGATACATTTTCAACTGATAAAATAGGGTCACATACGTTTCTTTCCCCATCGACAACAAATTATTCTCTTTCATCTAAAACTCTGCATAAAACTCCTAAATCCTGTTCCTTTTCCATAATGAACACTAGAAACAGCTCTTTGAACCAAGTTTAAGCGTTTCAAGGCTTACCTATGATTATAGATACATAGAAGTTGACTTTGGAAATATGGCGAATTGTTTACTTCCCTTTCACCCACAACATCCACTTGAAATGATTTTTTAATCCAAGTCAACTTCACTTTTATATACCAAACTTTTCTGGAGCCCTCATCAAATGGTTTTCTCTTTACCACTTTCATCCGCAGAACTTACTCCAAGTTGGCATGCGGAACGCGGTTTACATTCCACTACCACTTTTCCTTTTTAAACATATCGCAACTTTACCCTTCAGAATAAACAGTGACTGTTGATGAGTTTTCACTTTTTGCTTAAACAGTTAGATCAAGATCGGTTGTGTGTATTCCGCTAGCTTTTTTCATTTTTTTTGGTGTGTATCTTTTCTCAGCGGATTGTTTCTCAACCATAGATATTTTTACTTCATTAATCAATTATGCTTCTCCATCATCACTTATCTCCTACGCAACTTTTCCTAGCGGATCCATTTTAAACCATAGATCTTCACACTCACCCTTTACACCTTTGGATTGTGTAACAACTTAACCAAAATGTGCATTTTTATAATGAATTCAAGACCATCAAACTTAGCCAATTTTTATGTACCCTTTTATCACTCCTCAATCATACCTCTTCCTCAACTATTCAATATAGAGGTGTTAACAACTGGCTCCAACTAGGGATGATATCCTCCCTGTGAGGTATCAAAGAACTCATAGACCAGGTGCCTATCTCTAACTTTTGTATCCAAAACCTTCAAACTTTTTATTTTTCATTTTTTCTAAATAAAGAAAAATGGTCAGCCTCCTAAATCTTAGGGCCTTCACTCTAGGCTTCAAAAATATTTGGTTTACCATATGTACTGCTTTCAAGAAAATAAATATGCACAAACTATGGTACAAATTTTACCTTCCACCTTAGGACATGTAATGCTTCAAAAATCTTCCATTAACAAGGTTATTCTCCAACAAAACCCAATTTGGATATTCCAAAATAAATGCATTTTCCCCTCTGTGACCTACAATAACATAAGGACCTACCCACATCTGGTCAAATTTTCCATGTTTATCTTCCTTAGGGGCATCCCACTTTAACACCAGGTCATGAATTTGGAACTGTTCTTCTTTCACCCTTCTATCAAAAGTATTTTTCATTTTTTCCTAGTGTGTCTGCACTTTATCATAGGCTTTATTCCTTTTCTCTTCTAACTCTATGATTTGGTTTATCCTTCTCTGCATGTGGTTTGGTTCTTCCTATTTCTCTTGAAAATATCTCATAACTGGAACACCCAATGATGCTGGAAAAATAACTTCAGTTCCATATACCAATTGAAATGGAGACATTCCAATCGCTCTTTTAGTACTAATTTTTTCATCCTATAAAGCATAGTTAAGTTTGGTGTGACAAGATATCTTGTTTTATTCTAACAAATTTTTGATAATCCTTACCAGGCTCTTGATAGAAGACTCAGCCAATCGATTTCCCTGTGGATAATAAGCAGTTGAATGATTTAAGCTGATATGATATTTATGACAAAAATTAATCATCTTTTTGGATTCAAAAGCTGTTACATTATCAATCACTATTCTTCTGGGGCACCCAAACCTAGCCAATATATTTTCTTCTAGAAAATCCATAATTACTGTCTCAGTAGCTCTCTTGGTAGGTATTGCTTCAATCCATTTTGTGAAATAATCTGTGGCCGTTAGAATCCATTTATGTTGTCCTAAATAATTTGGGTTTATTTCTCCAATGAAATCCAAACCCCACTGTTGAAAATGAGCTTCTGCTGTTATTGGATTAAGAGGAAGGGGAATTACCTTTCTTTTACCATAAAAAATCTGGCATTGGTGACATGTACTAGTTTCTTTGTACACATCTGAAAACAATGATGGCCAATAGAAACCTGCTCTCAAAATTTTGTTTGTTGTTACCTTCCAAGAATGATGTCCTCCATAATATTCTTTATGAAATTCTTTTACTGTGTGTTGGGCTTCATTTTCTAAAAGGAAATTAAGCAACACTCCTCCTGGATCTTTCCAATAAAGGTATTGATTTAAAATACAAAACTTAGCAGCTTTCAGCTTTACCGATCTTGCTCTTGTTTTACTCAACCCTACAGGAGCTTGTAAATTTTGAAGAACATGAACAATATCAGAATACCATGGAGATGTAGTGAATTCAATCATTACCTCCACCCCTATATCCAACTGATGAAATTGACTAGATAAGAAATTGAGTTGCAAAGATTCACAGTTTGAATCTGTCCACATTTTTTCCAATCCCTACCCTTTAATCAACTTGGTAGGTCTAATCTCTATGTCATACTCCAGTAATGTCGCTATCCATTTCACCCTTCTTTCTTCTGGGTCAGGTTGTGTGAGAATCCCTTTTACTAGAGCGGTTGGAACATGAGCAATTATATGTGAATGAAGAATATACACCTTGAAATATTTCAATGCTTTAACTAAAGCATATGATTTCTTCTCCATAATATCATATTTTAATTCTCCATCTCTCAACATCTTACTGAAAAAGGTAATGGGCTGCTCCATATTTTCATTATTTCTCTGTAACGAAACTGCAGCAATAGTATGTTCCAAATCATAAGAAAATATCAAGAAATCTTTATTGAAGTATGGACACGCCAACACATGAGCCTCTGAAATATCTTGTTTTATTTCTTTAAGAGATTTCTTAGCCTCTGCTGTCCATTTTATCTCATGACCCTTTTTCAACATATTTGTGATATTCATTAATATTTCAGAAAAACTGGGAATGGATCTTCTCAAAAAATTTACTTGTCCCAAAAATGACTGTATTTCTTTTTTACTTCTTGGTTCTCCTCCCTTCAAAATTGCATTGACCCTATCAGGATCAATTTTTATTCCATCCCTTGAAATTATGTGGCCTAATAACTTTCCTTCTTCCAATGCAAAATTTGATTTTTTTGGATTGAATGACATACCAAATTTCCTGTGTTTTATGAAATTTTTTTCCAAATGATGAATATGCTCTTTATCAGATGTTGAATAAACTGTGATGTCATCCAGATAAATTACCACAAATTTTCCTATTTCTCCTACAAAAGCAATAGCCATGGCATGCTGAAAAGTAGCCCCTGCATTCATTAAACTAAAAGGCATATTTGCATACATAAAAGTGCCCCATGGTGTAGTGAAAGTAGTCTTCTCTTGATCTTCAAGTAATACCTTGATTTGATTATATCCTGAAAAAGCCATCCATCATTGAAATTCTTTCTGCTCCGACCACTTTCTGCAAAATATGATCCATTTTTGGCAAAGGATAATTATCTTTCATAGAGACTTTATTCAAATTCCTGAAATCTATGCAAAGCCTTATTTCTCCATTTTTATTTCTAACAGGAACTAGATTAGCAACCCACCTTGAAAATCTTAAAGTCACAATAATTTTGGCATCAAACAATTTTTTAATTTCCTTCTCAATAACTGGTAGCAACTTTGGATTTATTCTTCTAAGCTTCTGTCTGAAAGGTTTTTCTCCAGGTTTGATTGGCATAGTATGTTGTATTATTGAAGTATCATATTTCTTAAGTTCCTCATAACTCCAAGCAAACACATCTGTATACCTTTTCATCAAATTCACATATTCTCCTTTTTCTTTTGTAGGCAAGTTTTTAGACAGTTTCACAATATTTGGATTCTCTTTAGTACCAATGTTTCTATCTTCAATAGCATTATCAACAGGTTTTACTTTTGGATCTTTAGCAACATCATTCTGATCAAAAATTTTCTCTAAAGGAATCAAACCCCTTGGTATAAAATTACTTTTCAGTTTAATGATATCCTTTCCTCCTAAAGTTCCTTTCAATTTTTTAGCACCAATCTTTTCTTCTTTGTTTTCCTCAACATCTTGGAAATTTTCACTGTCATCATCCCACATCCTTTAATGCATGCAACCCAAGTAACAAAGCTTCATACTCAGCCACATTATTTGTGCATTCAAATGTTAACTTATATGACAGAGCTTTAAAATACCTGATAGAAGAAATTATACATACACCAGCACCAGCGCCAACCTTTGCAACAGATGCATCAAAATACATAGTCCAAAAACCATCTCTTTTTTGTTTCTTTTCCAAAGCATTTTGTTATATCACTCCCTCTTCATTATTTTCAGATTTATTTTGCAATGTAGACTCCAAATCACATGGGACAGTATCATTAAAGAAAATAGAAGAATCCAAATCAGTATCAATAGCATATATATGATGAACATCAGGTCTATCTTGACTGCTTACTACATAAGGATTTCTTTTCTCACTATACAATCTCCTGCTTCCATATTGGATAGGAATATAGCATATGACATGTCCATTTGTAAACTACCCTTTAATTTTGAAGTCCAATACCTTGATAACAACATTCCAAATTTTGGTGGAATTTCCGCCACTACCACATCCATGACTATTGTTTTAGTTGGCAATTTATTCAAAGTCACTACCATATCTTTAATTAGACCAAGACACTTCACCCTCCTAGAATCAAAGGAATACAAATCTTTATAAGTTGTTGTCACTTCCAATCCCAAACTTTCAACTAATCCTTTTGGAATTAAATTATGTGATGCACTTGAATCTAACATTACATTATGTACCACCATATC
Source organism: Pseudotsuga menziesii (assembly GCA_001517045.1). Classification (NCBI taxonomy): domain Eukaryota; kingdom Viridiplantae; phylum Streptophyta; class Pinopsida; order Pinales; family Pinaceae; genus Pseudotsuga; species Pseudotsuga menziesii. The sequence goes on along the minus strand of LPNX010887135.1, from coordinate 95,251 downwards.
ATGCACATTCAAACTCAAATAAAAAGGAGGAACTTCTTCATCATCTATACTTTCAACTTTTGACCCGAATGAAATAGTAGGATTATCATCTGTCAACTCTAAAATGTCTGATTGAAATTTTCCTTGACCTTTAACCATCTTTGTTATCATATCCCTGTACTCATTATTCCTCAACAACTCATTAAAAGGAATAGAAATTTTCAACTTGGAAAGTTCATTCTGTAGATTGAAAACATAATTAACTTTCTCCACATCTAATGGTATCACTTGTTTTGTTCATTTTGTTTTTTCTATTTTATTTTCAACTTATTTATTTACAATAGGATCTTTTTGTATTTCTTTTCCTTTTTCTGTATTTAATGCACTAGTAGAAGGCTGATTTGAATTTAGCCTCCTTTTATTTACAACAACCTCTTTATTTCTTAATCTGATCTTTCTTTGTACATCATCCATAGCATGCAAATAACCCCTATGATACTGCTCTGACTCCCTTTTAAAATCCTCTGCAAACATGTGATGTTCTTCTTCAGTAAGATATATCTCTGAATCTAATTCCCCAAAAAGATGAATTTGATTTTCATTAGGATCTTCTTCATCTGCGACATAATTTTCTAGGAAAGGTGGTCGAATTTGTTGATCTTCTTGATTTCTTGGGTTTCTTATATCTCTTTTCCTATTTTATGGAAGCATAGGAGGATTTGGTCTCCTAAAATTTGGATTTCTGATTTGAGGATCAACTTGTTCTCTATTGAATGATCTGTTGTCCACAGTCAATCTATCCATTAAATTTTCCATTGTCTTCATCATCATTTCAAATTTAATATCAGTTGCAGAAGAAGAAGTAGAGGGAATATTATCCTCTCTTGTTTTCCTCCTATCAATATCTCTTTGTTTCATCTTTCCACTCGTAATCATATTTTCTTCCACTTCTAAAGCATCTGTGAACATAGTAGCAAGACTTGTTGATTTTCTCTCCCTTAATGAAAAATCAAAGTCATTATCAAAGGCCCCAGCATAATGAAGTTTAGTAGCTGATGCAGAAGGTTTTATATCTTCTTGAATGGAATTATAAACCCTCATAAACCTGCTTGAAAATTCATGAACCTATTCAAAACCTTCTTTCTTGAGACTATTGTATTGGGACACAAGCTGCAAAGGGCTCTGTTTGTCATCCCATTTTTCTAAAAATGCATTCTGGAAAGCTTGAAAGGACAGGATAGATGTAGCTGGAAAATATTTAAACCATTTCTTTTCCTCCCGTCATAAACTTTGAGAAAACAACCGCATTTTAACGTCCGTATAATTGACTTCCTCCAGGTCAACAAAATCTTCAAATTTAGATACATGTTGCTTTGCTGTTATGCCTCCTTCTCCATCAAATAAATAAATTGTCTGAGAATAATTTTTGGGAAGATCATGCAATACAACAAGTAAACGTAAAGGAGCAAATCTGGCTGCCATTGGTATAGGTGGAATTGGAGGGACTAAGGTATTTTGAATATTTTGAACAAAAGGTGCTTCTTCAACTTTTGCAGACTGTTGTAGATCTCTCCAAAGAGAATCAAGTAAATACGATTCTAATCTCTAAGGGTTGAACTCAATGTTTTTAAGATCAGACTCAGATTTAGATTTTAACAAACCCTTTTCCACATTAATTTCCCATTTTTTTTTATCAAAGATGGTACGGAAATTTTGAGAAGATGATGCACCAAACAGAGAAATATCTATTTTTTCTTTGTCTTTTTTCTTAAATAATTTTTATGGATCTTCCAAACTTCGTAAAAATTCAGTATCAAAATTACCTCATGTATGTTTTTTCGAAGCCAGGATGTATTTTGAAATCTTGAAATAATTTTAAAGTTGGAATCGCTAGGGAAAATATACAACCTTCTTTACTGACAAAAATTTTTGTTTGCCCACAAAAATATTTTCTTAATCTTTATAAAATTTGTCGTTCCTCCCAAGGATGATTTTCACCTTTGTCCCCGGCAACGGCGCCAATTTTTTATCACTCAAAATGTACAAAAGGTTGTAGAGCGTAATCTCAAGGTAACAGCAAAAACCACTTCAGAAAGAAACTGGCTTTCCTTTCTAGAGAGGGATCTCTCAGATATAAATTTAACAAGGCCAGATAATCGAAATCAATACTTTAAGTCAAGTAGATGGTTGAAAGAACACATATACCATTGGGCAATGGAGTCAGATAGATAAAGATAAACAAATATTCATACACAGAATCCCAACAAAGGCAAGATAATCATCTAGTCACAGTCATTCTTTGATTTTCGGGTGAATAAGAAAGAAACATGAACAATCCATCAATATAAAGCATCACAAGATGAATTCTATATCGAATTTGGAAGAAATATTTGTGAAATATCCGAAACAATAGCTAGAGAATAACATGTATGAATTCTAAAACTATTAAACACTATGATCAGATACGAAAGATAACATAATGGAAGGTAAGCACTTAGAAGACAATCACATGGAAAGAAGGCACAGACTGTAACGTTAAATGACACAGGAATCTTTGGAGATCAACCAGCATTCGACTCTGTTATTTACTCAAAATTGATAACTTCTCAAAATATCAGTCTAAACATTTGGGTTCCAAACCCCAATACATCAAATAAATTCAAATATATACAAAGATAGCTTCTTTCCAAGAAGATTAATAATCGAATAATCTATTAATCAAAGTTTTTGTAACTATATCCCTAAAATCTAGGAATAAAACTACATAATTCGATTCAAACAACAGATTGTTTGATTATAACCAACTTAGTGACTGCAAGGTATCTTGGATAAGCAACTCCATGAAATGCAACACCTATCTTCAAGGATGAAGTATGTATTTGGTCTTCCCGAATATTTCCATGATTCTCCATTTTTCTGCATTTGGGGTGTCATATTTTGTCATCTCTCTAATGGACACCTCTAGATCCACATAAGATTCATAAGATACAGTAGTCAATCCTTTCCTAATGATTAAAAACTTTTGCAATATTTCAAAATCCTCTATCAATTTTTCTACAATGATTTTTCCGATCAACCCTTTAACTAAATCTTCAAACTTGGAATGGTCCATGTGATTTTGTACTAGCAAGCTGTAATAATGCTCCTGGGAAAATAAATTTCCTTCTTCATCCCAAAAATAAGGGAGGCTATCATCAAAAAAATCTTTAAAATCAAGCCTGAAATCCTTTATCTGCGAAAACATTGTATTATCCTTATCCTGCACCGCCTTCATAAGTTGATGTTTGTTAATAAACTTTTGTTCCCATAGCACAATTGCTACTCTGTCCTTAATTCTGATGTCCTATAACTTTTGATATGTTACAGAATTCAAGAAATTTAAAGCATTATGAGCAGTATTTAAAGGCTTCTTTTCCATGGTTTCACTTGCCAACTCCAGTCTTTGAGTAGCTAAATTTACTAGTGCGCTTTCATCATCAATAAAATTTAAATAGTGTCTAAACTTGGTGATTTCTACTGACAATGTATCCCAAATTAAATTCTTCTCTCCTTGTAGCGGAGCTCTTCATGTACTTCTTTCCTTTAACTCAGTGAACTTTTTTTGTAATTGGATTTTATCTTTCAATGTCTTATTTTTCTCCTCGATGCTACTAGCCAATTTTGATTTAAGTTTTTCATTTTCTTCTCTTAGTTCCTTAATTTCCACTTCCTTCAGACTTACCTGTGACATAGGAACCAATAAATCATCTGCAGAGAATTCATTTAATGAATTTTCAATATCTATAAGGGGTAAATCATTATCAACAAGAGTTTGACTCATCAGCTCTTCCATAATTTCATTTTCATCATTCTGATCCTTTTTTAACTTTGAAATATGAGCCATCAATCTAGATTTTTCCACCTCCCATTTGTTTTTCTCTTCTTGAAACTTCAATTATTCCGCTTTGTAATCCATCATCTCTTGATAAATTTTATCTTTTTCTTCTTGAAGTGTAAACAACGTTGAGGACTGAACATGTTCATCAATTGGGATTTTAAGTTTCTTTTTCAATAGCTGAATGGTATTGTCTTTCTCTTCTAAAATATTTTTGATTTTGTAATGTCCCAAATTTTGCATTGGGTGACAACGTCCAAATCACATTTTCCATATTCATGAAATCTATCAAATGGATGTTAAAAGTCAAATAATTGCCAAGGAGGAAAATCACTAGTTTCCTAGGTTGGGGGTGGAAGCTTTGAGATTTGGAATAAGGGGTATAATAAATGATGTTTATACATTAGAAGGGGATAAATATTTAATAATTTATCTTATTAAATAAATACAAGAGAAAATGGAAGTGGCAATGGAGCATGAAGACACATGGAGACTATGGGTCCCACACTAGTTAGAATTCCTATGTTAAATGGTATCTTTCTCTTGAAAATTTGAATATATGGAAAGCCTAATAGTTTTGGATGGATTATAAGGTTAATATACTTATCCATAAACTTCATAGGTTAAATTTGGGATGAATTATAACTTACATGGGAAAGGAAGAACCAAATGGGAGTTTCATGGATACTTGGCTAGATTTCCCTTACATTTATGACATCTATGACACCAATGATGGAGATTCTATGACATTTATGACACAAGTCACATCTGAAGGATGACATACAGACATACTGACATGTCAGGACTGAATAGAGAATCTTAGAGGTCAAATTTGGGAGTTGGAGAAGGCCAAGAGACTCCTACTCAAATTTGGGAGAAGAGGGAAGGTGAAGAGAGAAGCCACATGCAATAGCATGAGCAACCACACAAATTCAACTTGGATTTGCTTTATGGATGGATTTGGAACCTTAGAATACCAATAATGTTTATAAAATATAGGGATCATCCATGGGAAGAGGCTTTTTGCTCATTTGTGAATTGTGAGAGCTAGTGGATGACTAGTTTTCTTGCTTAAGCCAATTTCAAGGGTGAAAGATTCCCATCCTAGTTGGTGTTTGGAAAGGCCACTTGTTGCCGCCTCTCACACACCTGGGTTACACCTGGGTTACATGGCAGAATTATTCAAGCCACTTGGTGTGTCCCTGGGGGAAAGTCTCGAGTCAAGGCTGTCACCTTGTTCTTGACTCCTCTGTTTAGGCTCAACTCCTAATGAAGCCAAGGGGGGTAGACCCTATTAAGTTACTAAGGCTAACTACTTAGTGTGATGGTGTTATATTGATTAAGTTGTTTAGGATATTTGAAGTTAACCAGTGGAAACAAAAGATAACAAGATGCAATATTTAAAGCATATAAGCACAGTAATGACACTCAATATATATATAATCGAAAGAAATAAATCACTAGTGCCTTAAATGGAGTCAATAGTGAAAATAACGTGCTTGCATGCACTTGAAATAACTTTTTTCAAATGTCTCTTGGTATATTTTAAATTAATGTGGAATGTGAATGAATTAAATTAGGCGAAAAGGGGACTCCATATATACCCGAGGGGTACTTGGAGTATGTCCAGAAGTGAACTTTCATGGCTACTCGCAAGTTGTTTGTGGGGTGGAATGGAGTCTCAGAGACTATTGTTCATAATGCACCCATCAGGATGTGACAGAGATCAATGCCTCGAGGTCACTTTCCAGTTGTTCCCACTCCTTTGGGTATTTTGCCACCGCTTACAGTTTGTTCGAGGCGTTGGATTTTCGCCTGATGTTTTGTCAATTTGGGAGGTGAAGACTAATTAATCCAGTCACTCAAGTGATTTTGATGCAGCTTGATTGATCAAACAAACCGCATCCAAGTACAAAGCATACACACTGGAGTCTTCGTTATTTTTAGTAGATTTTAAGATAGGTGTTCTTGTTAAAAAGAAAACCCCCCCAGGAACCTCTTTCGATCCAAGTGGATCTCAATCGGGGAATCAAGGAGGGGTTATTTTATTATGGCTAATGAAATAATTAATGAAAAAGGATTCAAAGATACACAATGTCAGTTTTCTAATTAGTCCTACCACGCATCTCTTTCCCCTTGCGGGTCAATCGGGAAGTCGTGGGGTAAGTAGTATGATTAATGTTTTTGAAATTAAAATATGGAATAGTGAAAATTTATATCAACGTATACAATCCTGCATGTCAGTACTAAACTAGATCAGAAAAGAGGGAAAAAAAGCAAAAAAGTGAAACAGACATAGATCCCCCCTGGGGGATGGGGAGTGGGCTCGAAAGAGCCTACTCAAAAAAGATTTATTTTATTATTATTGGTTACAATATCAGAAAAATGAAATATCAAAAACCTCTTGGCCCTTATATGAGATGAAACCAAGATTTTACAACCTTCCAAAATTTTTAAATTTTAGTGAAAGGGTAGACCCCTTGGGAGATTTGAACACTCCCGAGGCCACATTCAAATAGAAGATTAATTTATTTTCTGTTACACCTGATAAAAAACAGAAATCATGTTAGAATAATATATTCCCAAAATCACTTTAAGAGTACCTTTGTATCAGCCTACCGTAACTCAAAAAAGATTAAGTTAAAACTAGCTAAACATGTGAAAAAGGAACCAAGGAAAGAAAGCTTTCCTTGGGATATTGGATTGCTTTTTGAGAAGCCAATTAAATATTCACTGATTTCTGGATTTAATATTTTTTTAAAAATAAAAGGAAATCTAGAGCATGCAACCTACTGATTTTATTTAACTTGCCATGCAAAACGGACGATTTCCTTATGCTAGATCTAGAATGTTTAATGATACTTTTCAGAATTGAGATCTAGACTATGAGCATTGAAATAGAAGATATATGTAGATTTTACTTTGATATAACAGATCCAAGTGATAACAAAGCTTTAGAAAACAGTAACCAAGTATGAAAATTGATTTTTTTTAAGGAGAAAGAGAGAGAAAGAGTGTTGGAAGCCTGGGAATGTTGGGCTTTGGAGTCTTCTGGAATACCAAGGGACTATGTCATTCATAATATCTTGAATATGACGAAGATGCAAACCATCTCAACCTATTCTACAAGCGAGATCACCTGCAACTTAGAAATCCTTGCACAAACAAATGGTTAAAACATAGGTGCTGCTGGAAGAGATAATTGGAAAGCATGCAATTAAACTTAAAATACATATGACTCCAATAGATTTGAAACAAGCAGCAGTAAGAGCATAAATAAAATTATAATAAACTCTTACCCTAACATGAGGGAGCTCTATCCTTCAAGGCCAACAATTAACCAACAAAAGCAATGATAAATAACACAGATTATACATCATAAGCATATGACAATCACCATCCACACATGAAGAGCATTACACCATAGATCTTTCCTCCAAAGATTTTTTATTCCATAATAATAAACAATAACATAGTAAAAAAGAAACAATACCTCAATCCCAATTCTAAATAGCTTGGAATAGGAAGCCTGATCTTTATTTATACAAAAAACAGGAGATCCAGCCCAGGGGGAACAAATCCCAAGGAGACATACCACTGCAGCTGAGGGACAGTCAATCAATGCTGATATGAACCCGAACTGAGCCTACTTGTCAATAGGGGGGATGATTGAGCTGAAACATCAACCCACAGACTGACACATCAATCCATAGATATTTTAGGAGATCCCACACGTGTGGAGGAGAGAGAGAGGGCACAATTCCCCATAAAGGATGCTAAATATCAACTCTGGATCTATCTAGATCACCTCCTTTAGTCAAGGATTTGTCAGATCCATCCAATCTGGTTCAGATCTGACTAATTTCAATCAAATCAGCTGAGAATCCATTGATCTAGGATTTTGGATTTGCTCCATTATTCATCAATTTATTAATTAAAATCATCAATAATGATTTTTTTGGGGTTTTCTGACCTGAGTGATGAAAAATCACTCAAAACCTTAAAAAGTGGGTCCATGGGTTTACATGGTGCTCTTAACTTGAAAATGAGCACCTACATGACTGAAACTTATTACCGAGCCCACTTTTATTACAAAACCAATTTTTCCAATTAAACTATTAAAAAATAGCCTAAGTTTTGGAAAAATTTAATTTTAATAAAAAACACTGAAAAATTAAAAATTTAAAAAATTGAAAAAACCTAGGGGGACTTAGACATGTTCATATGGCTCGTCCATGATGCCTAGCATGTTTATACATTGACAAATAGACTCTAATATCCTCAAAAGTCCTAAATGCCAAGCCAACCACCCCAACTTTGGAGGTATGGAGTGAAAAACTCAGAAATTATTAGTCGTTTATTCAACAACCAATAGAAACCAAGGGAAAAAACACCCTGGGCTGATCGGCTTGACAAATAAAGTCTAAGAGAATGAGTCTTTTATAGACACTATCATGCTATAAAATTTATTACAATTCCCCCATGGGGGTACAAACATGTGATATAATACAACAAACAATTCCCAGAAGTAAGATTGAAGGTCTTTTGAAGTCTGAACAAGTTATATTTGTCCGGTTCACCAGGATCACTTGATAAAAAAACACTAAGTACAACTTAGATGGTAACACCACTCAGGTCTTTCATGGAGCTTTAATGGATTCTTATTTTCAGTTGTAAGCTACAAGAAAGAATGTGGATTCTTCTATTGCACCACTCTCTCTCAACTATTTCCAGTTTTCAAACCATATTCATGCCAATGGAGGGATTGCGCTTTGGGTGAGCTATTGATATCTTTGGGGAAGATTATAATTCTCATTATCTTATGTTCTGATTTATATTATATTTATTTCATGTTCATAAGACTCTCAGGTCAAAATACCCAAAAGAATTCATGTAAAAATGTTGAACAGTGAAGAAATAGTGTCATTTCCCCACTATCTTGTTGTGAACCATTGTAATTCTGATGATTTAGAATTGGGAGAGCCTTTAATTTTCCATTTCTGATTGTAATCAGTTGAATATTCTCTATTCTTCATTCTCAGAAGGTTTCAAGTCGAAATTCCCAATATTTGTACGTTAAAATGACTTTTAATGAGCAAACAATGACCATTTCCACTTCATTTTGATATATGCCATGGTAATGCTTATTATTTCGAATGGAGGAATGTATAATGGATGGAATGATGGATGGAATTTAATTAATGTTTATTTCAAGTATCATGTTCAGTACTTAATCATTGGAATCCATTTTACTCATTTTTATTGCATTGGGAGAAGATTTGGTGCATTTTCCCCAAGGGTCAAAATTGTGACTTGGGAGTTGTTTTGGAAAGAGTAATAACAGCCTGTGTAAATTGAACCATGATGCATATGAAACTTTTAAAATTTACCGTACACATACCCATTCTCTGTTCATAAATTTAAGTGACTTTGGGATCATTTGTGAAGCCATTTCCGCCAATTACCCAGGGGGAATCGGAGCCCCAATTTGCTAGTAAAGTCTCCTACTTTGAACAAAACATTAAACAAGTTTGCAGAAGTAATTGGGAGGTAAAAAAACATACATTAGCATGATATTTAAGTTATATTATCAGTCATGTACCTTCAGATAAAATTTGGAAGCATTTGGGTCAATTTGGAGGTCTAGGCATCAAAACTAGTCAAGAGCCAAAATTGTGAAAAATTTGGAAAATTGGGCATTTTAATAAAAATTCCAAAAAGGGGACATTACAGATTTCCTGCATATTTCCTAGTTCAGTGCCTAAGCTTATAACATCTCCCTGCAACTTTTTAATCTGGATCAAATTTGCTTTATTTTCCACTTTCTCATGCTTCAGCTAGACTTCCATCTTATCTACAAGGGACTATAACTTATTAATTTTCACAATAGCATGTAATAAATTAGAATAAATAATATCTCTATTTTGCTTATAGAGTTGTATCTTATCAAGGACACTAATTTTGTCCAACTTAACTTCCATTTCCAACACTTTCTTATCACTGACCACAACGAACTTTAAGGTATTCCTCTCTGCATGTCGACTAGAAATCAATGATGTCTTTTGATTGATTAGACTTCTAACTCGATGAAGCAGATTTCTAGTTTCCTCTAATGACTGCATTTTTTTTTCAGCATAGCTTAATACTAACTTTGTTCTGGATTTGAAACAGGAACTGAGCTCTATGCTACCTTCTCCTCCGAAAGAATACTGATGTATCTGTACATATTTTTTTGGAAACAAGACCATTTTCTTTGAATCCTCTAGAACCATTTATTCTGAAACTTGATCATCCTGAAAGTGTCTCTTGATATTTTTATGTGAAACATTCTCATCTACCTCCATGCCATTAGTTTCATAAAGACTCCTCTTATTCAAAATGCTAGGATTGTCAGGTGTTTGAACTACTGCAGTAAACTCATTGCTTCTATCATCATTGATTCCTGAATTTTCTTCAAAATAAGACAAATTGGCTATTCTATCTAAACCTTCAACCATTTGATGATCAAATGGTTTATTTTTGTTTAACTGCTTCCTCTCAGAAATGATATGATGTGGGTCATAATTTATTCTTTGTTCCTTATGAAAATCCATAAGCTCTAGTAATTTCTCTATGATCAACAGGGCACTTTTATTCTTGAAAACAAATGGACCAACTTTAAGAGGAAATTTAACATTGGAATACTTTTTGAATGCTCCAAAATTTTCTTCTTCTGCACATAACCTATGCCTCATAAATTCAAGTGCAAATATCCTTGGAGTAAAAAAAACAGGTAATCTGTATGGTTTCCTAGTAAATCCACACACCCTCAAAATAGTAAAATCTTTATATAGAAACTAGTCTCCTATCCTGTCCTCTAAAGAAGACTATAGCATAAGTCTCATTTCTTCTAGCACTCTTGGTAAAACATCATCAAACAGCAACTTGTAAACCCCAGCCATAATTGTATTTACAAAGTCGAACATGTTAATTTGTTTTGGAAGATCTGGAGAGAAAATGGTAGACAAGAATTTCAATTCTGACACATTAGAACATAGCAGCATGTTCAGTAAATACGAGTGATACCTAAAAAACATAACTTTAGGAAATTCAACAAACTGGACATGGATAACCTCGGCCAGATACTCATCCAAATTAAAACAACGGATTAAATGAGAATTGTGATCAATTGAACTTATACTCAATAAGAAACCTAACACGACTTCACCAATATGAATATCATTATCCAAACCTAGAATTTGGCTGACTAAAGACATGACCATCTGTACCTCTTTTTTGAAAATGTTAACATTATATGGCAGAAAAAGTCCTTCTAATAACTGACCATATTTCAGAATACTAGATAGAAATTGGCATCTAACTTCGGTTTTACAACTTTTATACATTTTGACTAAGACTGGCTCATTCAAAGACTCACAATTATCAAGGAAATTATCAGGTAGGTTCAGTATTCCGTGAACAATTTTCGCATCAACCTTACAAAGTATTTTTGACATGGTATGACTCATGATAACTCTTTCAAAGGGAGAATAACTGTTTGGGTGCCACTCAACAATTTCGGGAAATGGTAAGGTTTGTTCAATAGAAAAATAATATGAGAAAGAACTACAGACATTTAAAACATCATTCCCCTGCAAATTACACTACCACAACCACTCCCTTGAGACTGATACATTTCCAACTGATAAAACAGGGTCGAATACGTTTCTTTCCCTATCGACAAGAAATTCTTGTCTTTCATCTAAAACTCTGCATAAAACTCCTAAACCCTATTCCTTTTCCATAATGAACAATGGAAGCAACTGTTCGAACTAAATTTAAGCGTTTCAAGGCTTACTTGTGACTGTAGATACATAGAATTTGACTTTGGAAAGATGGTGAAATATCTACTTCCCTTTCACCCACAGCATGCACTTGAAATGATTTTTTAATCCAAGTCAACTTCACTTTTATATGCCGAACTTTTCCAGAGCCCTCATCTAATGGTTTTCCCTTTATCGCTTTCATCTGCGGAACTTACTCCAAGTCACCATGTGGAACACGGTTTACATTCCGCTACCACTTTTCCTTTTTAAACATCTCGCAACTTTACCCTCTGAAATCAGCAATGACCGTTGATGGGTTTTCACTTTTTGCTTAAACCAATAGATTAAGATCGGCTGTGTGTATTCCACTAGCCTTTTTCATTTTTTCTAGTGTGTATCTTTGCTCAGCGGATTGTTTCTCAGCCGTATATTTTGTTCACTTAATTCCATAAGCATTGATATTTTTACTTGGTTAATCAATTCCGCTTCTCCATCATCACTTATCTCCTGTGCAAATTTTCCCAGCGAATCCATTTTAAACTGTAGATATTCACACTCACCCTTTACACCTTTGGATTGTGTAACAACTTAACCAAAATGCATGTTTTTATAATGAAGTCAATACCATCAAAATTTCGACCTCCTTGGTCATGCGCCAAGGGACTATAATCCCTCACCAACTACGGAAACATGGTTATGGAAGTTACACATTAAGATATCTCAGGTGACACTGCGCCTGCCTCACAGGTATTGTCGGCTGAGCTTGCTCTGTCGGGCCAATGTCTTTGGGTATTTTTTGGTTTTGTGCTTTTGTTGAACCTGGGTCACGAGAGTGTTGAAAATTATTCCAACATATTTCTTTTATTTTTATGGATAATATTTCAAGTATAGTGAATCTTGTAACGTCCCTGACCCTTCGACTGGCGAAGAGGACGCTACCATGGCATTAACCATCCGGGAAACCAACCCCATGAACATGTGCATTCATAAAATGTTGAAACAAATGCATCGAAGTAGAACATGCACAGATACATAATTATTTACCATACATAGTGGAAGCAACATACATTCATACAAGCATTCAACATGTTCATCATAATTCATTAACAATAAATATAATTGCAGAAGTAAAGTAGACAAGATTACTTATCTTATAAGGAAATCATCCCGCAAATAGATACGTCACGGAAACGTTCCACCCAACCATAGGCTAGCATGCTCCTTAATCTCTCAGCAACACTGCCACCCCTGAGCTGGGCATGATTCCCCAAGGAATAAGGAATAAGTAGGCTTACACATAGCCAAGGATACACAAACATAGCCAAGCCAACACAGTTGGGTTTATCAGGCCATCAACAGGACAACCAAGCCAACATGGTCAGGTTTATCAGGCCATCAAGGAGCTGGGAAAGGATAAATTCTAAGCTGGTGAGCCCATTACAGAGCTAGGAACACCTACACCAGAACTAGCCTGACTTCTAAGACACCCACACACACCCAACACAAGGAATCAGTCCCTTCTCTGCTACACAGTCCCTCAGGCCCTAACTTCCCTTCTAGTGCTATTCAGGGGTGGTGGAGAAGAAATCCATCCCTCTAGCTCTATCTGTGTGGTTTCCAAACACACCAGGTTTATCAAGCAAACCAAGCCACCATCCCTGCTCCCAACACAGTCCGAAGACCAACCACTGTAGACATGTAGTCACATAAGTGATTCACAGCTTGGGAAAGGAAAACAACTCCTGAGTCATTCTTGGCCGTATCGTGGAAAAAATGACTCCAAAACAACCTACAGTAGTCCCAAAATGTAAAATAGACACAACCAGCAACGTGGGAGAAACAACAGTCCATCCTGGACAACGAAACCACTCGAGAGACTTGCAGAGTCTAAAAATGGAAGAGAGAAACCAGGTTCTCAGCTGAGTAGGGGAAAAACATATGCACGAGCCACAATTCGGTAAGAAAAACTTACACACATTCCCTGAGCATAAAAATGGCTCTCCACAGGAAAAATTGTGGGTGATAGTGACTGAACATCCCCCAGCTTACTGCATGAGTAACACCAATGCAGAACCCAGTGCATGAGAGAAGATTTACACCAGATCCCAAATACGGATCGAAACACACCAGATTCCTCTCTGTGGGAAAATGTGAATGACAGTGGAGATGGCTCCTCTCTCCTAGCTGCATGAGACCAAATAGGAAAGAAGCCTATGCGTGAGAAAATGAACAGATAACTGTCCCTACATGAGGATGAATAGACAATAGAGAGTCGGGAGTGGGGAGTGCAGGAGCATTTTTTCCTTTCAGCACCGTCATGGAGAGAGTGGAAAGCCTGGAGAGTTCATTTCCTTTTTCACAACATGAGGTTCATTGTTGGTGGAGTGTGCGAGTGGGAAAGGATTGACAATCCTGCCACCCCCACTCCCAAATGAAAACTACCTTAACTACTCAGCAGAAGGTTTAAGGTGGTAGTTGTATAAGACAAGGAAAGATGGGAAAATCAAATAGGGTGGTGACACATGGATTTATCCCCATTGGTTCAAGGTTTGACATTCCCCCCCCTTATCCTTTTGAGAATCATGCCCCATCTCAATTTATTTTCCGTGAACATAGTTGGTTGGGTTATTTAATTAAAGGTGCATATTTACATGATGACAAAACTTAATATATACCATATACCATGATATACCATCGGCAACGATTCCGTTCGCTGAAACATAACACAACTAAATCGATGGTGGGGATTTTTCCTTTAGCTCCACACCACAATTCATTACAATATATACATCATGTACATTTAATGGAACGGGGTCAAAACCGGGGTGTTACAAATCTAGCCAACAATTTTAATCAATAGGATCAAACATAGATATTGATAGTTGGACTTATATATTAATTTAAGCTAAGGTTTTTTTTATTTAGTTCATTTTGTTTTTGAGTTATGAATAGGCCAACATTTATGTTATCTAATCACTCTCAACATATTTAATTACAAATTTTTATTATTTGAACATTCTTTACCTAGGGTATAGTTTTTTTTAAAGTTGACTGGCTTGCTTATTTTGATTTTCCTCATAACAAAATGAACCATGTTGTACTATAATCACAATTCCACTAATATTTTTATTTAGTCTTATTGTCAAAGTGATACAACTTCTATTGGTGTGTGGACTTGGAGTGCTATTTAGTGTTTTCCATGTTAACACAAAGCTTCTAATGATCATAAATCCATCACTTTACATTTATCGACCTCAATATCGCTAATATCATATCCCATTATTGATCCATTAGGCATTTACAATGGTGGTAAGATGTAATTATGGATAGATATGAGTCATTTTCTCACCTAGACCAACCCACTCAACCTTATTGTGTTCATTGATCAGCATGTAGTCTGACATCTTTTTCTATTTCCATCTTTTATCAACCCATGTGGCAGCCTTGGTTAATGATTTCAAAATATCGTGGTTAGTGCTATAATAGCCAACTCCATCTTCCAATCTCTCATCATACTAGATTTTATTCCCCCACATGCATTAGGATACAATGAAATTTTTTCTCTTCTATCTTGTTATGTTGAGGCTTCCCTTTTCCATTTTCACTATGCACCTAATCTTTCTTGGACATTTTACATTTATGGGGTGGATCTAGGGTTTGTCTCAGTTTATCTTCACTTCCCTTAATCTTGTCTAAGATTAGTGTCATCGATAGTAAATCCCATGTCCATATTTTGACAATCTTTCCATAATGTTGATTATGGATTCATTAATAGATCCAAACCTAAAAATACCAAGTATTTGGAAGCCAATCCCTAGCTGGTTCGCTCCTTGATAGATATTGGATGGCATCCTTTCACCACTAAATTATGGCCACACAATAAACTTGGCACCCTTGTGTTTTCCCAATATTTTGATGGTGATAAGGTTCAGGTTGGTCATCTAGAGTTTAAAATTGATGAAGGATTCATATTTGTTTCCATAGAGCTCCCATGTACCAGTTAATGTTGGTCAAAACATATGCTACTTAAGTATGTTCTAGGGCCACAACTCCTTTTCAAACTCACTCCGGATATTCATAATCATAAAGGTATGTCCAAGAGCTTATTTGAACCTAAATTGAAGAACTTGTTTCTAGTTTTGAGCCAATACATCACATGTGATAGGTGTTATACTTTATTCATGTGCTATCAGATAATATTGTTGATGGATTTTCTCAGTTTAATATGAATCTACCCTTTTTCCTCTATCTGAGTCTTAAGAGCTGTTGCCGCCTCTCACACACCTAGGTCACATGGCAGAAATCTTCAAGCCACTCGGTGTGTCCATGGGGGCAAGTCTCAAGTCAAGGTTGTCACCTTGTTCTTGACTCCTATGTTTATGCTCAACTCCTAATGAAGCCAAGGGGGGCAGACCCTATTAAGTTACTAAGGATAATTACTTAGTATGGTGATGTTAAACTGAATGAGTACTTAGGAGTTTGAAATTTAGCTATAGACAATCAAATATGACAAGATACAAAAATGAAAACACGAAAGCACAATGCTAAGACACAATATATATATAAAGAAAGAAAATAACCAGTGCCTTAGAATGGAGTAAAAAAATAAAATCAATGTACTTGCATTTGCTTGGAGTGAATGTTTTACAATTGCCTCTTGGTATGTTTTAAGTTAAATTTGAGGTGTGAGTTGATTAAAATTAGGCCAAGGGGTGGACTCCAGATATACCCAAGAGTACTTGGAGTATGTACAAAACTAAACCTTCACGGCTACCCACAAGGAATATGTGGGCTGAATGGAGTCTCTGGGGCTATTGTTCATAATGCACCCATTATGGTGTGACAGAGATCGGCACCCCGAGGTCACTTTTCAAGAGTTCCTGCTTCCTTTGGGTATTTTGCCACCGTGATGGTTTGATCTAGGTGTTGGATTTTCACCTGATGGTTTGTCAATTTGGTAGAGTGAGTCCTAATTATACTAGTCACTCAAGTGCTTTTGATACAGCTTAACTGATTGGAAGAACCGCAGCCAAGTGCAGAGCATACACACCGGAGTCTTGTCAATTTTAGTAAATTTTAAAATTGGGTGTTCTTGTTAAAAAGAAAACCCTCCAGGAACCTCTTTCAATCCAAGTGGATATCAATTGGGGAATCAAGGAGGGGTTAATTTTATAATAGCTGAAAAAAAAATTATAGAAAATAAAATAGATACACAATTCCAGTTTTCTAATTAGTCCTACCACGCATCTCTTTCCCCTTTCGGGTCAATCAGGAAGTCATGGGGTAAGTATTAAGACTAATTTGAAATATCAAATATGGAAAATTAAATTGATAATGAATCCAAGTATACTATCCTGCATATTAGAGCTATGCTAGTTTGAAAAGAAATGAGCAAAAGGTAAAAAATTGACACCGACGCAAATCCCCCTAAGGGGGATGGTGAATAGGCTCGAAAGAGCCTATTCGAAAGGACATTTTATTTTTATTAGCAGTGATTTACAATATCATAAAATTAAAATTGATGCACTTTGGTCCTTGTTATCTGGGATCCAAAGGCTTACAACAAGCTTGTAACAAGCTAGATTAAACAAGGTGGTGGGGGAAGCTTCCGGGAAGCTCCGATTCGTCCAAGAGTTGGAAATTTGGCAGAGTTTCCTCCTCTTTTTTGTTGGACCTGCTAAAAAACAGCGAAAAATCAGAATCAAATATGCCCAAACACACTTTTAAAGGGTTTGGGTTATTGCACTAGTTATCGAAAAAAAAAATTAAGTAAAATTTTGTCAAATTGGGGTAATCTAGTTTTGCAAAAAGGAACCAAGGAAAGCAAGATTTCCTTGGGATATTGGCTTGCTGTTTGGGAAGCCAATAAGATGTGCACTTTTATTGCAAAATTTAAATCTTTAAAGAATGAAAAATTAAACTACCTTATGAGCAAGTTTTAGATCTATGATTAAGCTACTTGCAAAAAGGGCAATTCCTACACCTAGATCTATCTTTATCAAATGATATTCTTTATGAAATTTTAGATCTAGGAAGAAAGACTCTTATGAAATAGATCTAATAATATATATTCAATTCCTAGAACTATATTTTATCATAAGAGGGAGAGACAGGTAACCGAAAGATTGAATTTTTAAGAAATGAGAAGAAGAGGAGAGAAGGTCGGCTCGTTGCTTGAATGGAGCAAGCTGAAAGGAGGCCCTTTTGTGGAGCGCTGAGGGACAGAGTCTTGGGATTACTGGATAAGGAATGGTGTCAATCTTGATCCACACCTTGATCCAATCAGGAACCTGCAACTAGATAACACAAGCCTGCACAACACTTCGTGAGATCTGGATATAGATGTATAAAGCAACAAAAATGAAAGATCATGCAAAAATAATCATATTTAAGCATATAAATGAAATTCTTGAGCATACATCATATGGATAAACAAGATCAAGCAATCTAACTTGCCTAGTTTACACCCTTACTTGATTCAACCGAATCCTTGAAGCCAGAACACAAAAGCGGCACATAATTTGGAAAGAAATTGCAGTTACCACATTAGCAGCACAACACTGAGAATCCACACAAACACATGCACTACACGGTATAGCCTCCAAAGATTCTTTATTCACAAATGATGATCAATAAAAAACTACAATAGAAACCCCTTCAATCCAGCTCTAACTAGCTTGGAAGAGGCTGTTGTGCTTGGATATATACAAAAACCAGGAGATCCAGCCCAAGGGGGCGCAAATCCCAAGGATATAAACTAGATATGTTGATGGAGAGTCCATCAATGCCTGATCTGTGTCTAACTGAGTAAGATCTGAGTCTTAATGAGTGCATTGTCAATCAGAGATCTGATCTGACTGACACCTCAACCTGTTGACTGAAGCATCCACCAAAACTCATCCAGATGAGCCAAAACGTGTTGAGGAGAGAGGGAGGGTGAAATTCCCCATAAAGACAGCTAAATATCAACTCTAGATCTGATTTGATCACCTCCTTCAGTCAAGGATTTGTCAGATCCAGTCATTCTGCTTCAGATCTGACTGATTTCAATCAAATCGGCTGAGAATCCACTGATTTGTGACTTTGGATTTTCTCCATTATTCATCAATTTATTAATTAAAATAATCAATAAGTGATTTTTGGGGCTTTCTGACCTGAGTGATGGAAATTCACTCAAAACTATGAAATAGTGGGTCCATGGGTTTACATGCTGCTCTTAGCTTGAAAATGAGCACCTACATGACTGAAACTGATTATTTGGCCCACTTTTAATACAAAATCAATTTTTCAAATTAAACTATTAAAAAAAAGCCTAAGTTTTGGAAAAATTAAATTTTAATAAAAAACACTGAAAAAAATAAAAAATTGAAAAATTGAAAAAACCTAGGGGGACTTAGACATGTTCATATGACTCGACCATGATGTATAGCATGTTTATATATTGACACATAGACTCTAATAACCTCAATAGGCCTAAATTCCAAGTCGAACACCCCAACTTTGGAGGTATGGAGTGAAAACTTAGAAATTATCAGTTGTTTATTCAACAACCAATAATAACCAAGGGAAAAAACACCCTGGGCTGATCGGATTGACAAATAAATTCTAAGAGACTGAGTCTTTTATAGACACTATCATGCTAGAAAATTTATTACAATTCCCCCCATGGGATATGAACATGTGATATAGTACAACAAGCACTTCCCAAAAGTACTTCCAAAGGTCTTCTGAAGTCCGAACAGGTTATCCTTGTCTGGTTCACCAGGCTCACTTGATAAAAAAACACTAAGTACAACTTAGGTGGTAACATTCTGGCTCCAATTGTGGGATGTGTGCTCGATCTGGTCTCTAAGGCAAGGAGAGGATACGAGAACACCAAAATCTCTTGTTTATATACCCTGTAAAAACATGTCAACTTGACAAGAAAAACCTCAGTAGCACAAGTTTTATAAAAAACCAAATGAACCATTAAGCTGATTTATTTAAACAACATAAATGTAACTAACTAAAAGAAGCAAATTTTTATTATAGCTAAGTATAAAATAGAAATGTAGAAAGTAAATGCTCTGTTTCAAGGAGCTTATTTTCCTACTCTAAGCATGATATGAAAAAGGTTAAGTGTAATCAGAAATCCAATGTAACCACCTAAGCATTTTATTAACATAAAAAAAAGTTTCCTTGTCTTTGGTTACCAACCAAAGTAAGGATACCTTATTCAGAAATAGCAAACCTACGTGATGATTCAGAATGGGCAGGATGGATGGGAGATCATAGGCATGAATAATGTCATAAAAATTCTTCCCCAACTTGTATGTGCTCATGCAGGCTGCTTCTATCCATGACTGGATAGGATTGATATACCAATCAGAACGATGAGGTAGACTGACTACATCATCATACTGATCATTGGGGCTTATCAAATGATAACTCATTGCACAAGCCCCAAGTAGCTCCAAATCATAAGGAAACTCTATATGTGAAAAAGATGGCTGAGACTGATATTCCACTGACTGCATCACATCTGAATTTTCACAATACTGTTTCTCAACGTCTTCATTACTGATACCCTTGTGCTGCTCTGCATGATATGAATCTGAATGATCACATGAAAATTTTGAATGCTCCTGTTTCATACTAAATTTTTCCCAGACATCCAGATCCATGCTCCCCTCTATGGACGTATCGTAGATTGGACTTCCACAAATTTTTGAATAGACACTCCCCTTGTCGTACATATCCTGGATGGGATTCTCCATAAGATTTTCACAATTTGGATTATCTATGAAATTCCAATAATCATCACTCCCATCCATGTCATATGTGGGGGACTCTTCATCCATGGCATCATGCTCCTACCTATCCATGTCTTCCTTGTATTCATAACAATCTTCTTCAGATAAAAGGTCACAAGGTAGTAAGCCTTCCAGACTGTCATCATTATATGGAGAACACATAGGTGTCCCATCATGTATATTATAGTTTTCATCATAAGTTTCACTATAAGATTCTGTAATGGTTTCATCCTTAGGCTTGTACTGTTTAGATGGTAACAAAGGGTAGGCCTAGCCTACCATGTATATATGATCAGGCTTGCTTGAATTTGTTTCCTGATTACTGACCTTGGGAAGTCCATGTTCCATGACTTGATTTGCAACATAACAAGTGCTTTCTTGGTGGAATTGTTCACAAGGTCTACACCATGGAATTACTTCTTCTACCATGTTACCTGAGTCTAACTGGTTTGGAATCCTAGGCTCTTGTTGAGGAAACTTATTTTGATACATCTGATTCTACCTAGGCTGAAAGTTCCTAGGTCCATTATTTCTTTCCATTGTGATTATTCTATTGTGCATAAGATTCAATTGTGCAGACTGATCTGCCATAAGTTGGTTTTGACTAGTAACCAAGTTTTTTATCATGTCTGTTACCTTTTCCATGGGATCTTTAGAGGCTCCCTTTTCTTCTGATTCAAAGGATTTTCCCTTTTCTTCGTTGTATGAAGTGTTTCCCATAGTGTAACTTGGAATGTTGGATTTTCCTGAAGACTACATATTCTTTTCTATTTTCTTGTCCAATTCCTGAGCATTTTTTAGATCGACCAGCTCTTTGTCCCTTAACCGGTACCTCAAATCACCAGTGAAAGCTTCGATGTAAGATATGAGGATGGAGGCATCCCTTGGCTTGATTTCTTTAGGGAGGTTCGCAACCACACGCCTAAACTTAGTATTAAATTCATCAATGGTTTCATTCTCCATCTTCTTTATGTTATGGAGGGCAGCAAGCAGATGTCTTGGTTATTTCTTTTCCCCCCATTTCTTCTTAAAACCCCCTAGGAATTCACTAAGAGTTTTATATGAATCATCATCTAGGTCAAAGTACCATTCTTCAGCATCATCTTCTAAGGATAAAGCAAAGAGCATCATTTTGACATCGTCATGGTCATGGGAAGCATCATTGCAATAACTGATCAGGTGCTTTTCAAACTTTTGAAGGTGAGACTTGGCAGTGATGGCATTATTTCCCTGAAATATGGGGAGCTTCTTGATACAATATTTTGGAATGCCATGGGGAGCACCTACTATCTGAGAAAAGTCAAGGGGTTTGAATAATTTCGTCATTTCTTGAGATTGGTGAACATGACTCTCTACAAATATGTGATGGATATCTGAGAGGGATTGGTCTCCTAAATCTTCAAGGTTTCTACGAGAAGTCTTCCTATTCAATCTTTCCCTAATAAACCCTTTGGGATCAAGGAGAGGATTGAATAATTGTCGGTGGTTTCTTCGGGTAGAAATTCTTGAAGGGATGTTAGCTAGTGGAGTCACCAGATGGATCGAGTTTTAATTTTTATGTTTTTTAAAGACTAGATAAATCAATTTTTTTTATCTTTTTAGTTGTTTAGAAAAAAGTTAAGCTAAGTCATACTCGGGAATAAAAAGATTTATCCCCGGCAACGGCGCCAAAAAGTGTTGCCGCCTCTCACACACCTGGGTCACGTGGCAGAAATCTTCAAGCCACTCGGTGTGTCCCTGGGGGAAAGTCTCGAGTCAAGGCTTTCACCTTGTTCTTGAATCCTCTGTTTAGGCTCAACTCCTAACGAATCCAAGGGGGGTAAACCCTATTAAGTTACTAAGGATAATTACTTAGTATGGTGATGTTAGACTGAATGAGTTGCTTAGGAGTTTGAAATTTAGCTATAGACAATCAAATATGACAAGATACAAAAATGAAAACATGAAAGCATAATGCTGGGACACAATATATATATAAAGAAAGAAAATAACCAGTGCCTTAGAATGGAGTCAAAAAATAAAATCAATGTACTTGCATGTGCTTGGAGTGAATGTTTTGCAATTGCCTCTTGGTACGTTTTAAGTTAAATTTGAGGTGTGAGCTGATTAAAATTAGGCAAAGGGGTGGACTCCATATATACCTGAGAGTACTTGGAGTATGTCCAAAACTAAACCTTCATGGCTAACCGCAAGTAATATGTGGGCTGAATGGAGTCTCTAGGGCTATTGTTCATAACGCACCCGTTAGGGTGTGACAGAGATTGGCGCCCCGAGGTCACTTTTCAGAAGTTCCCGCTTCCTTTGGGTATTTTGCCACCATGATGGTTTGATCTAGGTGTTGGATTTTCACCTGATGGTTTTTCAATTTGGGAGAGTGAGCCCTAATTATACTAGTCACTCAAGTGCTTTTGATACAGCTTAACTGATCAGACGAACCACAGCCAAGTGCAAAGAATACACACCAGAGTCTTCTCAATTTTAGTAAATTTTAAAATTGGGTGTTCTTGTTAAAAAGAAAACCCTCCAAGAACCTCTTTCGATCCAAGTGGATCTCAATAGGGGAATCAAAGAGGGGTTAATTTTATAATAGCTAAAAAACAAATGATAGAAAAGAAAATAGATACACAATTCCGGTTTTCTAATTAGTCCTACCACGCATCTCTTTCCCCTTTCGGGTCAATCGGGAAGTCGTGGGGTAAGTATTAAGATTACTTTGAAATATCAAATATGGAAAATGAAATTTATAATGAATCCAAGTATACTATCCTGCATATTAGAGCTACTCTAGTCTGAAAAGAAATGAGCAAAAGGTAAAAAATTGACACTGACGCAAATCCCCCTAGGGGGGATGGTGAATAAGCTCGAAAGAGCCTATTCGAAAGGACTTTTTATTTTTATTAGCAGTGATTTACAATATCAGAAAATTAAAATTGATGCACTTTGTTCGTTGTTATCTGGGATCCAAAGGCTTACAACAAGCTTGTAACAAGCTAGAATTAAACAAGGTGGTCGGGGAAGCTTCCGGGAAGCTCCGATTCGTCCAAGAGTTGGAAATTTGGTAGATTTTTATCCTCTCTTTTGTTGGAACTGTTAAAAAAAAGCAAACAATCAGAATCAAATATGCCCAAACACACTTTTAAAGTGTTTGGGTTATTGCACTAGTTATCGAAAAAAAAAACTTAAGTAAAATTTTGTCAAATTGGGGTAATTTAGTTTTGCAAAAAGGAACCAAGGAAATCAATCTTTCCTTGGGATCTTGGCTTTCTGTTTGAGCAGCCAAAAATATGTGCACTTTTATTGCATAATTTAAATCTTTAAAGAACGAAAAAGGAAACTACCTTATGAGCAAGTTTTAGATCTATGATTAAGCTACTTGCAAAAAGGGCAATTCCTACACCTAGATCTATCTTTATCAAATGATATTCTTTATGAAATTGCAGATATAGGAAGCAATACTCTTATGAAATATATCTAATAATATATATTCAATTCCTAGAACTATATCTGATCATAAGAGGGAGAGACAGGTAACCGAAAGATTGAATTTTTTAAGAAATGAGAAGAAGAGGAGAGAAGGTCGACTCGTTGCTTGAATGGAGAAAGCTGGAAGGAGGCCCTTTTGTGGAGCATTGAGGGACAGAGTCTTGAGCTTATTGGATGAGGAATGGCATCAATCTTGATCCACACCTTCATCCAATCAGGAACTTGCAACTAGATAACACAAGCCTGCACAATACCTTGTGAGATTCTGATATAGATGTATAAAGCAACAAAAATGAAAGATCATGCAAAAATAATCTTATTTAAGCATATAACTAAAATTTTTGAGCATACATCATATGGATAAACAAGATCAAGCAATCTAACTTGCATAGTTTACACCCTTACTTGATTCAACCGAATCCTTGAATCCAGAACACAAAAGCGACACAGAATTTGGAAAGAAATTGTAGTTACCACATTAGCAGCATAATACTGAGAATCCACACAAACACATGCACTACACGGTATAGCCTCCAAATATTCTTTATTCACAAATGATGATCAATACACAATTACAATAGCAAGCCCTTCAATCCAGCTCTAACTAGCTTGGAAGAGGCTGATGTGCTTGGATATATAGAAAAACCAGGAGATCCATCCCAGGGGGGTGCAAATCCCAAGGAGATAAACCAAATATGCTGATGGAGAGTCCATCAATGCCTGATTTGTGTCTAACTGAGCCAGATCTGAGTCTCACTGAGTGCAATTGTCAATCGGAGAGCTGATCTAACTGACACCTCAACCTGTTGACTGAAGCATCCACCAAAACTCGTCCAGATGAGCCAAAACGTGTTGAGGAGAGAGGGAGGGTGAAATTCCCCATAAAGACAGCTAAAGATCAACTTTGGATCTGATTTGATCACCTCCTTCAGTCAAGGATTTGTCAAATCCAGTCAATCTGCTTCAGATATGACTGATTTCAATCAAATTGATTGAGAATCCACTGATTTATGACTTTGGATTTTCTCCATTATTCATCAATTTATTAATTAAAATAATCAATAATTGATTTTTGGGGCTTTCTGACCCGAGTGATGGAAAATCACTCCAAACTAGGAAATAGTGGGTCCATGAGTTTACATGCTGCTCTTAGCTTGAAAATGAGCACCTACATGACTAAAACTGATTATTTGGCCCACTTTTAATACAAAATCAATTTTTCCAATTAAACTATTAAAAATAGCCTAAGTTTTGGAAAAATTAAATTTTAATAAAAAACAATGAAAAAAATAAAAAATTGAAAAATTGAAAAAACCTAGGGGGACTTAGACATGTTCATATGACTCGACCATGATGTATAGCATGTTTATATATTGACACATAGACTCTAATAACCTCAATAGGCCTAAATGCCAAGCCGGCCACCCCAATTTTGGAGGTATGGAGTGAAAAACTCAAAAACTATCAGTCGTTTATTCAACAACCAATAATAACCAAGGGAAAAAACACCCTGGGCTGATCGAATTGACAAATAAAGGCTAAGAGACCGAGTATTTTACAGACACTATCATGCTAGAACATTTATTACAATCCCCCCCATGGGGTATGAACATGTGATATAGTACAACAAGCACTTCCCAAAAGTACTTCCAAAGGTCTTCTGAAGTTCGAACAGGTTATCCTTGTCCGGTTCACCAGGCTCACTTGATAAAAAACCACTAAGTACAACTTAGGTGGTAACAAGACCATGTCTTGATCGGTTCAATAGTATGAAATTTATCCTATGCATAGGATTATGCATTTTGGGTCAATTAGAATGCTTATCGAATTCAAAATTAATGCCATGGAGAATACCTGTGATAAATTCCTCATAAGGAATGAGTTCTTGGAAATATTGACCCAAATTATTGATGATCATCAATATCAACAGATTGAACCCATATCACAGTATTTCAATGATTCAGGCCCTTGAGTTTACTTCTATCGATCTGAATATATAAAACTCTTCCCCATCACGTTCTAAGTTCATGAATGAGGACAAGTTACTTCATCTATTATAACCCTCACTTGACCTAAGTCTCGATGTTGAAGCACATATTGCATCTCCCCATGTGGATGATACCAATGAAAGTATGTTTCGTATTCTTGAACAGGATTTAGATCACATGAAGGTCACTCAGACCCTCTGTAAGTGTTAGAAAATCAGGATTGCAGAGAAATAATAATTAAACTAGATGCAAATATTAAAACATAAATACATTACAAGAGAGACACCAATATAACGTGGTTAACCCAAGATGGGATACGCCCACAAAAAAAATGTCAGTTCTTTATTATTATACCATCCAACAAAAATGAAGGGACACAACCTACGACACACCCATTGCGCTTCCTCTTCACTCTCTTATAGTCTCTCTCACACAATAACAGGGATCGCTTTTAGAATGATACAATACAATACAAAATTGTATTACAATGCTTTCCTTTTATATAGGAATTACAATGCTAAAATACCATAGGTCACCTAATACCATGGGCCCATAAAGTGTTGGCCAACAAACATCCCAAAAAATTTCTTTCGGGGTATTCTCCCCCGCACCCCCCTACTAGGATGAGTGTACAGGAAATCTGGGGTAAACACATGGTTGAACAATAACATCTATGAATCTAGAAGATCATGCTCCAAAACCAACAGTAATCTCTCTATGTGATCTAGGAAGCCTCAAGGTGAATTGTGGCTAGATCATTTTTTGAATATCAAGCAGGGTAAATATTGTCTAGATAAGTTAGGTGAATATTCTTTACAGATTCCTAATGGCACGTCGAACCAACATCTTCATGATATAATTCATCAACTCGTCTTTGTTGCAAGTAAAATTAAAGCTTGGGAATAATGCAGGACCCAAGTTAACACTTATAACCCTCTTAAGGAATATTTGATGAATATTAATCAGGAAAGGGATGGGATGCGTGATCACCCCATTATAGAATTTAATGTTCAATCTTAAAATCATGAGTTCAATCTGGTTTAGGATTGTAACCAACAAAGCTTAGTCTAAGAAGGTCGAAAGAAATAGGGTATTGAACAAAATCATAGTGACTTATAGGAAAAGAAATTCAACAAATTGATGTTTGATTTTGTTGAAAGTTCCCATGTAAAAGATCCCTATAATTTACAGAATCACCCCATTGATTGTATGCAATCTACCTTTGCAAGTAAAAAACAAGACAAAGTATATGTTAATGCTAATTGCAATTTAGCGTCTTCGGGTCAAGAATGTCATGATACTCAGTCCATTTTGTACGAATACCCTATGAATGATCATAAGGTCCTATAGTGAAAAGAGAGGTAGTTGGCCAATTTAAATAGGGATCAATTAAACATGATATCCTTGCCCCTGAAACTCCTGATCCCGATCATTCCTCTACTTCGTCATTCAGAGTTTATTCTGAAGGTGACAAGCTTCATGTTGGGAGTATTACAAGTAAGAGGGAGGAACGAATTCTGTCTTGACTTATGAATAATCGTCCTTCTCAATCATTTAATCATTCAGTAATTAATGTGGATGATATTGAAGATCCTAAGCCTAAAACTAAAGGTAATAAGAAGTAATTGCATGTAGACTTTCAAACTAATCAGTAGTTTCAACTACATATAGGTGTTCAATCCACTGCTCGCATCCATTTTACCTTGAACAAGTTTAAATATTTATATGAATGGTTGTCAAAACTACCTGATATAGTTCATGTACATAGAGTGAGTGCATGAACTGATTGTAATAGGTGTTGGTATATCATGACTTATGATGATGCTAAAAATGATGTTCTTACAAAAAGAGTGCAATTTTATTAAAATAAAATAGAAAGACTAATCAAGAACATAAATCTCCAGATTCAACAATATCAAGGTCAGATCAATCAGTTAACACAATAATTGAATGAAACCTTTCAATGATCTATTATCCATACATCTGGGGTTAATATCTATCTTGACTCTAATCATCTAACGCCAACAGGAAATTGAAGAGTTATTTGATTTTTTCCTTTGTTTACTTTTTATGTATTTTTCTCATCGTAAGTTAATTTGTTTATGGTTATAGTTTTCTTTTATTTTTCCAGCATATTCTTTGTATAGCTTAGCATGTCATACTTTTTTTCTCGATTAATAAGAGATAACTATAGAATTAAAATTATGTATCCATCTCACTATATCTTATCAGTTTAATTAAATTTGGATGTTTTCCTTTTTTAGGTACTCTTCATCCAATCTATTTACATTGTGAATGTTGTGTGGTACCCTCTCCATCTGAAATGATCTTATGTGTCAAGTTTTGGGAAGTCGATATGAAATTTTGGATCTGTTAGGGATGTTGGAATTTTACATATGTATTTTCATTGATAATGCACTTGGAAATGGAGAAAATCATGAGCACCATAAAATAGTAGGCCCATTATTGTTAGGATTTATAATCCTCGCTTGACCAAGTTGTCTATTAGGTTATTTTAGCCTAACTTAGGAGTTTTATTTAATTATTTGGGTCCACTAGTACCATTGGGTCCACTTGTCCTAATGGGACCATATGTATCCATTACTAGAGTGTGGGGACCATCGATGGAGGCTAATTTCCACTGACTGCACTTGCATGCATCAGTTTAGGCACCTCCTAGTCCAATCCCTACATTTTAGGAGCCACTGGGAGTCCCGACACCAACCTCCTTCAGTCAGTTGGAGTTGGAACTAGTTAATCTTAGGTATTATTCAGTTAGTTCACTTTCAGTTCCATTAGCGTCAGTTATGCATGGTTGCATGTGGATAAGGCACCTTTTCTCACCTACCACTTCCGTTAGACCGAGTTAGCTGGTTATAATTGATTGTGTGACTTAGCTAGACATATGGAGTTAACCACTTGGACTCCGGTAGTAATTTTGAAATATTTAGTTAGCCATGTAGTTAGATATAGTCACATCCAGTTGGTAGATTCGAATTCATCCATAATGATTCAAATTATTTCCTATGTAACATTATTGTAACACCGGATTATGTAATGAAGATAATACTGTAATTCTCTGAGCAATACTTGTCTGTTTCCTGTGATATTTGATTTGTTCAGTTTGTATAATTCATTCCTATTAATTGCATTAATAATTTGGAATGATTGCTTGATGATATAAATGGAATATCAATTCTAACATGGTATTAGAGCCATTTCAAGCAAGCTTCATGTTTGTCTACTCTCCATTGAAAACCGGAAGCAGTTGGGTTTCCACATAAGTCCCGTAAAGAGTGCCTTTATTCCTATGAATTTATTCGGAGTGGCGGTGTGGGCATGAGGGACCATGAGAAAGTGTTCATGTCAAGAGGGAAAGAATGATTCTAACATAGTTCAAATGTTTAAGTGTTTTGTAGTGAAATTCTATAGGTGCTATGTAGCTTGTGTGAAGATATTGTCTTTTCCATCTGGAGAATTATGGATTCTCAATCTTCTACACCTCGGATCCTAACACCCTTCAATTATGTTGATTGGAGGGAAGATATGCAACTAGCCTTGCGCAGGCATGACTACTTCATGATAATACTTGGCAGGGAGGTCAAGCCCCATCATCTAGTTGAGAGAAACAAGTTTCTGAACCGCTTAGATGAAGCTTTTGGTTATCTATGTACTCACAAATCCAGATATCTCCTCTTCCACCTTGAAGGTTTGAGGACTCCCAAAGAATCCTGGGAGAAGCTTGAAGACTTGTTTGGAAAGCAATATGAGCTTTGTGGACACATTCTAGAGAATGAGTTGGTAGCCTTACATCCCAATAGTTTTGATACGGTGCAATAATTATTTACAAAATTCAATTTTCTTGCTCTCCAATGCAGAAAATGTGGAATAAAAAGAAAAGATGCGCAGCATGTTCTCTCCATACTCTTCAAAATAGGATTTGAGTATTCTGTATTTGTCTCAATATTCCATTCCTAATTGGAATATTCCCTCACTTTATTCCTTTGTCGACTCCTTAATACATGAACAAGATAAGTTGATCCAGATGGGACTCATAAAGACTTCCAAATATCAAGCTCTCCTAGTGACATACTCTACCAAAGTGCAAGCTAAAGGAAGATCTAAAGGGAAGGAGCATAAAAAACTGATTCAAAGCCTAAATACAATCATAATACTTTTGATGGAGCCTCCATCTCTAAGAAAAATAAGAAGTTCGAAAAGAAGATGTGTCCCTATTGTATGAGGGGTTTTCACCTTGAAGACTCTTGTATGAAGAAGCAAGTTGACCAGCTGACTTGTCTCCTCAAGAATAATAACATTTCTCTCCCTCAAAGAGCAAAGAAGTATGATGATGAACCAAAACCAGAAGATGATGAAAGGTTCCATGCCTTGTGTTTCCACCTTTCACACACCTGGGGGGAACGTGGCAGAAATATTCAAGCAACTCAATGTGTCCTTGGGGGAAAGTCTCAAGTCAAGGCTATCACCTTGTTCTTGACTCCTCCATTTAGGAAAACTACTAACGAAGGAAAAGGGGGTAGACCCTACGAGTTACTGAGGTTGGTTACTTAGATGATGATGCTATTATATGAGTAAGTTTTTTAGGAGTTTTGATTTAACAATTGTAAACAATAGATAGCATGATGAGACAATCACAAATAAGCATGATATGACACCCAATCACATATAGATTGAAAGAAATAAACAGTTGACCAGTTCCTTTAAATGGAGTTGAAAATAATTAAGAGTGCTTGCAAGTGTTGGATTGAATGT
This sequence comes from Pseudotsuga menziesii, assembly GCA_001517045.1. Taxonomy (NCBI): domain Eukaryota; kingdom Viridiplantae; phylum Streptophyta; class Pinopsida; order Pinales; family Pinaceae; genus Pseudotsuga; species Pseudotsuga menziesii. The sequence goes on along the minus strand of LPNX010887135.1, from coordinate 64,557 downwards.
TGTGCAATTGTATCTTGGTACGTTTTAAATTAATGTGAAAAGATGAGTGAATTAAATTAGGCAGGGGGACTCCAGATATACCTGGGGGGTACTTGGAGTATGTCCAAAAGTAACAACCACTATGGCTACCTGCACGGAATGTGTGGGTTGGATGGATTCTTTGAGACTATGTTCATAATACACCCGCTAGGATGTAATAGAGATTGGCGCCTCGAGGTCATTGTCCAGCAATTCCCACTTCCTTTGGGTATTTTGCCACTGTTTACAGTTTAATTGAGGTGTTGGATTTTCTCCTACGATGGTTAATTAGGAAAGTGAATCCTAATTATTCTAGTAACTCATGTTTCTTTTGATGCAGCTTGACGGATCAGATGAACTACAGCCAAGAGCAGAGCATACACACTGGAGTCTTGTAAATTTTAGTACATTTTAAGAGCATGTTCTTGTTAAAAAAAAGACCCTCCAGGAATCTCTTTCAATCCAAGTGGACCTCAATCGGGAAATTAAGGATGGGTTGATTTTACTTCTTGCTTGTGAAAAGTAACAATGAAAAAAGAAGCAAAAAACACACACCATAGGTTTTCTAATTAATTCTACCACGATCCTCTTTCAACTTTCGGCTCAATCGGGGATTTGTGGGGTAAGTATTAGTATTGATTTGATTTCAAAATATGGAATAATGAAAAATATGATCAAAGTATACAATCCTGCGTGACAAGACTAAGTTCGAGCAAAACACGGGAAAAAATGCAAAAACAGACGTGGGTTCCCCCAGGAGGGATGGGGAGTGGGATCGAAAGAGCCTACTCGAAGTGATTCTTTATTATTAATGGTTACAATATAAGAAAAATAATTTCACTTTTTTCCTTGTTATCTGGGATCCAAAGGCTTACAACAAGCTTACAACAAGCCTAAAAGGAAGCACAGTGGTGGGGGAAGCCTCCGGGAAGCTTTGGTTCGCCCAAGAGTCTGAAAATGGGCAGAGTCTCCTTCTCTTTTTCGTTAAAACTGATAAAAACCAGAAATATTTTAAAATAAAATGTGCCCAAAAACATTTTAAAAGTGCTTTGGGTCACCACACTAATTACCGAAAAAAGGACTACGTTAAAAATTGTTAAAAAAAGGAACAATTTAATTTTGCAAAAGGGAACCAAGGAAAGCAAGATTTCCTTGGGATCTTGGCTTGGTTTTTGGGCAGCCAATATGATGTGCACTTTCTTGCAAAAATTAAATCTTTAAAGAATGAAAAAAAATACCTTATGAGCAATATTTAGATCTACGATTTAGATACTTACAAAAAAGGAATTTCTTCACCTAGATCTATCTTTAAAAGCTTATATTCTTTATGAAATTTCAGATCTAAGAAATAATACTCTTGGGAACTAGATATAACAATGTATAAACAATTTTTAGAAATAGATCTGATCATAAGAGGATGAACAAGTAACTGGAAGATTGATTTTAATAAAAAGGAGGAAGAGAAGGGGAAAGGCCTGTTGTTGAATAGATCTGCAATGGAAACTTGTTAGTGGAATTCAAATGGGAAATGCCTTCAAAAAATGTTAGATGTATAGTGGATTCAAGCTAGATACACAGCTCATCCAATCCTTTCCACCTAAAAGCTAAACACACAACCTTGCACAAAACCTTATGAGATCTGGATATATATATGAAAAAGAGACAAGAATTACATGCAAATAAGCTTATTAAACATGTATAAACTAGATATTTAAAAACATATGCAGTAAGATACAGAAAAACAAGTAATCTTACTTACCCAACTACACTCCAATTGATTCAGCTGAATCATTCAAGCCAGACAATGTTCAGATGCAGAAATTGAGAGAAAAACCGGCAACATCAATAGCCGCAAGACAATGCTTATTCCACACTCATGAGAGCATTAGACCATTTAGCCTCCAAATATTGTTTACTCCAATAATAAAAATATTAAAACAGTATTACAATAGAAATCCTATTCTCTCCAACTCGAACTAGCTTCAAGAAGGAAAATGTTGCTTTATTTATAGCTAGACTAGCCAAGAGGGGCACATGCCTGGCTGAAGGAGAGACTACAGCTAATAGAGAGTTAAGTTGAGCCTGATCTAATGATGAACTAATTCTAACTGGAATAGAACTACAAATCAGAGGGACAACTCAGTTAGTGAACTGACCCACCCATCAAACAAATTCGAGATTGATCCACACGTGTGGAGGAGAGAGAAAGGAGGGCACAACCCTCAGATCTACATGAGCCTGTTAAGCTCCTCTTCATCCCTGATCCATCCCTTCAGTCAAGTAATGATAACTCCCAGTTAATACGAAGCCGATGATATTGATTTCAATCAAATCGGAGCAAATCCCACTGATTTAGGATCTTGGATTTGCTCCATTATTTAATTATTTTTAATTAAATTAATTAATATTTGATTTTTTTGGATTTTCTTACCTGAGTGATGGAAAAATCACTAAAAACTTAGGAAAAGTGGGTTTATGGGTTTACCGGGTGGCCTGAGTTAGAAAATGAGCACCCCTGTGACTAAAACTGAATTTTAACCCCACTTTTATTACAAGACCAATTTTTCCATTTAGACTATTAAAAAATACCCTAAGTTTTGTGGAAAATTTAAAAAAAAAACAAAACAAAACCTAGGGGGACTTAGCACATGTTCATATGACTCGGCCATAATTCATAACATGTTTATACATTGACACACAAACTCTAATAACCTCAATAGGCCTAAATGTCAATCCTACCACCCCAAATTTGGAGGTATTGAGTGAAAAACTTAGAAATTATTAGTCATTTATTCAACAACCAATAATAACCAAGGGAAAAAACACTTTGGAATGATTGGATTGAAAAATGAGTCCAGGAGACTGAGTCTTTTACAGACACTACCATGCTAGAACATTTTATTACAACTCCCCTAAGGGGGTATGAACATGTGGTATATAAAAAAAACACTTCCCAAAAGCAAGTCTGGAGGTCTTCTAAAGTCCGAACAAATATTATTTGTCTAGTTCACCATGCTCACTTGATAACACCAACTAAGTACAACTTAGGTGGTAACACATTGAAGTCTAGACTTGTTTAGTAAAGAACATATATAATTGATTCTGGAGCATCCAATCACATGGTTTCCTCCAAAGAAGCCTTATCCATCCTCACACTATCAAAAGGGCCTAATATTCACATGGGAGATGATTCCCAAATTCCAACAGAAGGAAGGGGCTCAGTGAGAGCGAAGCATTGTGAGTTCAAGAATATTCTCTATGTGCCCTCCCTTATAGCTAATTTGTTGTATGTTTATCAGATTACTCATGCAGGCTCTCCCAAGAGAGTTACATTCGACTTAGATTCAGTTGAGATCACTGAAAAGGCTATTGGACAACTCATAGCGAAAGGTATTGCAAATCATTCTACTAAATTGTATGAGTTCTCACATTTTTTACCTATCTCACCTCCTACAGCTTTATTGTCTCATGCTAACAACACTAGTAAATATTTGACATGAGAGATTTGTCCATATTAATTTCAAATATCTCCAGCAACTCCACAATGATAAAATGGTTGAAGGTTTGCCTCTCGTCCAAACTTCCGATGGAGTATGTTCTGGTTGCTTGGTAGGTAAGCATCCATAGAAGAGGTATGAAGTTGGGAAGGCACATAGAGCTTCCTTTATACTTGATTTGATACATAGTGATGTGGCTGTATCTATTCCTAGAAACCCCATTAATGGTTGTAAGTATTTCCTCACCTTTATTGATGATTGTTCTAGGTACTGCTAGGTCTACTTTATGAAAAAAAAATCTAAAGTTTTTGAGACTTTTAAAGATTTTAAAGATATGGTTGAGAATAGTTTTAGTAAGAAAATCAATGCCATAAGATCTAATAGAGGAGATTACGTCAAAATAAACTTTTAGTATTTATGTGAATCAAAGGGGATTCGAATGGAACACTCAGTTCCATACACACCACAGCAGAATGGTGTGGCTGAGAGGAAGAACATATCACTGAAGGAGATGGAAATGGGTATTCTCCATGGTAAGAAACTCCCTCCTTCTCTTTGGGCAGAAGCTGTAAACTGTGCTTCATATTTGCATAACAATGTGCCTCATAAATCAGTGGTTGGGGCCACTCCATTCGAAGGACGACATGGGCATAAGCCTAATGTAGCAGGGATTTCTCCTTGCTACAGAGGCAGGAATGGCTCCCTTCTGTCTATAGGACAAAAGGGCAGGTTCCTACTTTGGAAAAAGACTGAAAGGAAAAATGGAATGTAAAGAACAAAAATAAAAGCAAATATGGAGAACCCCTCTGCAAACAGAGGTTAGGGTTCCGCTTCCAATGACTTGCAAACAATCATTAAGCTACAGTAAACTAAAATACCTGCAAAACAAGTTAGGAAATAAACCTTCAAATGAAATCATGGGTTAGAAAACATAGAAACTACTAAGAAAATAAACAAAACAAGAAAACACAGTTATACCTTCTCTTTGGGTGGAAATGGGCCACCATGCCCTATCTTGTGGAAGCACCTCCCTTGGATGGGGGAGCTATGGCTCAATGAAAATGGAGGAGAGGGAGTGTGGGTGGCTTGAGAGACAAAGGGTCTCAAGGCATCCATAGGCAGCATAACAACATGCAAGGGAGAAGTGTTTTGAGAATGACCCCCCACCCTCCTTTTATAGTTTTTTAGGGGTTTTAGGCCCTTGGTCTGGGATTTAGCCCCTTTTTTGGGATTTTATCCCCTTTCACCCTAACTTTAGCTCCTTTTAGGGTTTTAGGCTCCTTTGAGGGGTTTTAGCCCCTTTTTGGAGGCCTTAACCCATAGGAGAGTATCTTAGGCTCCGTTTTGGGGTTTTAAGCCCTTTTCTTCACCCTTAAGCATTTTTTAGGGTGTGGGGTCTAATGAAGGGTCGTGGAGTGGTTTCCTTGGGTGGTGTAGGTCATAGAGAGTTTAGTGAGGGATTTTTTGGGTTAACAGATTTCCCCCTGATGTGTGAGGGTAGGAGCTCATCGTATGGCCGACGAACATCATAGGATTTGTTGTGGTGAGGTGGTGCTTCCGGGGCTAGGGCATGGTGGCTTTTGGTTTTTATATTAATATGGTTCCCATCAATGGGTGAGATACAAATAATGTGTGACATGTATATGGACGAGGGAGGCATCACCATGCTTGTGACAATGTCAAAAGAATAATTTGATCTATGCTCTAAAATACAAGAGCCGATCATATACAACTGATAATACAATAATGGTTGCCTCAATGTGAGGCTGAATACAATATTGATCTGGTACATTGAACCCATGACATTCTCATGGAATGCTATATATTCATGACTGATGGTCTGCTGGATCTAGAACGGTACATAGCTGTATGGACTCGCTGATTGAGAGTCATCTCTGTGGTACAAGTATGCTGCATCAATCATAAATCTATATAGAAGCATAGCTGGGGCTTCTGAACACTATCTCCAACGCAACCCGAAAATCACAAGGGACATAACCTATTTAGGTCCCTCTAGTAGACTCATCAATGTGGTAGAATCAGGTGACATCCGGGCTCTTTGACCAAGTACTATGTGGACCAAACCCTGTATGAATCTCAATATTGCGATGATGTAGTTGGAGTCGAGCACGTGAGAAACAACCATCCCAAGAGGCACTAAGGACTCCTCTCAAGTGGTCCAATGAACTCATCAATGATGTTAATGAAACCAAGGTATAGGGACCTCTGGGTCTATCCTCTGGAATATGTGTGTTGTCATCGACAGAGGGAGATATGCTCCTAGTTAAGGCAATGATGTTTCCTTAACCAGGAGCATGAGGTAGATAACCAAAAGGTGTGAGACAATCTGTGGACTGACCCACTGAATGGGGGGGGAATAATTGAATAAGGGTAGGGGGACTATGGTGGGCTCAAAATTCCTTTGTTTAGAGTATGACGGTAGGGTGGACCAGGAAGCAAATGAAACTTGACTCATGGGAATGGGATCATAGCTATAATACTGAGAATGTCACTACAGATGGGAAATGCTTGGAGGAGGTAGACACTTTTGAAATTGATGGGATCTAAAGAAGACACATTGCAAAGTACTATGAATAAACATGAACCAATGTGGGAATGCTGCTAAATTGTTTTCTATGGGGTGGTGTCTAGGGACACCATTATGGTACGATATCGTGGATTTTTGGTGATCTCGAGAAGGTAAATGCTCAATGGTGCTTTCAATTTTAGAGAATCTGAAGGCACAAAGAAAACTCCAGTGGGGGCTCTTTTTCGTTGGTAGTCTCCTGTTCCCAAAAAGGGATAAAAGTATACGTAGGAGAGCTCACCCATCCTGGAGGGGATGAGATAATTCTTTACCATTGGTAGTCCAATAAGGCCGAAAAAGGTTAAACCTATACGGACTAGACAGTCATTCATATACTTTTATGAGCATGAACGAAACCAAGTTTGCTCGGCAATATTTTCTTGATGAGAAGGATGGAAAAGAGCTTAATGACAACCCATGGTGATATTTTTCGTAAAGTGTGGCCCCTCTACCTAAGAAAGCATAAACTTATGCAGAGGGGAACAGTCTTGGCTTGAATACGCCAAGGTAGTCCTTTTCATTTGATGGTATACATGGTCTAAAAAAGGAGATAAATGAGATGATGTAGACGCCCTTTCCTATACTTTAGCGAGTGGGAAAGGAAGCAGCTACGCTCGGATATCTTTTCATCATTTTAAGGAGTTAGAAAAGAGCTTAAATGAAACTCCAGTGTGCTCAACCAATTGTGGTGGCACAAGCGGTGCCCCATGTCAGGATAGTGGACAGAGGTCCAAAGGTCATCCACGTAGTATGGATGAAGCAGAAGGCTCTCAAACATACCAATACATGCATGGGATAGATCGCGGCAGAGGCTCACGAGTCGGTGTGGCAAAGGAACGCAAACCGAGCTGGCTCTCGAACAAAGGTCAGGAGAGCATGTGTGTGTGTTTCAGTTGAAGGACTTGAATACATGCAATGTGAGTGCAAATCCGGGGGCACTTACATGCCAAATACGTACAAGAAAATAAATTATTTTGTGGACAATGGTCCAAAGGTCCGCGTGAGGTGCGGTGGATAGAAACGATGATTATTTGTTAAAATACAAAAAGAAAAAGAAAAATGGCATTCCTTAATGGGAAGTGGACCAAAAACTCGCATGAGTAGCGGTCGAGAAGTGTGATACAAGTACAGGGCCGTAGACACTTGCATCATCATGTCATGGCTCGTAAATCAAGGTGACTTGTGGGAAATGGTCCTAAAATTGATTTATTAAACATGAGACAATGGTCTCATAAAGAGATAGAGGGTGGAATTCTGAAACCAGTGGCACAAACGGTGTCTCAAACAGAGTCCGTATGGTCATGTTATGTCGATCGAAAGAAATTAGGTCAAATTGGGCCTATATAAAGGTGGGGTCCACTTGATGAGGTGCCATTGTCACTGTTCATTATGGAGTTGGAGAGGTGGGCCCTAAATATTCATTTGTTGATTTATCTTGATCCAACTGATGGATTTGAGTGCCGTGACTTGCAGGTAAGAGCTCTCCCTGAATCTCAGCTTTTTGGTGGTTTACTTTCTCGATTTGGTCACTCAGAGGCCCCCCATGAGCAGTTTGGGGTTTCATGGGGGCCAAGTCACACCTTTTGAAGGAAAATGTGTTCCTTAGGTGCATCTGTGGGGAAATTTTGAGCACCCTGGGTGCTCATTTTTCCCAAACAGGTGCACTTTGGCCTCTTTTGGGTGTTTTTTGATGATGGCAGTGGCTTACATTAGGGTTTTTGCTTCTGCAGGATGGCAGGGATAAAGTGGCGAGAGAGAGACTGCAAGAGTATTAGGGATGCATCCTTACATGATGGGAATGTTAGAGATACATTAGCCCATTGTGGATTGCTAAAGTTTATGAGGATACCCCTCATGCAGAGCTTGCGTTTGCTGATGCAAACACTAGTGAGTTTCTGGGATGTTGATGAGGAGGTGTTCCTCTTTCAGGGCCAGCGCATCGAGATTACGTTGGCAGATGTATACTTTCTTACTGGGCTCCCTATGTTGGGAGTGGTTTGTGACTTGGAACCTATGTTGTCTTGAGGGAAGATATTGGAGGATTTGTGCGATCGGCACTATTACGCTACAGCGTACATACGCGGCTCCTACATCCTGATGTGTGACATCGAGGATTTGTCCACACGGGTGGTGGGGACCTTATTGCAGCATATATTGGGTTCCACAAGGAGCCACAAGATCTCTGGTGGTCAGCTACAGCTAGTAGAGTGTGCTATAGGTGGCACGTACTATGCATGGGGCTAGATGTATCTGCAGGTTGTTCGGCGTCAGCTGAACAAGTCAAACACTTCTGGTGTTGGTTTTTGTTTTGGATCCTTCTTGTGTGCTTTATTTTTTGAGAAAGTACCTACACTTCATCCTCTTCAGGTTGTGCACGATAGTGGTCCACGGGAGCCACAGATGTACAGATGGTGTTAGATGATGATCTGAGAAGGTGGCGGAAGAGTGGGCTACTTTTGTACTGAGGAGATTTTGGAGCAGTGGCACCAGCTTCCTGTAGTGATTGAGGAGTACCCGTATGTGGGTATGGACTACTAGGGAGACCTTGAGATGCCCGGACCTCCTGGTCAGGCTTGGGGACCAGCTAGTATGTATGCATGATGTTTTTATGTTCATCTTTATATATAGTGTATTTGAGCTACTTGGTAGTTTGTATTATTGATGTATGCATATTGATGGTGTCCTTGTTTGTATATGTAGATATTGGTCCTCGTTCGCCGCCCGGGCATTGGAGGTGGATCGTTACCATAGCTCATGCGGCGGTTCCTACTGGGAGCTCCCATAGGCAAAGGTGTGAGATGGATGGAGTGCTACCATATCTAGAGCGTCTTACTACTAGAGTCTCATATAATGGCTGGAAGCACCTGAGTAGTGATATGATTGCCGCTATTCACAACCTTCCTCCAGAGTTGATTGGTGTGATGAGGAAGATGGCGATGGCTTGTGAGCACTTTCGTCGGGCGGGGAGAGGTGATCTTCCTACAGAGGATGTGTCCTCTGAGGAAGATGATGACACCAATTCAGAGTTGGATTACCAGCCTAGTGGGGTTGTCCCTAGTGCATTGGTGCACTTAGGGGTTTTTGTGCCGCTATGTATATCCTGCTAAGAAATCATATGTGGCTTCTCATTTTGTATTGGACATGTTTTGGACATGCGACTTATCTATCTATATATTTTTGACGCACGTGGATGCGCTTTTATGGTTTTATTATGTGAGTCTTTTTATGATGATGTGGAATGAAAATGTCTATGTGAAGTATTGTTACATTTGTGTGTATATTTTTAGACATAGTTATGCATGATGTTGTGTTTGTATGTTTCCTATATGCAGTTATGGATGTGCCAATATTGAATATTGTTAGCCATTTGATCTGCAACACTATTGAGGTTTCTAGGAACATGTGTGAATGTGATGGATTCAAATGTTCTAACCATCTATTTAGTGCGCAGGTCCTTTTTAAAGAGGCAGGTATCCCATACTCGATAGTGGTTGTTCAACTAAGAAACCAACAGCTGGGAGTCTAAGAACACATCAATATGGTGAATTCCTAACTGAAGAGCGGAAGCCAAGAGGCCATTCACACCATCATATTCATCCTAGTTGTTGGTTATGGTGCCCATGCATATTCCATCGATGTGGATTGACTCGTGTGATGGGGAGTAGATTACCCATGCAGTCGAGGCGAGGTTCGGAGACCATTTCCTTGCTCCATCTACGAATCCCACATACCGGTTTGAGGTGTGCTCCATCTAAAGTAATGAGAGGAAACGATACACAAGACTCAATTTTTAAAAATGTGTAAAACAAAAAATGGAAAAACTATGATACAAGTTGTAACGTTGTCACTCAAAGGGGTGACGTTAGAGGGAAAGTCGTTTGGACTTTCCAGGGATCAGCGGTCATTCCTTTATGTGACATGATGAATCCTTGTAGACGGCCTGTGGGGACACAAAAAACACACTTGAAAGGGTTCAAGCAGATTTCATACTTGCGACATTGTGAGAACACTTGTCACAGGTCGTCTATGTGTTGTGCTTGTTTCGGTGATCGAGCGGTAAGGTCATCCAGGTAGACCAAGATGATGTGAATTAGATCATGCAAACAATATGTCATGGTGTGCTGGAAGGTGGCTCCAGCATTTTTCAGGCCAAAGGGCATGAATCGATAAGTGAATTTTCCCCATGGGGTTGTGAATTTCGTCTTATAATGGTCTTCTTTCTGGATTTGGATTTGGTTATATACAGAAAAACTGTCCATGAAGGAAAATACGTCATGTTCGGTGCACGCATCGATGATTTGATCGATGTAGGGTGTGGTGAAGTTGTCTTTGGGACACACCCCATTGAGGTTGTGAAATTCTGTGCAAACATGAATGGTACCCTATTTTTTATTCACGGGAATAGTATTAGAAACCCAAGTGGTGTACGTAATGGGGTAGATGAAGTCGGCTGTGCATAGCTTCTCTATCTCAGCTTTCACTGTGGCCACTTTGGAAGGATGGATGGGCATTTTATTTTAGCGTACAGGAGCCACATCAGGCCATGTGTCGACGTGGTGTTCCATGGTGGATGGATCTAGGCCAGGAATTTTAGTGTAAGACCAGGTAAAGATGTCACAGAATTCTTGGAAGAGATCTTTGTAGGCATCGACCTCTTTCGGGGAGCAGGATGCCCCCAGCATGATTTCTTCAACAATATCAGAATTGGTTAAGATGTCGATTTTAATGGTTGAAAAAATGTTTTCCATATTCCCTTCTTCGAAGGCATCTGGTGCTGGGATGGGGTTCTTGAACCAGTTGACTTTCCCATGGATGAAATATTTGGTCTCCATGGAAAACTGGTCAGACTACGACACAATTTATTCAGGGAGGAAGAACAAGCGATGGTGCATGTCGTCCCATGGGTATTTTGGGGCGGTTAGAGCTTCAAGTATCTTCTCATCGTTGCTGAAGCAACGAAGAGATAGGTCTAATGGACCGTCGGTGGAGGAGGAGATGAGCGGGTCAGTGGAACTGGACATCATGTAAATGGACATGGTGTCTGACGAAGGAGGTGGTGGGTGAACTTCTTTGATTAAGGTGATATCAGACTCAAGAGAATGTTAATGGAGGTCAGCTAGAGCCATTCAAAATTTGGGTAGGTATTGGAAATGGTGAGGGTAATGTCCATACAAACTGCAGAGGGCGCAAGCATGGTTTGTTCTCAATGCCTTGTTTCTGACTATTGGTGCGGTTGAGAGTTCAACCATGAGGATGTTTTTGTTTGTATCCATGGCATCTATATGCACACAGATCATTGGGATTTCAGGGCGATTCTCAGTTGGGTGGCCTTGTTGCTCGTAGACAGTGCAAGGTGGGACTTGTCGTGGCTCTGTGGTAGCTTTGGCATTCTTGCTCCTGGCCCTTTTTGGGTGGGGTGGTGTGGGTATGGGCGTGGCGGTTGTCTTTTGCGGGCTAGGTGGAGGGTGGGACTTTACCACAATGGGTTGTATTGGGGTTAAGACAACCCAGGGCATTTCTAGTTGATCTGGTGGATCAAGATACCACACCAGAATTCCCAATGTAAAGTTGGGCAGGCTTAAGGTGGCCATTACTAGTTTTCTCATGACACTAGGTGGGGGAAAGAGGAAGGGAATTGTATGGACTGGAGATGAGCCCAGATAACTCCCTACTGGTTGCATGTGGGGATGCAGTTGTGGTTGTAGCTGCACATAATCCTGCTACTGCGGGTGATGTTGCGGCTACTATTGGTGTTGTGGCTATGGAAAATGTTGTGGTTGTGGTTGGGGCTGCGGCTACGGTTGTTGTTTGGGTGCAGCTGTGCTTGATGAGACCATGCACAAGTCCACAGTTTCATTTTGTGTCGGTGGTGGTGACACTAACAGGAAAGGATCCATCATGGTGATATCGACAAACAACCCAGGGCCCACATTTAACAATGGGGAGGCTTATGTGTTTTCAACCATGGTGTTGATTGTAGGGATGACATTGGCATGTGTAGTCATCCCTTGCAGCTCAATAGTGGTGATGGTTGGGATAACATTTGTGGATGCCGTTAACCCTTGTGAATCATGATAAGTGAGTTGATCAACCGTCACAATATTCCCTTCATGGGGGAACATCATGAGACATAAGATAGTTGACACGATAGCTCGCATGGCATACATATAACTTCTCCTGAGGAGAAGGTTATAGTATAGTTGAGCGTTGACGACTTCTATGTCGATCAACACTGTCTTCCCGACTAATGTGATGGGGACATGGGGGAGTATTCCTTGGGCTTTAGTGGGATGTCCATCATAAGCCCGTAGATTTGTGGAGGATAGTTACAGAATTGGTGATCCAAGTTTCTGCCAAACCAAGGTGGAAATAACACACGTGGATTCCCCCTCATCCACTGTGCACCGGTGCACAACCAGGTTCCGAATAGACACCAAGATTTGGAAGGCGATGGTGGATGGCATGCGTGGTTCTCCGTTCTCTGTGTCAAATGTTATCAACTTGGAGTCGGAGGGGTCTACTGCCCCAAGGGCAGCTAGTAAGGCTTTCCACTGNAAGTACCTCAAGAGTGGACATGGCGGTTGGTGTTTGGGCCAAATAATCCACAATGCTATAGCTGACTGTAGCTCTAGCTATGGTGTTATTGGAAATCTTGTGTATGGGGGGGCGCAGGAATGGGGGTAACTGAAGAGGTAGGATGACTATTTTGGATGTTGAGGCTGCTGATGTGTTAGCAGGTTTGGTGTTGGTACCATATTGATTTCATCTAGTTTGTAAGTTGACCTCTTCAGTCGTCATGGCTAGCAGGTGGTGAACACCTGTTTCGGCTGTGGGAGGTGCCCCTGGAGCATTGGGATTGGGTTGGGGAGGAGGTGCTTGCCACCGACCCTTGGATTGGTAGTGGGTTTTGAAGCACCATAGGAGGAGGTCCTTTTGGTGCTGGGTTGGGTTGGGCTTGATTTGCAGCGTTGGAGGCCTGTTGAACCTCATTCTGAATGGCCTGCCTAGCTCAACCCACGAGGGGACACTCGAATGTGTAGTGCCCATAAACATCACAGAGTGTGCATGATTGGTTTGTGCACAACGGGGTGTTGCGTCTTGGTGCATTTGGTCATGAGGGGTTTTGAGTTGGCTGGTTTACCGCAACATTATTGGGAGGGTTCAGTTCTTGATCGCCTCCCTGCAGTTGGTTGTTTCCTTGGTTTTGGGGTCGATTATTTCTAGCTTTCCCTTGTTGGTTGGGACGGTTTTGTTGCACGAACACTTGTCCCAATGGAATGGGTGGAGTGGGGGCGGGGGCTTGAACCGCTTGCACTGGCAGTGCATAGTATATTTGAGTGGGAGGTGGTGCCACAAATGTGGGAATTTGCCCCACATACTGTTGTGTTGGCCAAGCCATGGCCTGAGCCTACTACGGTGGCACAGGATGTGCGTAGGAAGTTGTTGCTCTGGATTGGGACATCATTCTAGCATATTTCGGAGCTTGGTTTTGGTAAGAAACATTAGCAGTGTTGCTTGGTTGTGATGTAGTGATAGGTGGTATCAAACAATGCTATGGCTATTGGGAGACTGAGCCTATGATTTCGTCTGCAGCATGGGATGCCCCCGGTGCATCATGGTAGGAGGTACTTGGATGGGGAGCGTATGGAATGACGGTGTACAGATATCCAGACTGAGCATAGATCAAGTCAAACTATTGAGCTTTCAGTATGGCCTCTTCTTTAGATTGAGGATGTTCGGATGTGACGTCCTTTGCTATGGGTGGGAGCAAGGTCTTAAGGAACCAATCCAAGAAGATCATGTCGTCAAGTTGTATTTTGCATAGGTTATGGTGTCATCGCCACTCATGGATATGGTCGGTTATATGAGTGGCAGTGTTTTGATGATAGGATAACAGGATCTCCACCCCCTCGTCATTTCTGACGGGGAGTTGGAAATACTGTAGGAACATGAAGGCTAGGGAGTTGAAGTCCAGGTATTTGGCCTGCGGTAGCTCAATGTATCATTTGGCCATAGCACCTGTAAGGGTGTGTTGGAATAGCCTCAGCCTAATGGAGTCATCTACGATGTTGTTGGATGATCACCATAGATGGAATTTCATAATGTGGTTTTGGGGAAATTCCCCTACCTTTCCTTCAAACTTGGGGATGTCTGACGGAAGCTTAGTTGGCATTGGAGGCCAAAATGCTTGATGGAAAATGGGGTTGTTTTTTAATCGAGCCAAATCAAGCAAGTTAAGATGAGCCATGAAAGGTAGATTTGACCCCATGTTGATATGAGATGGGGCAGCGATGGTGGTGGGGTTTGCAGGTGCGTAATGCATTTGCACAACTGGGGGTACTTGCGGTGGTGCCATTATGGATGGGCCAATGCCCCCAAGTGTGGTGGGAGGGACTGTGTGGATGGAAAGTACATTTCCCCCATGTATGACAGTAGGGGCAATGTAAGTGGATGATCCACTGCCCCCCTATGTGGCAAGAGGGGCAGTGTGTGTGGAGGGGCCACTGCCCCCGTGTGTTGCAAGTGGGATAGCTTGGCTGGTCACTATGGGTGGTGGCAACTAACTAATGACAATCTACATGATTGTGCTTGGGCCACCTACAGGGTTGTTGGTGACAGTTTATGGTGTGGACAGGGGTCCACTTGCTAAGGATATGCCAAAAAATGGATCCAAGTTGGCACCAGCCATGGGGCTTGATGGTGCAGTATGGAGGTCTAGTTCAGACTAATATGGGTATAAATCATAATCAGAGGCTATGTGGCTTTCTAATGGTGTGGGAGATCACTCAGAACGATTTCAATGGTGTCGATTGAGTGTTCCAAATTCTGGTGGTTCGCCTCTTAGGCGTGAGGAAGAGCGTGAGGGATCAATTATGTTAAATGTTTATCAAACTGATGGGAATGATGTTTGGACCCCAGTTTCAGTGGCTTCCTATTGGTTATAGATGGTCAGTTGGCCACCAAGACTTCTACAAGACAACGCTTGGCGTTTTCCTCACAGGTGTTTCTACTCAATCGGAAGGGGTCATTGCCCGTTTCACTTGGCAATTCCTCTCAGCGGCCAGCTACTTTGGGGTTCCTGTGGTACTCCTCACAATGAGTTTTTGGGTAGAGCCCAAGTACTTCCCATAGTTGAAGCATTCAGGGAATTATGTCCTCAAAGACTGCATATTTGTTTGTACTTAGTGTAAATTGATAAATTTTAAGGCTCTCTCAGCGTCATGAACTGAGTTGGGTTGATTACTTGGTATGGTGTATTCATTTGTCTATCTTTTTGGTATTTGGTAGCTACAAATTGTTTATGAATTCATCATATTTTTGTGCATGCAATGAATAATAAAAAATTTGTAAACAAATACAGTTCTTAACCCTGAATGTTTATGGCCTAACTAGATGACTACCTCACACTGATATTCCTCTTCAACCAAGAGAAGGTGTTGGGCTCTCAGCACAATGGGACTAAGCCCATCCGTAGATCCACAGGTCACCTCCCAGATGTAAGGTTGGTCAACAAGGAGTATGCTTAGCACTGTGAGAAGCCCTCCTTCTCTACCCCCTCTACCTTCCAGGTCATCCGGTTTTAATGGTTTGGAACAATATTAGTGAAGGGCCTAGATTTATACGAGCTTGCCCTTCGTCATATCCCAGAATACCCCGGAGGGTGATGAATGGGTAGAGGAGGAAGGGTAAGCAAGACAGTTAGTTTTAGGTTGATTTTAGTTAAGCTACATTCATTTAATTAAGCCACTAGAATTTGTTTGGAATTTACACATTGTTTGTAAAAGAAATTACAGGAAATTGAAACAGAAATTGAAATTAAACTAGTATGCTGGACAGAGGTGGCTGATACACAATGAAAATCCCTATTAAACTAAAATTTAAACCCTATTAAACTAAAATTCAACTTCTGATTGACAGACTACACATTCTTGATCAAATTTGGTGAGGGGGTCGCAAAATGTTTTCAGAAACAGGCGAGGGGGTCACACAGATTTCACAGACAGTCGCGGTCTGTGTTTATGAGTGAAGTTGCACCTTTAAAGGGATTAAGTGTGCCTTGGGCATGCCTCTCAGGCCATTAAATATGCCCTCATCCCCTGTTCAGGCCCGATAAGTGCGACCTGCCTCGGATTTGGGGTTTTTCTGATCCCGATTCAGATCCGACCGACAGTAACCTGTACTATGGCCAAACTGACTCGAATTTTCCTAGAAAAGGCTTTGGAAATACTAATAACTAGAAATAAACTAGATCTAAACTAAATTTAACATGAAATTTTAAAAACTAGGGCAAAACTTGAAAAACTTGAAATTTTAAAAATTTGGACCAAGGATCCTATGGGATTGACCTGGTATGGTCGCCAGTTCTGTAGCAGGGATTTCTCCTTGCTATAGGGGCAGGAATGGATCCCTTATTTCTATAATATAGAAGGGTAAGTTCTTGATTTGGAAAAAGACTAAAAGGAAAAATGGAATGTAAAGAACAGAAATAAAAGCAAAGATGGAGAACCCCTCTGCAAACAAAGGTTAGGGTTCCGCTTCCAATGACCTGCAAACAACCATTAAGGTACAGTAAACTAAAACACCAGCAAAAAAAGTTAGGAAATAAACCTGCAAATGAAATCATGGGTTAGGAAACATGGAAACTACTAAGCAAATAAGCAAAACAAGAAAACACAGTTATACCTTCTCTTTGGGTCGAAATGGGCCACCATGCCCTAGCTTGTGGAAGCACCTCTCTTGGATGGGGGAGCTATGGCTCAATGAAGATGGAGGAGAGGGAGTGTGGGTGTCTTGAGAGATAAAGGGTCTCAAGGCATCCACGGGCAGCATAATAGTATGCAAGGGAGAATTGTTTTGAGAGTGACCCCCCACCCTCCTTTTATAGCTTTTTAGGGATTTTAGGGTTTTAAGCCCTTGGTCCGAGTTTTAGCCCCTTTTTTGGGATTTTAGCCCCTTCTGCCCTAAATTTAGCTCCTTCTAAATTTTTACGCTCCTTTGAGGGGTTTTATCCCCTTTTTGGAGGCCTTAGCCCCTAGGAGAGTATTTTAGGCTCCTTTTTGGGGTTTTTAAGCCTTTTTTGTCATCCTTAAGCATTTTTGAGGGTGTGGATGTCTAATGGAGGGTCATGGAGTGGTGTCCTTGGGTAGTGTAGGTCATAGAGAGCTTAGTGAGGGATTTTTTGGGTTAACACCCAATATCTCTCATCTAAGAGTTTTTGGTTCCAAAGCTTGGGCCAGAATACCCACTGACAAGAGGAAATCCTTCCAATCCCAAAGTAGCAAATGCATTCTGCTGGGATATGTAGAAGATGCAAAATAATACAAGTTGATGGAGGTTGCAACTAGGAAATGCTTCATTGAGCGGAGTGTCCATTTTGAAGAAGATCAGGTGTATGATGCACCACCATCCGAAGCACAAGAGGGTATAACTCATCTTCCACTACCTTTTGATGATGATTATTTATTACATGTTTCAGATTCATATGAAGAGGATCAAATCCAACATTATCCTGTTATCGAGACTGAATCTCATGAGATTTTAGATCCATATCCAATATCTATTCCAAATCAAAAGCCTAAGCCTAGATGGGCTCAAATATTATTGATTGAGTTGGGGATGGTGCTAGAAATCCAGAGGATAGAAGGAGAATTAGGTCCCAGTATCAAAATGAGCATGTGGCTCTTTCCCTCACATATTCGCTCCCTACAGAGTGGTGCAACATGATTCCAGGAAAGTGCTACATGATGAGAGCGAATGATCAACCACTTGGCCCACAGAAGCAGAAATTGATCATCCTCCACCTCTCCCATCCAGAAGAAACACATAGATTCATCAATTTAGAAGGACATTAAGAAGTTCACATGTACAGATTCAATATGTTGTTGCACAGAAGAACCATGATGATGCATAGTGTTGCAATTTGCAGCAATGTTTTTGACAAGTTATTTTTCTAAGGAGGAAGCTTCTTTATTCTAAAGATAACTTATATTTTCTTGTTTCCTGCTTATTTTGAGGGGGGGTTTCCCATGAGGTTTTCCCCTGTTTCCTCAGTTTATTAAGAAACATTTTTTTATCTTTTAGATTGTATATGGGTGAATTTTGGCCTTGTTTCCAGGGCCCACAATTATCCAAGTTAGCATTCAAGGGGGGTGTTAGGATTTATAATCCTCCCTTGACCAAACTGTCTATTATATTATTTTATCCTAACTTAGGAATTTTATTTAATTATTTGGGTCCACTAGTACCATTGAGTCCACTTGGCCTAATGGGGCCATATGTACCGATTACTAGAGTATGGGGACCACTGATGGAGGATAACTTCCATTGACTGCACTTGCATTCATCAGTTTAGGTGCCTCCTAGGCCAATCCCTACATTTTAGGAGCCACGAGGAGTCCTGACACCAACTTCCTTCAGTCACTTGGAGTTGGAACTAATTAATCTTAGCTATTCTTCAATTACTTTCAGTTATTTCACTTTCAGTTCAGTTGGTGCCAGTTATGCATGGATGCATGTGGATAAGGCGCCTTTTCTCACCTACCACTTCAGTTAGACTGAGTTAACTGATTATGTGACTTATTTAGACATATGGAGTTAGCCACTTGGACTCTGATAGTGATTTAGACATCTTTCGTTATCCATGCAGTCATATATAGTCACATCCAGTTGGTAGATTTGAATTATTTCCTATGTAATACTATTGTAACACCAGATTATGTAATGAATATAATACTATAATTCTCTGAGCAATACTTGTATGTTTCCTATGATATTTGATTTGTTCAATTTGTATAATTCATTCCTATTCACTGCATCAATAATTTGGAATCATTGCTTGATGATATAAATGGCACAACAATTCTAACAATTATAATATTCCAAATATTCTTCATATAATATGCCTTGTATTTTGGATCACATACATCTCTCTAGATCTAGAAAGAGGATGATGTATATTTGTATGGAGGTTGGGATTGGAATGGTGAAACACTGAAGTAGACTTAGTAGTTGTTTTTCTTATGAACATTTTATGCTAAATATATATGAAGTTTTTCTATGTGCTTACATTACTAGTTCTTACCTTTATTGTTGTTATTATGTCTTGGGATTCACCGATGTGATCTCACCTCTCTGTAGGTTTATGTCTTGAATTAAACAACTAGTGGATCATTTGAAATTATGTCAATGATCATTAGTTATTTTTATGTTATTCACTACTCCGTAAGTTTTTTCAGGCACTTATATCAGTTTCTGTTGATAGGCTCAATTTGGACTAGGATCTCTTATTTCCAGTATCATTGATTGGCATATGAGATATATGATTGATTTTCTTAATTGAAAACTATTTTTTCAACTAATATTGATTGTTCAATCATATGTTCTATAGTGTTTGGTCAACAATTAAATTGATTGGTTCGGTGTGATGTGATTGTCTGAATTATTTACTTGATTTTTTGTCAGTAACTATTTTTAGTGTTGTTATTATTTGAATATCATAATTTATTGGGTTCATTATGATAGAAAATTATAATTTCCTCATGCTAGTATCATTCGGTTTGAACTCATCCAAATATTTGGTCTCGACCGAGGAGTATTTTTTTGCCTTTATTTTTGTTAAAGTTGTGTGAGTTTATTTTATTTTTATTCTCGGGTGAAAATTTATTATGGTTTAGTGATTCATATCAATTTTGGTCTGAATTTTCTTGAATTCATATCAGATATTTTTATTATTTATAAATTTAACTCGGGGATTTTAGTTTTCTTATCACAACTTTTATTTGATATATTAATTGTTTTTTTCCAAATTAAATTAAGATGTCTGGGATCCCTAAAATTACATGTACATTCTTTATTGAAGTATGAATATAATTTGTTTTATGTATATATTGTAGCATCTTAGTCATCATTCTATATTACTTTTAGGTTAGTGATCTTAGCTAGGAATAATCTTGGCTAACCAAGCCATAAAACCCGTAATGGTTGGACATCTCAACGACTTGAGGTAATCTTGACACCTTCGAATCAGGAAAATTATTCCTAGTTGGTGTAGGTTCTTAAACATTGTGTCAACACTTGGGAAACAAGATAATAGTGGTAATGCTACCGTAACCCAAGGTATTCAATCCAAACCATAATCTTGTATGCATCCTTACCTTGTGAATAAATTATTTGAAGTCGAACTTAGGGAATACCATTTGGTTATCGGTCATTAGTGTATACCATTAACAAACATGAGACAACCCATCAATGATGATAATAAGAATCAAGGAATTTAGTACATCCTAGCAAGTGTGAATAGATTTCATATCGTCGAACACTTGTAAAATCTATCGATCATGGGCCATTGATGTATTCCCATGATTGATAGCAAAGGAACCTACCACTGATGACTACAAGACCCAAGGTACTCTAAAATACCCTACAAGACAAAACTAATAATGAAATTTATTGACAAAGGAAAGGAATTCCATCAATGATGAAAATGGAGTCCAAGGGATGACATGAATCCCAAAATATGAATATAGTTATTGGTGTTGAACATATAGAAAACCACTCATTTAGTGACTGATGACGAGACATCCTCTACTTAGTGTAAGGTAAGATACCAATGATGAAAGTAGGCCAAAATTGCTAACAAATGTAGGTCCATCTCTTAGATAAATGCATCTTAGTTAATGAGGAACAACCCACCAATGAGAATTCAATGGGGGAACTCTACACCAACACAAATAAAACACTAGTTATGATGAGAATATTGAGAGCAACTTGACAATAGAGAAGGCCAACATGAATAGTCAAGGAAAATAAAGAATGAAAACTTACAAAGTAAAGACAACCCTTGAATAGTAGTGCACCACAATGGTGACCTGGGAAACATTTGATACAAAGGGAACAATGATATAAATATGAAACACAAGACACATTAGCAAATTATTCATATTGATTGGAAGAGAAACCAACCGAATGAGTACAAAATAAAAAATTAAGGTCCATATTCCTAAGGTAATACTATGAACCAACTTTTCAAGAGGACTCAAAGCTGGTGAGTTGTTCAAGGATGGCACAATTAACTTGATACCACAATCACAATGGAGACCTAACATATTTCACCCATCTTTCTCTTTTTTAAATATTTGTTTTTTTAATATTTTTCATATTAATAAATCTTGGAAAAAAATGGCATATTACAGTATAGGAAACGAGTATCACAAAGAATGTAATTATCTTCCAAGAACATGGAACAAACATATGTAAACCAAAATGCAAAATAAGTGTAGGGAAAGAGGTGGATGCTCATTAAAATGTTTTCTTTTTTTAATTTAGTCCAAAATGCAAATGCAATGGATGCAAGTGACAAGAAACATAATAAATGCAATGGTAGTATGAAATATATAATGAAGTATTAGGTATAGGTGTGCACGTATTAATGAGCAAAGGAAAATGAATAATGAACAAAAATGGGAGAATTATAGGGAATGGACATAAATATATGAGAAATAGAGTCATGAATCTTCTTTACAAATTCATGGTAGAACTAAAAATGATCATTAACCTATGAGAATAACACAAAATGGGCATCAAAATGGAAAGAGATTGCTGACTACAATGTCCCATGTTAGGTAGGTTATTATTTCAAACTGGTGTAATTGAAAATATAAAAGTTTGTGCACCAATATCCAAAAGGTTTGAACCTATGGAAGCTTCAGGTAGCAAAAGGTTTGAATGCATCATAACATAGGGAAATCCTAAACCTATATGTAAGCTTATGAATATACCTAACTAGATCGAAAAATTTGTAAAACACGATCCCCAAGAAATCAAGAATCTAGCTTAAAATGGTGTATCCAAGAAACAACAATACCATGATCATATCTAAAAATCTAAAAACAAAGTTCTAATATGAGTTACTTTGATAAGGGAATCTTAAAATTTAATGTCTTCTAGAATATTCTTTTCCAAGACAGATTCTACCAACAAATAATTAAGAACGCCAAGTCCTAAGGACCTACAATTAATAAGGTCATTCTCATAAGGAAAATCATAGTTGAAAACAATAATAGAGTCTACATGAACACAGTCATCATTTTTGGAGTCTAAATATATGCTAAAAGAATCAGATTCATTGAGAAAACCAACCTTTTATAGCTTATTTTACCACACCATGTAGAACACATATTTATGGCCTTCCCTGTCCCTATGTAGACTCCTTAGACCCCATGGACTTGTATTATACTTTGATGTTCCAATATCATCCATAAAAAACACATGTTTATTCATGTACGCAACTTTTAAAGCTATACTCACGCGTACACGCGAATTTTGACCTCAAACCTATGTACATCGGGATGTGTGCATACGTCCAAATATTTTCAAACTTTTCCTCATATGAGTCTGAATAACTTGACTTTTGTACTTCCATATGCCATAAGAACACTCGGACTCAACCCTCCATTACCTCTTTGGAGTGCTAACTTTTCTTATACTTGAGTTTGCATCCTTTTGTCCCTTGGAGCACATAGTGTTCTTCCCAAGCTTGGATTTTCTTTGTGAGCTTGCTATTGAGAGATGGAGGATTGAAGTGGTGGAGGGCCAGGTGGAGGACTCGATTTCTCTGGTTCGCAGAAGTGTCGACAGAGTTTGTCACTATTGTAACTCTGATTTATTAATAGAAATATATTTTCTTGTCCAATTCATGTGCATTTTGAATATGAATATTGAATCCATGGATCTATTTAATTGCTTATACATGATTGATTATATATGTTAGAATAGCTCTAACACATTTTTATATATATGCTTGCTTTGTTTGTTGTTGTTGAGAACAAATTGTAATTGCAATTGCATTGGAAAAGCTCAATGGGGATCTACTTCAACCATCCAGAATAAGGTATGATTTGATCCCTTAGTGTTAGATTTTCTTACTGTTCTTGCATATTGGTAAAGATTGATTCTTGGTGTCATATTGTCTGTTGTGGTACCCCCAAGCTATAGGAAGTTTCTCTTGGTAACAGAATTGGTGACTCCACTAGGGATTTTCCTTGTTGTTGTTTGGGGTTTGGGGGCATAATGTGCTTGATATTCTTGACTTGCTCTCCATTTCTCCATGTTTCTATTTCGCATTTAGTAGTATGTTCATACATTGACACTCCACTTGATTGGTTTGACCCTTGTCCTACTTTTTACCACTTTCTTCTTTGTATATGCAGGTTTTTGGATAAAAGTCATGTACATACGTAGGTTTTTGGCCAAAATTCATCTATACACACAGGGTTTTGCCCAAAGGTCATGTATACATGCCGTTTTTTAGCTAAAAGTCACGTACATATGCTACTGTTCTTTGAACAATCGCATACATCCTCCCTTTTGGTTGAGTTTGATGTTGTGGGAAGTTGTTGGGTGGGTTGTGAGTGTGGCTGGGTATTCCTAGGTTTTGATGTTGTCTGTTGACTGCTTCTTTCGTGACTAGAGACCATTTTTCATTAAATTTTCTTTGAAATTAGTTCTAGTCATTTATCTCCTTTTTTGTTTTGTCATTAGTGCATTAGTGTTTTTGTCTCGGTGTCTTGCTTGGCTTGTGTTTTCTGCTTGCTATAGAGACTGAGGATTTTAATGAATTTTATTGCATTTTCATTATTTTATATTGAAAATACAAAATAGTTGCATTCTTACTTGCATATCACATATGTATTTAAGGAGGTACTTGCATTGGATTGCTTGGATGAGAGTTGTGTTTAGACTTTCATATAGGAAGGATTGCATTGGCATTCGAAAAGGAATGAAAATTTATGCATTTCGTGTAGTGGCATACCTTATTTTTCATTCGACAAAGAATTGCACTTGGAATATTTTGTTAGGTGTGCACTTTTATTTCACTACCGATTCTTCATATCACTAGTTTCACGGCCATTTCCTTTTGAGTAATTACAACCATTAAAATCAACGCTTAATTAAAATGAACTACACATTTTTATTTTATAGGGTTCACTAAGAAGATTAGGATTTAGAGTCTTGGAACAGTTCATTGTGAGTCAATTCTCCAAGACTAATAAACACAAACAATTAGGTGTCTATCTAGGTGAGAGTGAAATCCTTGGTATAATTAGTTTTTCTCAGGAGGATCCTCTTACACAGGAGTCAAGCACGAGGCAACACACGTGATTGTGATTGGGATGAGCCCTATTCACTTTCTATGAGCACCAGAGATATTTCCAGGATCGTATTTATATCTGGGGACCTTTGAGGTATTGATTGGTGCACCCTTGGGGTACCAGTTGTGATTCCAGGCTTCGGGATATGCTACCCTACCCATACGGTTGATCCTGCCTATGATTGTCTACCTGAGCATTGGTTATATTGGGGTGACCTTAGTTTTCTTACCTATGTATAATACGGGGTACTTGTAGAGGTTATTCTATAGGTGTCCTAGCCAGGTAGGGGTCAGATAACACAGTCGCTTTATGTGTTGAAGCTGAGGGCCACTATAATTAGTTACATACCTATGCTTGTAGTGTATGGGAATTTCAAGCCTCTCCTAGGTGATACATACCTGCTACATTCAGGAGCTCACATATCCTCCCCTTGGTTTGCTTGTATTTTGGTTGTATATTTTCTTAGGAGTGTTCTCTTTGTGCACTAGTTGGATTTTGGGATCGTGGTTACTTGAGTGTATTTATGTTATCTTGATTTTGGGTCCTTTTATGTTCAGCATGCATGATATCACTACTAGTATCCCTTTACTCGCTCCAGGTCCTAGTGCGGACTCTGGTGTTGGACTGGGGGACACCACATCCCCTTAACTTGTTCATAGATTCATGAGTGGTCATATTCTTCCCTCTACTCCATTTTTGGAGGATTTTCACTCCTTTCACCCGGTCTTAACACCAATGTTCACCCTCATGGGGGTGGTAGTGGATACATGAACATTGGGTCTACACCTTGCATTCGTTCTTATGTCCCATCGTCCACCACATTGTTTCCTTTGAATGCAGTTGTCATGATCAATCCTCCCTATATCCTATATTTTGAACTATTTATTGATTGTTTCCATATATTTTGGACTAATATTGTTGTCATGTAGGGTCCATTGTTTTGTACACTCTCTTCGATGCTTTTACCTGTTCGTGCCCATGACAGGTATAATGTCTGAACTGGAATATAGGTTAGGGTTTCACATCCACTTGCATTTTGCATGACCTTATGACCATTTCACTTTATCCTTCGGTATGAACCCATTCCATGATGTCACAGAACCTTCATGCTGCTGTTAGAAGTGGTATTGTATGAATGTTAGAGCTTTCCTATACATGGGTTCCTTAGTTAGATCCTATTTTGCATTTGGTACCCATGCTGAGATGCCTCCTTTAGGTCATGGGAGTCCCTTTTTAGTCCCACTATGTCCTTGAGTAATAGCTTCATACTCCTCTTGAAATTTATGTTGGATTTTCCCCAATGATAGGGACTCCCTTGTATATATCAAGTTGTAATTTCATTTCATGAGTTTTGCTTATCTTCTTGAGCTTTAAGTCAGCTCCCTGACTTTGAGTTATCAGCCATATGACCCTATATTGTCTCATGTCTAGCCAAGTAGAGCCTTTTTTATATCCTTTGCAGCTTGATCACCCCTTTACTAGAAGGAGACCTTCCCCCAAGTGTTGTAATCCTACACATGTTTCCTTGCATTGAGCATAGGAATGTTCCACTACTTGGAACTAGCTTACCTATCCCTGACACTCGTCTCCTCCTAGATATCTACTGTAAAGCACCTTTATTCTTTTTCAAGATTTTCAAAATATATGAAAAAGTAAAAATAAATAAAAAACATAAAAAGATGGACAGGAAAAGATGTTATATTTGGAATTAGTCGAGTCGTGCTGCTTTCAAACAGAGCACTGTATATCACATCCATTGGTTGGGTTATTAGTTTGATTTTAGGAGTTGTACTCATTACTCTGAGTTTATCTCCACCGTCCGGTTACACTTCCAATCCCCACAGAGCTTATGTTGATGCCTCCTATGTCACATAGATGTCCCATTTTGTATATCGAGTCCATGTTGCCTACCTTCAATCACCATTTTCCTTATTCTCTTGTTCGAAGGAAGTTGAATCCCGAGTTGTCCATTCCTCGGTTATCTTGACTTTTCATGTTGACCATTCCCGGTATTGTTATTGGTTCATGCACATCTTGTTTGTTGAGTTCTTCCACATTATACAACATTCCCGAGGACCTCATGTTGGTTTATGGGGGGCCTTAATGCCCTCCTTACAGTGGATTCCATTCCATCGACATCAGATCATTTATTCTGGAATAGGATTCTAGAGTCATTTGAGTGCCTTGATAATTATAGTCATCAGTGGTAGGTTCTCTCACCATCGACATTTTTGGGAATACATCAATTTCCCCTGATCGATGGATTCTTTCAAGTGTTTGACCTCAACACATCTATTCACACTTGTTAGATTGCACTATGTACCTTGATTCCCATTTTCATTATTGGTGGGTTATCTCACGTATGTTAACGGTATACATCAATGACCAGTAATTAGACGATGGAATACTATGTTCTACCTTGACACATCTATTCACATAGTAGGACATGTACTCGTAGCAGTTTGCGTATATGACCTTTCAGCTTGGTGGCCTTCCATATATGCTACCTCCTTGATCGTGCCAGTATTCATGAGATTTCAGCTCTTGTGATCATGATTCCATTCTTTCCAATGTATATCAAATATCTTCATCCATTATGGAGATCTTGATCCATTGTATATTGTACGTGGTGATGACCGCACATGACACTTTGTATATCATGCCTATTCATGGCCATTGTACTCTTATGTATCCGAGAGTACTACATGTATTTGCAGTCACATGCAGAGGTTTATCATTGTATCATACTAATGAGTGGCTAGTTCTTCCATGTGGGTCTTCATTACTCCACTTATGGGATGGATTTTATAATGTATTTCAGCCATCATGTTACCCCTTTGACCTCACACATTAGGGGGCATATGTTATAGCTAATTTTACCACACCAAGTAGATCACATATTTATGGCATTCCTTGTCCCTCTACAGAATCCTTAGACCCCATGGACTTGTATTATACTTTGATGTTCCAATATCATCCCTAAAAAGCACTTGTTTATTCTTGTACACAACTTTTAAAGCTATACTCGCATGTACACGTGAATTTTGACCTCAAACCCGTGTACATTGAGATGCGTGCATAAGTCCAAATATTTTTGGAGTTTTCCTCGTATGAGTTCGAATAACTTAACTCTTGGCCTTCCATATCCCTTGAGAATTCTTGGATTTGACCCTCCATTACCTCTTTGGAGTGTTATATAAGGAACCCCTTGGATACATTGAAGGAGGATAAATTGAAGAGAAAGGAAACTATAGTCCATTGGTGCCACAGCTTTGCTTATACTTGAGTCTGCATCCCTTTTTTCCTTGGAGCACATAGTGTTCTTTTCAATCTTTCCTTTTCTTTGTGATCTTGCTATTGAGAGATGGAGGATTGAAGTGGTGGAGGCCCAGGTGGAGGACTCGGTTTCTTTGGTTCGCAGAAGTGTTGACAGAGTTTGTCACTATTATAAATCTGATTTATTAATAGAAATATCTTTCCCTATCCAATTCATGTGCATTTTGAATATGAATATTGAATCCATGGATGTATTTAATTGCTTATACATGATTGATTATATATGCTAGAATAGCTCTAACACATTTTTATATATATGCTTGATTTGCTTGCTGTTGTTGAAAGAAAATTGTAATTGCAATTGCATTGAAAATGCTCAACGAGAATCTAATTCAACCGTCTGAAATAAGGTATGATTCAATATCCCTTAGTGTTATATTTTCTTAATGTTCTTGCATATTGGGAAAGATTGATTTCTGGTGTCATATTGTCTGTTGTGGTACCCCCAAGCCATAGGAAGTTTCTCTTCATAACACAACTTGTAGCTTAATGATAGATTTAAAAGACTAAAAAATGCCACTATCTGAGGAGCTACAAACTATGGTATCAAATTCAAAAGAAAAATTGGGATTTCATTTCATTGTAATTAGGTTCAATCTAGGGAGATGATTGGAAAGGATGAAAATATCTAAGGGGATTTTATAATCTATAATAGATTCTAGGAAATCTTCATTTATGAGAAGAACATCATCCTAGAGAGAACATACATCAAAACATTCACTTGAACAAACAAGGGGGACAATAAGGTCCAATTTCCCTGATGGATAAATCACCTAGTCAACTACCGAAACTAAGTCCCAAGAAGGAAAGCATGAACTCAAAGGCTCCTTCTCAGTATCAATTTGAAGCATGGTATATTAAGCCACATAATTCACTCATGGCAAGGTAGTATCTATCAAAAAACTTCAAACAAACAAAGGGGGAATTTGGTCTAAATTGGAGTAAAGATGAGGATCAATAAATGCAAGATTATCAGTAGTGACAATGCTTTTTTTATGAGAACAATACATTACATAAAATATTATGGACACCAAATCATTCATAGCATATGCATAATCATGCCCAAGTAGCATATTGAATTCCAGTGGGCCCTCTATAACAATAAAATTGACTAAGACAATATTTTCACCTAATGTAACAATAAACTAAGGAAGCAACCCCAAGGGTTCACTAGGTATTATATCAAAGGACAATAGTAGACTAGAAACCAACACAAGGTTGGGAGAACCAAATATTTCCAAGCATATGCAAATAAAATACTAGTAGAGGGTCCTTCATATACAATACATCAAAAAATCGCCTAAAATTTAACTTGCACCCTTATTTGGAAGTGTGTAGAAGAAGGAAGGTGAGGGCCAATTAGACTATTCCAATCAAAGGAAATGATCCTATATCTTGGAAAGGCATCATTCATAGTGAATGGATTTCCCCCTTCGTTAGGATTTATAATCCTCCCTTATCTATACTTTTCTATTAGATTATATTTTCCTAACTTAGGATTCATTAGATTATACTTTTCTATTAGATTAATATTTTCCCACTTAGGCTATTAGTGCCACTAGTACCAGTCACTAGAGTGTGGGGAACACATATAGAGGTTAATTGAAATTGAATGCACCTTCATGCATCAGTTTATGTGCCTATGATACCAATCCCTACAATTTAGGATCCACTAGGAGTGCCACCACCAGCCTCCTTCAGTTGTTGGTACTTGATAACTTGTTAAGCTAAGTTATTCTATAGGTACATTCAGTTAGATGTCCTCTAGTTCAGTTAGCACCAGTATTGCATCGGTGCATGTGAGTAGGCTTCTATTCTCACCTACTTCTCACCTACCATGTTAGTTTAACTGGTTTAACTAACTAAGAGACTAAATTAGACATATGGAGTTAGTCTAGTGAGATGCGATAGTGATTTAGACACTTCTAGTTAGCCATGTAGTTAGATTGAGTTAGTAGATTCAAATCATATCCACATGATTCAAATTATCCTTTATGTAACATTCATGTATACTGCTTGGATTAATGAAGTTTATATTGTAATTATACTGAGAAATTCTTATCCATTTTCTATGAAATTTGTCTTGTTTAGTGTGTATTATTTATTCCATTACACTGCATAATAATACAACAATTCAATTGCACTCATTGCTTGAAGATTAATGGAACAATAATTTAACATGGTATCAGAGCCTACTTAGGCATACAACAAGTCTTTCCAATATCCATTATACACTAGAAGTAGTTGGGTTTCCACACAAGTCCCACAAAGTGTGCATTGCTAACTCTGGATTCATTCAGATAAGTCCCTGCTAGCGTGATAGACCCTGAGAAAGTGTACATGTCAAGATGGAAGGCTTGATTTTGACAGATTGTGAATTGTTTTTGGTTTTGCAATGATATTTTGTAGGTACACATTCATATGGATTTGTGATTATCAGTTCCTCTTCTTAATCCATTCATAAGATATTCAGAATGGAAATTGAAGATGATTTCATCTCTAAAGAGACAAGGTCTCTATGAGGTATCTATTGGACTTGGTAAAGAGTCTTATGAACATGAGAATGACTCGATAAATTTTGGTGATAGATATTTTGGAACAATATGTCTGGCCTTTTCTCCAAGCTCGTGCTACCTTATTGATTTTGTTGAATACCTAAAGGATCTCTAGACAAAATTGGGTAGAACCTTTAGCAAGCACAACGAGGATCATTATAGAAATTTGGACAGCACACCCAACACCACAAGAGTTCGCTATTCAAAAGTCTTGGCCTCTATTCTCTCTGATGAAGTTGTTCAAGATAAAGAAGAAGAAAAACCTTCCACATAACCAATTCGAATTGAAGAAAGTATCCTTGGAGTGAATCCTTCTTTTGGTGCTCTGAAAGTTTAAGAGATCTCTGATATCTCATCTTCTCATATGGCTGATCTAGAAGAAGAAATTTGAATCTCTATTATTGAATAAAAACTCTCCTTCCATTCTATGCAAACATTCTCCAGTTATTCTTCTATTTTAAATTCCATGCATAGTTTACTAGTGATTGCTTCAGAAAATGAAGAGGAAATTGATTTCTCTCTCTCTCTCTCTCTCTCTCTCTCTTGCTAATGTTATTGATGGTGTGCAAAAACATAATACTTTGGAATTTTTGGAAATAATATCATATTGTAGGAGTGATCCATTCACTCTCATTGATTTAGAGCTTCCACAAATTCCTGCATGATTTCATGCACCAATACTCGTAGTGTTGGCAGACAGTTTTGGAGATAATTAGTTGCACAATATCGAGGATGATGCACAAGGTAAAAGTTGGTGTGCAAGGTGGAAGATGGCGCGCAAGGCGGATTGGCCACAATTTTTATATTTTGGTCATATTTTGTAGTTTTTGGTCCAAGTAGTTAGGAAGTTGATCTAAGTGGACCACCACTGGAGCGCAAAGTGACATAATGCAGGGAAATCAGTGACAAAGTGAAAGAACAGTTCAAAGAGGTCACCCAATAGTATGAAGAGTTCAAGGTAAAGATCATCGGTTACACTATTTCCAGGTGACGTGGCTCGAGGGTGAGCCACAATATTGTGTCAAGGGCTTGCTGGAAAGAATTTTTGGAGAGAATTAGTTGTGCAACATCGAGGATTATATGCAAGGTCAAATTTGGTGCGCAAGGAAAAATATAGCGTGCAAGGAGGATTGGCAAAATTTTGAATATTTTGGTCATATTTTGTAGTTTTTGGTCATTGTTTTGTAGTTTTTGGTCCAAGTAGTTAGGAATTTGATCTAAATGGGGAAACAATGTAAAGGAACAAGCCTATAAGTAGTTCTAGGATTGTAAATGTTGGATGATCTTAGTCCAGGGACTGTGATACTTTTGGAGAGATCATCTTTTGTGTACTTGGAGAGAAAATATGTGATCTATTTTGATGTGAGATCTTAATTGTCTAACTGTTTTGAGAACCTGTGTTGTGATGTGAAGTTAATATGACATGACGGAGATTTGGTGGAACACTATGTCTTTTTACTTCTTTTAGTTTCCCTGGTTTTGTTGTGATGAGATGCAAATGAATGGATACTTAAGTATGATGTTGTTGTTTGAATGATGTGATGCGTTCATGCTTTGAATCATGTTATGTTGATAGATATGTTTATGCATCGATTCCCCTACTGCGATATGAATATATTGATATGATATGTTAAGCAATGAAATGAATGTATGAATGCATGAACCAATTCTTGGATCTATGAAGTAATGATGCGATAGTGGAACAATAGATGCATAATCCTCCTTCTTACTGTGCAAACTTGGTTTTGACAGTTCTCCCTTGAACATATCAGGTGATACCTCATCTGCTCCATAGTTGTTGCTGGACAGATTAAAACATGTATGGGTCGGAGCTAAGGGAGATCATTGTGTTAAGGGTGTCGACAAAGAGTGAACCCCTATTGACGGATCTATGTCAACATAAATTTTTGTTGAAGAAGGAGAAAATTGTGCATCTACCATCTTGGTGGAGAACTTGGAACCATTGTTCCACACTATTGGATCTAATATGAAATTATTTGGATCTAATATGATCTTATTTGGTTCAAGTTTTAAGTTTCAAGAGCCTCCAGTAATACTTGCATATGTTCTCATCAATTTTGGTGTTAAAAATCAAGTACCAAAAGTCTCTTTCAAAATTGTTGTTGGGGATTTGATGTCAGTTTTCTCTGATGAGTTTGCTAATATTATATTTTGTGAATATTTGGATATTTTGGAAAGAATATCAGATTTTATGAGTGATCCATTCACTCTCATTGATCTTGAGTTTCCAGGAAATTCCTGCATGATTGAATTCACCAATACTCATAGTTTTGAAGAAGGATAAAATTGTGCATCTACCATCTTGGTGGATCACTTGGATCTGTTCCTCATTACTTCAGCCATATGAGAGTACAACATTTCTACTTTCAGCTATCATTTTCTAATTCATCCAACCAAGTAGCACTTAATATTTATTCACTTCACACTGTATGATCTAGCAATATCAGCCACATTCCTATCTCATAGTTCATCAACTTTTTTGGGTAAGTAGAGGTATGTTGTTTTCTAATCTTTAACCATGTAATTCCTTAAATGATAGGAAATGAATGAATTTGGAAAATTCTCTCACCACGTTACATTACCTTACTCACTTTCATAAACCTGATACATATTAAGTTGGGGGGGGGACTATTCATTGCCATTTTACATATTTCATCATCTCATTTATCCTTAATCAACATGTCTTTCCCAAAATATGCTATATATATTGGCATGATTCATAATATGAAGAAAATGATTTCTAATATACATTGATGGTTCATCATTTCTAATGCATAAATATTATGTATTGCAGCAAAAATACAAGTAAAACGAGCGAATGTTGTTAACACAAGAACCAACATTTGTTATACTCATGGTTGTTAACACAAGAACCAACCATAAGGAAAACTGCCACTCATGCATTTCAAATCCTGGAATGATTTACTATTACATACCATCATCGTGTAAATCCCAACTACAAATCCAAAAGTTTTAAAGAGAATCAATGCATCATTGCATGAGGACATGCAACTAGTCAAGTTGGGGGGAATGTTGAGCCGCAAAAAGACCACATTTTATTCATCTTTCCTATACCATTTGTCACCTTATTCCTATCTTATCCTTCCATAAAACCATTAATATTCACCACTTTCATAATAAATATGGGTTTATATTACCATTTTCCAAATCATTTATTTTTTAGTATTTTGAGTGAATTTGTGGTTAATTATTGAGAAAAATAACATATTTTCATTATACTTTAAAGTTGATGAGTTTGGTGATGCTTACAGTTGTATTTGAAGACTTTAACAAGTTCACAAGTGACCACCTAACCTCAAATTCGAATTTCATCTTCTAGATGTGAGCTAACTTCAAGGAGAAGATCATGGAAATGTGGAGAGATTATCTCATCCAATTTTTGTTAAGGATTTAAAAGAATGAGTTGTAGATTTGTTAAGGATTTTGACGGATAAGTTGAGAGAATAGTGGATCTGTAATTATGATAAGTTATCTTGAATTCATGTATAAATAGGAGGGCTCTCTCCTCATTTTAGTTAGAGGCCTCTCTAGTGGTTTGGAAGTAGATAATAGTTCAGAGTTAGTCATAGAGTGGATTCTTGATCGTTATGTGATGGAGATGATGCTTAATCCACATCCTTTGATTCTCTTCTATTAATATATATTTTCAGTAGTTTCTTTCTTATGAGTTGTTCATATATATTTTCAGTTATTTTTTGCTTATGAATTGTTAATATAGATTTACTGTGAGCTCACAAGTTAATTTTGATTGTTTTATACCAGTTTATTTCATGCAATTTCAGTCTTTCTTTATCAAGTCAATTTATACAATTTTCATGTTTTCTGCAATTAGATTTATTTACATACAATTTCTTGTTTTCCATAACTTAGATTTGATTTCAGTTATAGAATAGGTTAGCAATACTTTGCCCCTGCATATATTTTTTCTGTACCTCACAAGTTTACGCTCTCTCTAGGTTGACAATTAAATCATTGGATATCTGTTATAATTTGTTTAATATTTTCCCCAACAAGGAGGGAGGGATGTGCAAGTTGTTAATTTCCAATTATTAAGTGAAAAATTGAAAATAAACTTATAGGGTTTTAAATTAATCCTTTAAATAGATTTATTTTCCTGAATAGTTAACCACACATATATTCAACCTGAAAAAATTGCTTATAGAAATAGAAAAGCTGCTTGATAGTGGCGGCAGATCCGTACTGACAGTCCAAACAGTCAAAGCAAACAACTAAGAGACATATCACTCTTATTGGGGCCAATGTGGTGAGGGGGTCACACCTATCAGCCCAGAATAGGTGAGGAGGTCGCTTAGTTTATCCCGGAACATGTGACTCAGCCTACAGAGGCAGGTCTCTCCTATCGGGGGCAATGTAGTGAGGGGTTTTCTCTTACGGGGAAAATATAAGTGACTGGGTCTCTCTTTTAGGCCCTAAAGCAGCGACCTAGCCCGAAACTAGAAAATTTTAAAAATTGGAGCTGAGAACGGCCGACAGTAACTGGTACTACGGCCGAAAGGGCTTGGGTCGAGCTCAAGGGGGCTCACCCAGTAACATAAATGGAAAGAACTAGAAATAAATTTATTAAAAAACTACTTAAACAATCTAAATAACTAATAAAACCCAAGGATCCTATGGGATCGATCTGGTATGGTCGCCAATCTGTAGTAGGGAAGAAGCCCTAGCTACGTGCTGAAGCACCTACCTTCCGTCTATAAGACGGAAGGGTAGAGTCAACTGAATGAAAGAACAACCTGCAAGGAAAAGTTCGCTTTGAGTCGTAGAAACCTTGCAATAAACTGTTAGAGAAATACTACACATTGTTGGGCAATAGGGCAGACCCGAGTTAATCCTTATGTGTTGCACCAACAAAAGACCCACCGTGTTGGCCCTTTCGGCAACAACCTGCGCGCAGGTTGCAGTCTCACCCGAAACAGCAATGGGGTGCCGTAGAATCAGGTTTCTGCATGCAGAGAGGGGTATTACTGTACCTTAGCCTTTAAACACAATTATTAATCAACACTGGTAAATTTATCATTCATTCACATATGACCTCGCAGCACAATAAACAAACTAAACTTGCATAACCCACTACGGGGAATTCAGAGAGAAGCTTATTACTAGCAGTGATCTTATGTTATCAGATGTATTCAGTTTAATGCATGAAAATAACAGAAACAGAAACAACACAATAAAACCACGACACCAAATATAACGTGGTTCACCCCCAGTGTAGGGGCTACGTCCACAAACTGCGTTTTATTCCTCTTTCCTCAAAATCACAGTTGATCTGCGCACTCAGCTGCAGATCCCTTCAGTCCTTTATCAGCCGCGCACATAGCAGCAGGCTTCTGCGCACACAGCTGCAGATCTTTCTTTCCTTTCTTACAAAAACCCTCTGCGCACACAGCTGCAGAGGTCGTCCACGCACACAGCTGGGACTTATCCTTTCCTTACAAAAACCAACCTTACTTTGCCTTATCTTTCTTTACATAAAAAAGCCTAACCTTTCTTCTTTACACCGGCGCTTACTTATACTGCGCAGTTTTACAAAACCATGGTCTTAAACCATGGGCACCCAAAACCCTAAACCCTGGATTTAACCCACGGGTTTATTACAAAAAAGAGGGTTTTGACTTACCCTGACACCCCTAAGACTATTTTGGCCCATAGCTCCGCTTACAAATTTTCTAATTAACCGCAGAGTTACCCAACCATGGGGTATGCGCCCCAACAGGCCCCTAAGACTCACTAGTGGCCCGTCCCAGGACACTCTGTGAGGACTCTGGTGGGCGAATCTTCTGTGCGAGGGCCTGGAAGCGACTGGTGAGATTATGCAGTATCTCATCAGCGTCTTTCTCCTTTTCCACCAGTTCCTGTAATACTGAAGAAGAGTCTGTGTCAGCCTTTTCCTACGCAAAAGTGTCATAGGTCTTCAAAATTTTGAGCTGGCTCCCCGCAGTATTGGTCAATTCTAATGCTTCATCAACCAGGGGCTGTAACGCATTTTCCAGCATCATCACCTTCGTCCTGCAAGACTCGATTTCCTGTTGAAGTTCCTTGCTATGATTTACTTTAGCCATCTTCTGCATAGGTGGCAGCGTCTTGATTTCTATTCGGACTGCATCTAACTCATCCTGGCGCAACTTGATGGTTTCCTGAATCTTCCCTACATCTGGATGGTCCTGTAGGTTTGCCCATGCTTCTATGTTGTCTTCCATTAGTTTTGCGACACTAGCCACGTTGTCTGATATTTTTGTTGCTGAAGCCTTGATATCCTGCTGGCGTTGTTCTCGGACCTCTGGTGGAGTCTCAGGGGGAATGCGCAGTTGAAGTTCTGCAATCTGTTGCTGATGTTCTATCTTCATCCTTTCCAGCTCACTGCAGGACTGCTGGGCATAATCTTTTATCTTAGCAATCTTCTGCTTTGGTTCCTCTGTTTCCTGTATGTCGGAGTCAGAAAGACTCCGACATGCCTTATCCAATGCTTGCATTAGCGTAGTTGTTGTCTGTTCAGCCTCTTTCTTCTGTTGTGTGATCTCTTCTAGGCGTGCGGCGAGAGTTTTGTTTTTCTTGATGGAGTATTCCAGTTGGATTTGTGACACTTGAGTCTGGGTATGGATCTCCTTTGTAATCGCGAGCTGACGGAGGTGCAACTCTGACATAGGTATCTTTGTATAATCAAGCTCCGCGGTTATATTTGTCTGGGGTCGAGAATCGATGTCAGGCTGCATCAGAGTTGCACTTGATACCTGTCCCTGGGGATCCCTAAGTGGCCATTGCCTAATGTCCTGCTGCATGGGTGCCATAGTGCTGCTTGTCGCAGTACTGGGCGCTGATTTTGCGGTTAGCTCTTTTAACTCCGATACCCTGTTTGCGATACCTGTGAGGCCGGCAAGATGTAGTTCCATGAATTTGGACCATTTTTTAGTAAGCGCTGTCGTAGACTGTTCGAGAGCATGCTCCAGTACATCCATCGTGACAGTGGCTTCCTCCTCGATATCTTTATCCTTTGATGCTTTTACCTTTTTGCGGGACTGTGGCTTGGTTACCTCGGCTACTTCTGGTGACTTGCGCTTCGTTGGTGGGGTAGGATATGTTATGGTCTTGACCAACTCCTCATCCTGTTCATCCTGCTCATCCTGTTCACTATCTCCACCCTGGCCGTTGTCATTTATTTGTGAATCACTTGGGTCTTCGCTATCTGCCAATGGGCTTTGCTGCGTGCCTGACTAGTACCTGCGCCAATATTGGTAGCTAGAGGAACCGGAATAGAGGGTTTTTTCCCTAAATCTTTTAGCCATTCGGCCGGCCATTGCTGAACGACCCACCGGATATCGAATTCGGTGACTACATATGGTAATTTGAAACATTGCCGCTGAGGATCTGCACGAGATTGAATGAAAACATGATGCATGTCGGCACTAAAGTGCGCGACCCCCTCGTATTGAGAGAACACTTCGTTGGTAAGTCGAGGTGTTCACACTATCTCATAGTGAAGACTCATAGCATAGAAGATGAACAAAGTGTTCGTCATCTGTTGAGTTTCCTTATCTGAGGATACCCAAAGGGAGGCATACCTTGCTGCTCCTGGCGTGCCGGGGTTTATTTCGACAAACTGGGCTTCAGTAGGTTCTTTCCACCCAACTAATGCAATAAGGATTAGAAGCCACGAATAATGAAAAGGTCTACCTTTTTCTTGCGCATCGCGGGCATCCTCCAAAAATTCCTTCGCAAGATAGCCGGCCCAATTATAAGTATACCCCTCAGCGCAGTTCATAGCAATCTTGATAACCGAGGCAGGTACTTCAGTTGGCCTGCATTTCCTTATGAGTTTGCAGGCTAAGAGTTCAGCTGCAAACCGAATGGGCTGCTCCCGAATCGCGAAATATGATACCCCCGTTTCCCTTTTGTCAGGCCAAACCGCTCCTTCATGGTTTGCGCGAGCTTTGTGTCGTCATGTTTGGATGGAAACTCGGTTCCCAGATCTGGTCCTGCCATGGGTAAACCTGTGATCCTATGGATGAGGGCGGCGTCAATAGGAATTTGCTGGTCCCCTATCCATAAATAGCCGTCATGCACCAAGGATAATAACTGCTTGGCCACTACAGTCACATGTATGCCGCGTCCAAAATGGGGAATGTTGAATAGCTTGAGTAGGCCAGCTTTGTCCAGACCCGCAGCCCATGTTTGCACTTCCAGTAGTGTGACCTTATGGTCGGGGTACTTGACGCGATGCTAGTATTCGGCTGGGTCAAACTGTGGGAACTTGCCATGGTCATTGGTGTCATGATCGATGTACTTAAGCCGATCAATCTTCCCTGTCATACTGCCAATCAGCTGCACTCCTGGTTGTAACGAAGGTGTGGCTAATGTAAATTGCTTTGTCTGACGGGGTAACAAGGTGCCTGGGAGAACAGGTGGCAGGTATGGTGGCCGTGGTGGCGGAATATTCTCCCTCCCCCCGGTCGGGGCCTGTGCGGAACCAGAGGGCTCCATAGGATGAGCCGCTGGTGTTTGCCCTGTTTGCTGCGGCCGGTCTTGGTTGCGCTTGGTGCGAATTTCAGTTCTAGACTTTTTCCTAGCAGACCGTGTCTGCATCGGCCGTGGTGGTGCTGGGGGGTTGGCTTCACAGTGAGCTATGGCAGGCGGCCGAGTAGAGCAGGTGATCAGACCCTCTTGTTCGAATTCTCTAACCAAGGCGTCAATCTCGCGTTCGGTGGTCATGGGTTCACTCGAAAAGCTTGAAGAAATGCAGGATGCGGTTTTTCCTATCTTAGGCATCTTCTTATACATGCCATCAATCAAATCAGGGAGGACAGTGCATTGAAGGCACCAAATCTGATGAAAATCTTGTCCATGCAGGGCGCGATTGCCGGTACTGGTCTTAGTACAGTCATTTAAAGCACTTAAAATCCCGCCGCCGCCAAACTGGCTTCCTCCCAACGGTCGAATTTTGGGCCTCGCTGCATTTTTGGGCTGCGACAGAAGCATGGTCGCAGCCTTGGGGAAATCAGGAACTGCGGCCCAATAGTGCCCTTCGACCCGACCCGGTAATATCTGCGATAGGACTATTAAATTTGAGGTGCGAGCGTCTTGGCTCTGCCCCTTGAACTTACTTCGCACTACTTGAGCTTGCCTTATAAATGTGGGGCGCGCGACTTTCTGGTAGGTTCCCTGACGGAGCTGAAGTTCTGTAGGGTCGGCCCCCCATGCTGCGGTAGCGTCTATTGCTACTTCCAGATGCCGGATGTTTTGTGACTGAGGTACTTGTTCTGGTATCGACAGAATAATTTTTCCAGGGTCTGTCATCCCAACCTGTGCAGGCACTTCTCGAGGCTGTGCGCTAATGCATCGAAGAGACTGAGTGATCTGCGCGCACCTATGGCCATGTAGCTCGTACAGTCGATTTTGCTAATTCTCTAGACCATCGTCTGAATCAGACATGCAGGAGCTATCACATTGCCAATCCATTACACCATCAGCATTAGGCTCGACATAATCTGCATCCGTGGCTGTGATGTTATAGATGTGGTCTAGAGTATCCTGCTCCCCTTCATCTCTGAGTGGTTATGTATATCTTTCTCCTTGGGATGGGTCGAGGGGTATAATAACACGCAGGCCATTTCCTTCGAAGGTCATCTGTCGCCTTTTAAGGTTGATGATTGCAGCATTGGCCATGGCCCACTCAATTCCCAGCAGGGCTGGGTAAGGGTTGTTGTCATCAATGATCTCAATAACTTCAAATTCTGCTAGAGTACTGACCCCATCGATGTCGATTGGGACACTAAGAATTCTCCCAAGCGGTACAATCCTTTGCTGGTTAGATAGTCGCAGCTGTATAGGTGACCAAACCAGGGAAGGCTTTCCCATTTGTCCCCAGGTCTACTTAGGGAGGACATTGACGTCTGATCCAAGATCTAGGATGACATCAGCCATATCATATTCTCCTATCTGAACATTCAACCTCATTTCCCTTCTCGTTCTTCGGACACGACTAACAGTTTTCTCCTGATCAATTCCTCTCTGAGGGTCTGTGACAGCAAGAACTTTTTGCAGCTCGTTTAGAGCGTTCTGATTGCGCAAGAGTTTCATACAGCTCTGCAAGAAAGAGGATAGTGTACTTACTTTATCCGTCGAGGCCCCCTGTAGCTGCGAAGCCTGCTGGTGTTGCCGCGCAGATATTTCTACGGCGCCATCAACATTAGCGCACCGGGCCTCCTGGACGGGTGTGTGATCCTTCACCGGGCCAAGGGCTGGGACTTTTTTGGAGGCCTGTTGTGTGCACATCGTGGCAGGTTTCCTTGGCGAGTCTTGAGTATGTGTCGTAGCTCCACTCCGGGTGACCACATTGAGGGCTGGCGCAGGTCTTTGCTCCACGGAAATCAACTGAATACTTGGAGTAGGGCTACGGTTGTTTTCCTGTATCTTTGCAAGGAGCTGGGGGCACTGTTCAATCACGTGATCTACTGCGCGGCAATACCGACATGTCGTAGTGGGGTTCCGACAGTCACGGGCCAAGTGACCAGCTTGGTTACAATTGTAACACACAACCTGGCCTCTACCTCTGCCGGTCATCCCACCACGGCCGCGACCACCAAAAGCACCTATGCCGGAGGTGCCACCACGATATCCATAGCCATCATTATTCTGGGCTTCATTGTGGACTCGGTAGGCATCAGAGGTGCGCTCTCGCATAAGGTCATAGCTACGACATTCTTCTTCATTATGGCCAACAGACTTACAAAACTGGCAGTAGGGGTTTTTGGAAACTGGGACATATCTCTGGAGCAGAGGGCAGTGCTCAGAGCGATGCTGGCCAGGGGTGCGGAAAATCTCACAATATATCACACCGGTGTTGAATTGGGTGGGCGTGCCCGTGCTAAGATAGGTTCTGACCATGGGGCACTGGTCCCTATCGTGACCCTCGGACCGACATTGCGTACACCAGACCTCCTCTCGACTGGTTTTAGCTTTCTTCATGTCACGAAGTTCCAGGGCCATTGCTGCCAACTGCGCTTGGATTTGAGCAAGCCCAGAATCGTCTCCGACGGGAGCGGTCTCTAGCTTCATTGCGATTTCCAGAGCCTCTTGCTGGTCAGCAACCTTCTATTGCATGAGCGGCGTTCTGATGTGCGGAAATAACGCAGCGATAAACCATTCCTTGTGCTGCGCAGGACTAATAGTGAAGCTCACTTGGTCTAATAAGACTTTGAATCTCTGGTCAAAGTCCCACACGGATTCGCCACGCCGCTGTTGAATCTCTTTGAGTTCAGTGATGCTCTGTGATTCTGATTTTGGTTTCTTAAATTCCTTAATGATGGCGGCCTTGATTTCATCCAAATTGGGGTGCTGATTACTAGAGAATTTCATGAACCAGGTCAAAGCCCGATCGCGAAAGGAAGTAATAAGCTGTGCAGTTCTCATATCCAGGTCAGTAATGCTCTTCGCGTTCCAAACGGCCTCACATAAAAACCAGAACTGTTCTGGATCTTCTGATCCCATTCCTTTGAAGATGGGAAGCTTAATGTCATCAGCTAGGTGGGCCATGTTGGGTCTGGGAGGGTGGGGAGGGGGGCAGGCCGTTGATGGGGGAGGATTTACGGGGTTAGGTTGACCTCTGGGCGGTATGCTTGGACTTGGTTTCCTGTCACACTGCGACCGAACTTTAGGGGTAACAAAGCGACGCTGGGGGGTAATAGGAGGGTTTCTGTCGGGGTCAGATTGTGGAGGGATGACAGGGGGAAGTGCGGTGGTCTGTCCTGAAGAGTAGGATTCAAAATTCCTTTTGTACCGTTGCTCAC
The DNA here is from genome assembly GCA_001517045.1 of Pseudotsuga menziesii. Taxonomy (NCBI): domain Eukaryota; kingdom Viridiplantae; phylum Streptophyta; class Pinopsida; order Pinales; family Pinaceae; genus Pseudotsuga; species Pseudotsuga menziesii. The sequence continues at coordinate 22,572 of LPNX010887135.1, read as the reverse complement.
TTCGGGGCAACCCACTTTGCGCGTCGAAAGTATTCTCACTTGCAAACATATGTTAATACTACTAAACTAATAGTCGGATTCAAACAGCAATATACCCTTTTCGGCCAATAGTATTTTAATCCTTAGGCTTAATAAATTCAAAAACTTACCACGGGGACCTTTGAAAAACTGTCGTTCAGCTTCGCTGAAAGAAGTGCTTGTATCAATGGCAAACTCTATCACAAAGGCCTCCAATGTGCGCGTCGTCCAGAAATCGACAGCGTGAGATACCTCGTTGTTCACGTGTTGCACAAGGTTGACCCTTGCGGGGGTCCACACAGGAATCCGTTGAGCTTGAAAGTTCGTCCTCCTCTCTGTTAACCTAGACAACCACTGGTGCAACTCTATATGGAAACGACCAAAGAAAATTTCATAAGTATCACAAAAAACATACCGTTGTAAAAAGTCACTTGCGCTTCGACACGGATTCGTATTCTCTTGCTGCGTGAATTGCAAACAGATCTCAGCAAACCAATCACTGATGTCCTTCACAGAGGGCCTCCAGAACATAGCCCTTGTGGTACAAGGTAAACCCCTCTTGAGCAGGTACTGAGTTCAACCGGCAACGGAACCAATTTGTTGGGAAATAGGGCAGACCCGAGTTAATCCTTATGCGTCGCACCAACAAAAGACCCACCGTGTTGGCCCTTTCGGCAACAACCTGCGTGCAGGTTGCAGTCTCACCCAAAACAGCAATGGGGTGCCGCAGAATCAGGTTTCTGCATGCAGAGAGGGGTATTACTGTACCTTATCTTTTAAACATAATTATTAATCAACACTGGTAAATTTATCATTCATTCACATATGACCTCGCAGCACAATAAACAAACTAAACTTGCATAACCCACTACGGGGAATTCACAGCGAAGCTTATTACTAGCAGTGATCTTATGTTATCAGATGTATTCAGTTTAATGCATGAAAATAACAGAAACAGAAACAACACAATAAAACCACGACACCAAATATAACGTGGTTCACCCCCAGTGTAGGGGCTACGTCCACAAACTGCATTTTATTCCTCTTTCCTCAAAATCACAGTTGATCTGTGCACTCAGCTGCAGATCCCTTCAGTCCTTTATCAGCCGCGCACACAACAGCAGGCTTCTGCGCACACAGCTGCAGATCTTTCTTTCCTTTCTTACAAAAACCCTCTGCGCACACAACTGTAGAGGTCATCCACGCACACAGCTGGGACTTATCCTTTCCTTACAAAAACCAACCTTACTTCGCCTTATCTTTCTTTACATCAAAAATCCTAACCTTTCTTCTTTACACCGATGCTTATTTATACTGCGCAGTTTTACAAAACCATGGTCTTAAACCATGGGCACCCAAAACCCTAAACCCTGGATTTAACCCACGGGTTTATTACAAAAAAGAGGGTTTTGACTTACCCTGACACCCCTAAGACTATTTTGGCCCATAGCTCCGCTTACAAATTTTCTAATTAACCACGGAGCTACCCAACCATGGGGTATGCGCCCCAACACACATACATCTAATATACAAACTAAAAAAAAAACAAAGAATGCATGGAGATCATTATACCTAATCTCTTTGTGGAAAATGGGCCACCATGCTCTAGCTCAAGAAGTAGCCTCTCCTTATTGCTTTGAATGGTGTGGAGCTAATCTCAACACACATGGGATATGGCTAGTGGAGCAAATGAGAGAGAGGGATGAATGGCTTGAGAGACTTGTCTCCTCAAGGCACTCATACAGGCAGAGTAACGGTAGGCAGAGAATGAATGAATTGAGAGTGACCCCACCCCTTTATTTATAGCTTTTTTCTCAAGTTTTAGGGTTTTTAGCCCTTAGCCAGGGTTTTAAGCCCTTTCTAGGATTTTAAACCCACTTTTGCCTCTTTTTAGCTCCCTTTGGGGTTTTAGCCCCTTTTAGTGGTTTTATCCCCTTTTTGAAGGGTTTAGCCCCTTGGTGAGCTATTTATGTCTCTTTTATGGGGTTTTAAGCCCTTTTTGATGTTTTTGAGCCTTTCAGGGGAAAACATATGTTAATTAGGGGTGTGGGGGTCAATAGGGGTTAGGAAATGGATGTCTTTATGTGGTGTAGGCCATGTAGAGAAAGTTGGGTGATTTTTTGGGTTAACATGATCCCTGAATTTTATAAAAATTATTGGTATTCTAAGGTTCCAATTCCTTCCATAAACCAAATCCAATTCAAATTGGTGTGGCTGCTCATGCTATGCCATGTGTCCTCTCTCTTCACCTTCCCTCTTCTCCCAAATTTGAGTAGGAGCCTCTTGGCCTTCTCCAACTCCCATGAACACCCTCTAAGATGCTCTATTCAGGCCTATGATGTCAAATATGTTAGATGTCATCCTTCAGATCTGAATTGTGTCATAACTGTCATAGAATATCCATCATTGGTTTCATATATGTCATAAATGTAAGGGGAATCTAGCCAAGTGTCCATGAAACCCCATTTGGATCTTCCTCTCCCCATGTAATTTACAATTCATCCCAAATTCGACCTATGAAGTATATGGACAAGTATATTAAACTTATAATCCATCCAAAAATATTAGGATTCCCATAGATTCAAGATTGCAAGAGGAGGATGCCAGTTAACATAGGAATTCTAGCTTGAGTGGGCCCCATAGTCTCCATGTGTCTCCATTCTCCATAGCCATTTCATTTTTCACTTGAATTCATTTAATTAACTCCATTAAATAAATATTTATTCCTTCTAATGTCTAAACACAATTTATTAGCTCCCTTATTAACTTCCCAATATTTCCACCCAACCTAGGGAACTAGTAGGACTGATGGAATTTTCTTGCTATGCAATTATTTGAATGGGGACATTACAAAAAATTGGTCGGTGTGTAGGGTGAGGATTTATCGGGCCGATATTGATTCTATTAGTTTATGTGTGGTGTTGATTTGATGGTCATTGTGGAATAGGTTTGGCATTTTGTTGATAAATTGTTGAAGTTCAACATCTTTATCAATTTTTTCTTTAAGGGTTCCAAGGATTATATCTTTGTAGATTGGTGATATGGTGATGGTTGAGTCTGGTGTTATTCTGGTTGGAGAAGTTCATGGGGATTCTAGTGTTAAATCAATAGGACTTATTTTAGGAGGGGTAGCAGCTCTTACCTTTTTAGGTCTGCCTTGCTTCGCTCCTGACTCGATGAATTGTTTGAACTATTTTTCAATAGATACTTTGTTCAGTGCAACATCCTCCAAAATGTCGGTAGCGGTAGCAAGTAATTCTTCTTCATCTTCTAATTCCTTTGAATGGATGAGTTTAAACTTTCCCTTTCCTTGTGCATGACTCCCTTTTCTCTTTCTTAAGTTTGATATCTCATTAGCTATTCTTTTCAGATTCTCCTTTGGCATAGCATACTCAGGTCTGTCGGACTAGGTTTCTTTGTCTGTCTGTTCTTCCCCTTCCTCCTCCTGTTGTTGGGTTGGGACCATGGTGTTATTTTCTATTGGTACCATGGATTTTTGTTTAGTTGGCACATTTTCAATCTAAAGGGAGTTTTGATCTTCTTTCAGGCTGTCTTCTGAAGTGAAGGTACTAATATGAAGGTGAACTTCATAGTCTTCTTCCTTCTCTTAGTCGGTTAACGGTTCGACAATAGAGTGGTTAATATCTTTTGTGCCCACTGGTATGGTTATTTTGTTATTATATTGTTAGGATAATTCTGTGAAAATATCCTCAACATTTAGATAGTAGTCGAGAGGATTTCATTTTGCTGTGGAACCTTGCAAGTGCCAAAAATGCAGTGTGGTCGAGTTCTAGCTGGATATGTGCTCATGGGGGCAGACATATTCAGATGTTTTAAGGAACTCTCCATTTGGCTAGTCAGATTCTTAGATTCTGAAACCAATTTTATAAGAACACTTTTCCTTCTTCCATATCCTATGGAGTTCCACCCATTGAGAATGACTTGAAACGCCACATGTGAAACCTAGGTGGTTCTAGGAACTATGGATGCCCCACTAGAAATAGGTGGTACATAGTTATCCATATTAATAGTGACAGAAATATAATTATTGCACCTGTTTCCTGGAACTTTTCATAGATAGAATTGAGCATGTAGGCCATGTATTGAGCCCAGTAGTAGACTTTCCCTGAGTCCACTATACAGTCAACAACTTCTATCATGTCAAGTTTCAAATGATTCACATCCTCATCTTGTGATAGTCAAGCATGTGGACACAATTTTGGCCACCATTTTGGGTGTAGTGGCTTTAATTTGTCCAACAATTAACCCTTTGCAGTTTTTTTCCTGTCGGTGTTCATGTTAGTCTTTCAACCAATTCTTCTTTCATACCTACAAGAACAGGGTCACCTTTATTGGAAATCCCAGTAAGTTTGTCGATGGTTTCAGCTGATATTTCCACTGGCTCGTCAAAGTAGAACTTCCTATTGTGGTATCGGCTGATGATGAATTTGACAATATTTTATTTTTTCCCTCCAAAACTTTCCATGAGGGGTGCATTCATATAGTTCATGATAGTTCTATGGTTTATTTTCTTCCCCTCCTCTGACATTTTTTACTTACCCTCATAAGCCCTTTTTTTTTAATTTCTGCCTAGTGTCACACCCACGAAACTTGCTATACTTTTTTGTTTTTAATATTTCCCAAATGTTTCATTAATGGACTTACAGTGGATTCCAACTCTTTTTCTTTGGCTTTCATGACTCTGGTTTGCTTTCGGGCCATCTTGTCGGTTTCTAGCTCGGCTTTCTTCGTGGTTAATTTTCTCTCGAAAGTCTGGTAACTTTGTCGCTCTAGATCTTTGTAAAGTGGTATGAATTCTTCTTCCAAGGTAGTATTTATAGGTGGGTGGATGGTGATCTCATCGATGGGGTTATTAATTGTGGATTTGATGGTAATGGATGCTCTATTGAAGGCTCTTTTAATGTGCTCTAGTTTTGGCACTTCTTCTGATCGTATTCATGATGGCTTGATTGGAAATTTTGATCCTCTTGTCGATGTCGATTGTATGATTGGTATGTGGTATGTCGATGGTGCAAATGTCAGTTATTGTTGAATTACATTCTGCTACGTCTTTCTATATTTCCTGTCATTTTGGTCTTCTTTGATTATTTTTAGTTTTTATGTTTTTATGTTTTTTATAGGTTTTGTTAACAGTCATGAAACTGTTTCTCTCTTTTCTTTTTTTTTCAAATTTTTTAGTTTTGATACCTCTTTAGTGGGGCAACGTTTACCAGGTTTTGAAATACTATGCCTTGTAACGTTCTCAGCTGGATTGATCCATTAGCATTGATTTCCTCCACGATATAGGGTCCCATCCACTCTGTTTGTAGTTTCTTTGTTTTGACTTTCACTCGACTGTTATACAAAAAAGCAATATTTCCAAACGAAAAGTTCTTGTTTTTAATGTTTCGTTCGTGCCATGCTTTTTGTTGTTGCTTTTGAATTTCTTGATGCTGTACAGCCATAATTTGGTCTTCTTCTAGCTTAGCTAGTTGCATTAGTCAGTCGATTTTTGCTTCTTCGACATTAATATGTAATATGTCAACTATTACTGGTGTTTGTTTTTGGAAGTGTAGGGGGTGACTGATTCTTGGCCATAGACTAAACAAAATGGTGTTTGGTCGATCGATCGTTTATATGTTGTTTGATAAGCCCATAGGACAATGGGAATTTTTCATCCTAGTCATGTTTATCAACGTTACAGATTTTTGTTAGGCCTCTTGTTAGGGTTTTATTAAATGCTTCTATTGCTCCATTAGACTGAGGGTGATAAGATGTACTTTGTCTGTGGTCGATCTTAAATTTTTCTGTTAATGCTACAATGGTTTTGTTAATAAAATGTGATCCTTGGTCATTGATTAAGGTCAATGGAAAACCAAATATAGTGATTATATTTTCATATATGAATTTGGCATCTATTTCACTAGAGTAGGTTTCGACAGGTTTTTTCTCTACCCATTTAGTAACATACTAAACTATTGTTATGATATATCCGTGCACCTATCCTTCTTACTGGAACTGGAAATGATCCAATGAAGTCGATAGCCCAAATTTCAAATGTTAGTATTGGGTTTACCGATATTAGAGGCATCTAAGTACTAGGTAGAGGTTGACCTAAACGTTGATAGCGATCACATTTACTAACAAATTTTTGACAATATTTATGTAATGTCAGCCACCATAGTCTCGACTATTGGATATTTTTGGTAGTAGTGTCAGACTGAAAATGTCCTCTAGCTGGTCTATAGTGTACTTCATGCATTATGTCTTCTCTTTCATGTTCTAGAACACACCGATGGAGTACTTCATCCAAGCCCATTTCATATAGGAATCCATTAATTAGAGTGTATGGTGTGGCTTTCATTGCTAGAAATTGTTTCTTTTTAGTGCTCATACCTTCAGGTGCCTAACCATTTTCTAGAAATTGAGCTATTTCTTCTAATTTTGTTGGTATAGCTTCTATTCAAAATAGATGTACGTTTGGAAGGTCATATTTGAATCTTGTCGGTTCCTCTCCCGTGTTGATTCTTGATAAGTGGTTGAGACCAACATTTAGCTTCCCTATTTGAACTATTAATTTGAACTCAAATTCTTGGAACAATAACAACCAACGACATATTCTTCCATGATGTAAGAGTTTGTTTACCAAGTATTTTAAGGCTTGGTGATCTGTATAGAATATGAACGGATTAGCTAATAGGTAATGTCAATTTTATAGTGCAAATAACATTCCTAATGCCTCTCTTTTTGTCATTGAATAGTTACGTTATGCCTTGTTTAATTTTCGGATACTATACACAATTGGGTAGTCCATCCCATCATCCCCCGGTTGTGTCAATATTGTACCTATTGCTATGCCTGATGCATCAATGTAGACATCAAATTTGACTGACCTATTTGGGAATCAGAGAATGGGTTCTTTGACTAATTTTTTCTTCAATGTGTCAAAGGAAGCATTGCATTCCTCAGACCAATCTTCTTGGTCTTATTTCAATAACCCTTCTAATGGGTACATCATATATAAATAGTGACGAATGAATTTTCTATAAGCTCTCGTATGTCCCAATAATAATTTGACTTGTTGCACATGAAAATCCCACATTGCCTAGTCAACCTTCAGATGAATTTCTTGTTTCCTGTCAACCTCCCAAAAAGCCTGTACTGGATCACCTTGGACATTTTTTGCCCTGATCTAGAAGGTATGGTGCCCTTTCACCTTTTCCATAGAGCATCATTAACGCTTCCATCAGTTGAGTAGAAAGAGCCATCCACCCTTTTTTAGTAGGAAAAATCCTAAATCGGTGCTCTATCTAGTTTACCCAAAAGCGTCGATGGTCACTTAAAGGGGAAAAAAAGAAGACTCTAGAAGATTCTGTATGGAATCCTTCATGGAATTGGTTCCTACATGTCTGGGAGAGGTGGCATTCACCTCCCTAACTTATAGGAATGCTATTGTATCCTTTTGTCAAGTCATCCTATGAGTTCTTGGACTATAAATGGAGCTTCCATGAAGACAGTGGGGGAGATAAGAAAAAACATCCTTATGCTGCTAGTTTGAAGTATGGATAGAGGAAAAGTAGAGATAGATTATATCTAGAGAGGTCTTCATTGGATTTTGTAGACATTTGTTGAGACAAAAGCTGTCAACACCAAGGCTTTTGGTTGTACTTCTTCTCACAATTTATTAATACAAAAAAATTTCCCTTTCCTATATTTGGTTATTGTGTTTGTGATTAAATATTATTGGAATCCTTGATCACCAATATGGATAGTTGATTATCATGATGCGCTCATCTTTTTTTTTGTCTTGTGATCCATCTTGCAGGTATTGAATCATCTCAAGGACTCTCCGGAGAACAGATAAACAAGTCTATGATTGAGGTATATGATGTGTTATGTTAATTAATCTGACTATTCAAGGGAAGGATATGTGGCTATGATTATTTTGTTCTGTAGTTGTGTTTTGCATTATATAGGAACAATCAATGTCAGAACTGGTTGAGAATTCCTAGTAACAAAATTGGTGATTTCACTGGGGAGAGAAAAATCGATCATATCTGGGGAAGATCCAATCAGATCCAGTGTAGATCCAGTCAGATCTACAACTATTTGGTAACCATTCCACTAGTGAAGTTTTTTTCTCTCTACTCTTTGTTGTTTTAGTCTACAAGGTAAGCTACTCCTTTCATTTTATTTACGATAATTTCCTCGGTTCTGGATGATAGTTTTTAGTGTTCTCTGGTTAATTTCTTTTTTCTCACTGTTTTCAGTTCAACTGAAACTTTTTTGTTTCTCCCGCAGTTCTAATTTTTTCAGTACACTTTCTAGATGGCATGCCTCTATGTGGTTGAAAGAGCACCAATATTCATTCAGGGCGCCTTTCCTCTTGACTAACAAAGCGCCGCCCTCTTTCTAGGGTGCCTCTTCCTTTAGCAGATAGAGCATCGTCCATCACCTAGGGTGCTTCTCTCTTAAATTTTCAGAGCATCATAGGCACCTGTGTCCTGAATACTGAGTGCACCAATTCAACTTTTGAGGTAGGCTTCAAAAACTCTTTGTAAAATTTGTCTTTGTCTGTTTGGAAATTTTTTATCTTTCTAAAAAGTATGTGTGGTTTTCTTACTTCTCTGATATTTTGTTGTGTTCTTTGCATCTCCCTGCTATTTGAGAGTACTTTGTGAACCTAATTCTCTTTTAAGCTTAGTTCCAAATGCTTGATCTTTTTTATAGGAGAAAATGATAGATAGTTTCAGTTTTGGTTTCAACAAAATATCTAGAAACTTTTATTTTTGAAAAGAAAATCATAGCCTCTTTTAAACTAGTTCATTTTAGACTGCTTTGAGTGCCTCATATTTTCCAGAAAAATACAAAAAATAACCATTTTAGTTTCTTCTTGTTTATGCTTTAGAAGTTGTCATTTTTCTGCATAAATAGATTAGAAGAAAGAGATTTTTTGACATTGTAGCAAAGACAGTCTGCATGGCACACTAGAGGCTTAGTTCCTTTGTCAAAATTTTTAGATATCTTTTGAGTGCTTGCTGAAAAAAATTTGTGTTTGAAAAAAATTCATTTTCTTGCATTTCTTGATTCTTGAAAAAAGGTTGTTGAAATGGAATTATTTTAAGGTTCTTGAAAAAAGAAAAAGAGAAAATTTTCTCCTTACCTTAAATAGTTTTCATCAAAAGTCAAAGAAGTGTTTTATGTTGCATATAGAGTTAATCTGCATTATTGGAGACAACATTTCCATAAACATTCACCTAATCTTCAAGATAAAATCAACGATAGCTTTAGATTAAAATTTGTATAGAAATTTGAGTGATAGGCTAGAGACGTCTTCAGGTGTCATTAAGCGTAGAAGCTATCATTATTTGTCTGCACTACATCCCGAGACTCGTGTGGTTCTTCCAAGTATCGTCGGTATATAGAAATGATCTTTCATGTACCCTTGAGGTATATAGAAATGTTCTTTCATGTACTTGATTGTATATAGGAAGGGCCCTTGTGAACGGTTGTGCATTAGAAAACACTACTACTGATTTGAGCTCCCACGTACCTTGCGTATATTGGGAGACCCCACTAGGATACCCTATCCAATTTGAGTTAACCTCTTCTCCATATTGGATTTATGGGCGAAGCTTGTAAAGTCTTGATAATCCTAGTGAGAAACTAGAATTTGAACCCCTCCTATCATTTAATACTACTTGTGACCTTTAGCTCTATGTAGGTGTTTTTTGTGTGATTTTTTCTTTAACCTAGGTTAGAAGACTTCCAGCCACCATCGTGGCTGAGCAGCTTACGTGACGTCAATCTCGTAGGCTGCAGGGTTTACCTATTGACTCTCCTCTAGCCATGGAAGGGGAAGAAGGGGTAACCATGGAAATACCAGCTTCGGCCAAGGATCATATGGAACTTACTCCACCTAGAGGAAATTTCTCTACTCATGCTAGTCCTTTAGTCCAACTACCTCCTACAACCGATGTTTCTGTACATCTGTCATTGGGAGGCCATGGAAATACTTCTTCCCCACTATATTATGGTCTGGATGCTCCTTTTTGGAGGACTTTCATGGGCCAAGCCATTGCTAAATTCAGGGTTATTATACCTTCACCAGGAAATCCTCCCTTCGGAGAGGAGGAATAGAGAATAATTAATGCATCTGTCGATCGAGCTCGTAACTTTTCAAAGAGAATGGAAAATAATTATTCCTCCACCTATGTCCCATTATGAAACTTTACAGACACGATTACCTCGTAATACAAACCCTTGGCCTGAAGCAGAAATTAAAAATTCTTCTGAAGGTCGCCCAACTTATGGTGAGAATTATCGTAACTCATGTCCTGAAGGATATTGTTCACTAGATCAAGTGTTAGGAACTATTGAATAAATATTGTTTCAAGGTAATCGAGGTCTAAACCACAAACCTCCTATGTCACATCCTGAACCTATTGCTAGACCTTCCATACCTGTCATGGTTGGGAGGGAATCCTCAAATCAAGACGTGTCAGTAAACTCTCACACCAATGGGAAACCCCCGATGTGAGTTACATTACCTGTTAGTGGAACTATGCCTAGTTTAGGACAAGTTACAACTGTAGCACAACCTGTAGTAGTTATTCCCCCCACCAATACCCATGTTTTCCTCCCCCTATCTAGTATAGGCCAACCCTTAGGGTCACAACCTCTCAACAATACATCTTCTTGGGGATATACTTCTCCAGGAACTCAACATCCTATGGTTAATCAAGTTTACCAAAAACCACCACCTACAGCTATTTATCTTGGAATGCCTTATCCTAGAAATACTTTTGTACCTTGGGGAAAACCAAATTGTTCAAATATCCTGTCATATGGAGGGGATTTTGTGAATACTGCTAGAGGATATGGTGGACCTCCCCCCGGAGGACCACCCCAAGAACCTGGAGGACCTGGAGGCCCTGCAGGACTTGGTGGACCATTTGGCGGACCACCACCACCACCTGGCGAAGGAGGACCACCACCACCATCTAGAGGAGGAGGACCACCACCATCACTTGGCAGAGGCGGACCCCCAACACCACTTAGAGGAGGAGGACCACCACCACCTTTCGGAGGACCCCCTCCCTTGAGGGGGCCACCTCCACACATAAATTCTAGAAACCAATATCCTTTTCAACAAGCTTCGAGGGCATCATCTATACCCATCTATCAATCTGCATACAGTCCTACTGGTCAGCAAATTCCCTATCAATATTACCAGTACCTGCAACCATATCAACAACTACCATTTCTAGCCACTTTAGATTTGCAAGACTTGTCAATATTGATAAATGCCCAATTCATCATGACCCCTCTTGGCCCACCATCCTAGTCAAGCTACCTTCAGATATCCCAAAATTCGATGGTAAACCTGGTGAGGACCTAAAAGACCATGTTATGACTTTTCATCTTTGGTGTTCATCCAATTCTTTGATAGATGATTCAATCCGTCTACGCCTTTTCCAAAGAACCCTCACCAGCATTGCAGCTAAATGGTACATCAAGTTACCACGACATTCATTTTGGTATTTCAACGCTTTAGCTATGGCTTTTTTGACACGTTTTTAGTTACCAATATGGTATGAAACATGTACAGACCTATTCACCTCACTTCAACAAACTACATCTACCATATCTCCATTCATATCCATGAATGGAGAAGAAGACGTAGGTTGAGTCAGGCTCCTATTACTGATCAGTTACTGGCTAACTGGTTCACAAAATCTTTGCTTCTACCCATAGCTAGAGATGTGGCCATGGGAGGTGCTGTTACCGAAGAGCAGGCTATTAGTCATGCTCAGTACCTTGACTTGGTTTATTCCCAGTCAGGCACTTTGTATGATCTGATCCCCCATGCTCCTCAGCCTACTACAGGCCCTTCGATACCTGCTACAGAACCACCTACCGATAGCATACTTGGTTTAGTTCAGACACAAACAACGACTAAATCCTCTAAGAAACAAACCGCCACTTTATCCAATAAATAAGAACCACCTGCCAAAATTGCATCGTCTCCTATTGCTTCCGCTAAAGTAAATACGGTTCAATCCACTGAATCTTCAGGTGGGAAGAAAAAAGGGAAAAATAAATCTAAAAAACCTAACAACCAACAAGGAAATAAAACACAGAATATGGATAACGATTCAAAAGGAAAGAGAAAGGTGAAGTACCCTTATTTAATCTATGGAGGTGATCATTTTACAAAAGAATGTACTCACCGTGAGGAAGTTGGTAAATTTTTAAAAGCTTCACCCACCCCAGCCATTTTAAAAGATCCTTTCTCTTCCCAACAACAATTAATTGATCATAAGTCCTTAAATGAAACTTCTTCCTCCATTGATGAAGTTCGTATGATTTCTAGTGAAACTGTGAATTTGAATACAAGAGAACACAGTTATGACCCTCCTCCAAAAAATAAACCTGATGATATCCCATCTGAAAAAACCTCAACTTCTACACCTCCTACTAATAATGGTCTTCATATTGAAAAACCTATACATGAAGCAATTTTCCATCCACCAAAGGGCACTCTACATAAGTCCATAATCAATCCTAACGCTTGTTCTGCCCAATACTATAATATTGTTGAAGACTTGGACCAAGTACCCTGCGCTATGTTGCCTTTAGAGGTACTTCAAACCTACCCAACTTAACAGAAAAATTTACTTACGGATCTTGGAGCTATGGATCTTGAGAATAGTAATATCATCACTTTCAAACTGGATGATTTCAAAACGAGAATTTCACATCAGTTAGCTTTCTAGATCGTTACAAATATTGCTGGAAATACTATCCATCATACTATTTTGGATGAGGGTGCCTCTACATCAGTTATGTCTTTATCTTGCTGGAGAGCCATTGGATCTCCAGAAATTAACCATTCACCTACCACCCTTAAGGCTTTTGATGGTTGCAGATTTCAACCCTATGGAATACTACCTACCATCCATGTAGAACTGGGGGGAAAGTTTGTCACGTCCCCATGCCTCCGGCCAGTGTAGAGGCGCGACTACGAGATTCAATGCCTAGGCTAAGAGCCCCATAAACATGTGCAGGCATAAAAATTACTGAAAACAAAATGCTTAAACATGTGCATTGAAATTAAATATGCACATATGATAATTTGATCATGCACGGATGCAATTATCTATCAGACACAGTGGAAACATCATACATTCAAACAAGCATTCTTTCAACATGTTCATTTCATTTTCATTAACAATAAATATAGAATTGTAGAGGTAAAATACACAAGATCACTTATCTTATGAAAGCTTTGCTTCGCAACCAGCTACGTCGCTGCAACGTTCCACCCAACCATAGGCTAGCGAGCTCCTTAATCTCTCAGCAGCACTGCCACCCCCAAGCTGGGCATGATTCTCCAAGGAATAAGGGAACTAGCAGGCTTACACATAGCCAGGGATATACAAAACACAGCCAATCCAACAAAGTTGGGTTTATCAGGCCATTAAGGGGCTGGGGAAGACAAATTGCTAAGCTGGTGAGCTCATTACAGAGCCAAGAACACCTACACCAGAACTAGCCTGACCTCTAAGACACCCATCCACACCCAACACAAGGAATCAGTCCCTTCTCTGCTACACAGTCCCTCAGGCCCTTCATTCCCTTCCAGTGCTATTCAGGGGTGATGGAGAAGAAGGACAACCCTCTAGCTCTGTTTGTGTGGTTTTTGGCCACCAGGTTTATCAAGCAAAACTAGGCCAACATCCCTGCTCCTCTCACAGTCCGAGGACCAACCATTGCACTCTGACAATTAATTTAGCTGTCACAGCTTAAACAGGGAAAATGATTTCTGAGTCGTTCTTAGCCCTCTCGTGGCCAAAACGACTCCCAATAATCAAATTACACAGTCCCAACTAAATAGTAAACATGGGGGGAGAACAATAGTTCCAATCTTAGCACTAAAATGACGGAAATTTCACAACGATACCGGTCTGTAAGGAGAACATACAGCTGAGGACGTGAATGGCTCCTTTCAGGAAAATCATGGGTGAAAATGCACAGCTCTCAGCTCGCTGTATCAGCTGGAAAACCAGGAAAATTCCTATGCTGGAGGAAGCAATCCGACCTAGTGAGGAAAGGAATAGACAATGGAGGTCCCGCGTGAGGAAAAACAGCTCCATTTTTTCCCGTGGATGAACAAACAACAGGAAGGATGCAAAATTTTAGTGCGTGGGTGTTCAGCAACTCGTGGGGAGAGGAAGGAATGTCTGCGTGGGTGAAGAGTGCATTTTTCCTTTCCATTCAGAAGTCAACTATGGGTGGAGTGTGCATGGAGGCATGGACTGACAGTCCTGCCACCCCACTCCCAAAACAATTAACTACCATAACTTCCCTCAGCTACTAGCAGAAATTATTAATTGAAGGTGGTTGGAATAAAACAAAGTGAGAAGACACATGGATTTTCAACCCATTGGCCAAAGCTGGACAATTTCCCCACCCTTATCCTTGTGAAAATCATGCCCCCATTTGATTTAGTTGCCGCGACCGTAGCTGGTTGTGTTCATTTAATTAATTATAGATGCATATTTACATGATGACCAACATAATATATGCCGCATGCCCCGATATACCATCGGTGACAAATTTAAATCCTAAACATAACGTGACCGATCAATGGTGGGGCCTTGGCCTTTAACTCCACACCATGATCATTTACAATATACACATCATATACATCTAATGTAACGGGGTCAAAACTAGGACATTACAAAGTCAGTCTCCATTCATATTGAATTCATTGACGCTTCTTTGGATTGCAACTTACTCCTAGGTCGCAACTGGTTTTATGCTATGCAAGCTATAGCATCGGCCATTTTTTGGATCATCCAGTTCCCATTCCAAAGAAATATTGTTATTGTTGACCATTTAGACTTCATTACGCCTAGTTCCATTAAAAATGATGCAAATAGTGTTCCTCTCTTGAACACCCCACAGTATCAAGACATCAGAGTAGGACTCATCAAATATTCTTCACTTATTAGAGTCTTTCCTTCCTCTGACCCTCCTCTTGCTTCGCAAAATGCATCCATTAATATGATTTCTAGCTCTTGTACAGATAAAGGAAAAGTATTTGATAATGAATTCTCATCCTTTCCCCCTTTTGAGGAGATGTACAATGCGATTCAAGCTACCAATGATCCTGCCATCAATGATAATTTCTTGGTGGCCTCTGCCCATTATCACATGCCATATTGGCTTGAACACCCCTCCCCATCTCTGGATTATGTTTCACACACACTTCCTACATATGATTCTATCATGGAAGTTATGTCGTTAGACGAGATGCCTTGGGAAGATTACCATCACAGATCTTCTTTCCTTCCTCCTTGCCATATGGTAGAAAACCATTTTGCCTCCATGGTTTCATCCAATTTAGTCCTCAACCCTCAGTCTCTGATCCTCATCTATAGTGTCGATCCTGAAGGGAATTTATGCAACATTACCAAAAATATACCCATTGGCATATCCATGAAACCAGGTGTTTTTGAGAACATTTCCATAGGATAGAACTCTTCCCTTGAATAAATCCAAACATACATGACCCTTTTCAAAGAATTTCAAGATGTCTTCGCATGGACATATGAAGAAACTCTGGGGATTGATCCCTCTATCATTGTCCATGAAATAAAAACTTATCCTGATGCCAAGCCCATATGGCAGAAACTATGACAGGTTATTCCTCAAAAAGTAGCCACTATCAAAGAGGAAGTTGAAAAACTTCTAAAAGCTGGTTTCATTTACCCTGTACCACTAACTGAATGGGTGTTCAACATAGTCCCTGTGAATAAAAATCATGGATCTATCAGGGTATGTATCGATTTTAGGGACCTGAATCGAGCTTGTCCAAAAGACAATTTTCCCACTCCCTACATCGATCAAATAATCGATAACTATGCCAAAAGCATCATTTTCTCCTTTATGGATGGCTATTTTGGCTATAATTAGATTGAGATTCTCCTATCTGATCAACATAAGACGACATTCATTTTCCCTTGGGGGACTTTTTCTTATCGTAAACTATGTTTTGGTTTAAAAAATGCTGGCATGATATTCCAACGTGCCATGTCATATGCTTTTCATGACATTAAACATGTTGTGGAACCCTATCTAGATGACCTTCCTGCCCATTCCCAGTAGCAGGATATCCATGTCGATCATCTAAGAGCTGAATTTCTTCGATGTCATCATTTTAACATTCGTCTAAACCCCCACAAATGTGTTTTTTGTGTCGAAGCTGGACGGATTCTTGGTTTTATTGCGCCGAGAGGCGCTCTACAGCCCAATATGGGGGAGATCTTGTCACGTGATGTAACGTGATGTAACGTTACTAACATGTCGGCAAAAAATAATAGTGAAAGTGAATATTATGGGGGAGATCTTGTCACGTGATGTAACGGTACTAACATGTCGGCAAAAAATAATAGTAAAAGGGAATATTATGGGGGAGATCTTGTCACGTGATGTAACGTTACTAACATGTCGGCAAAAAATAATAGTAAAAGTGAATATTATGGGGGAGATCTTGTCACGTGATGTAAATTTACTAACATGTCGGCAAAAAATAATAGTGAAAGTGAATATTATGGGGGAGATCTTGTCACGCGATGTAACGTTACCAGCAAAAAATAATAGTGAAAGTGAATCTTATGGGAGAGATCTTGTAACCTGATGCAACTTTACTAACATGTCGGCAAAAAAAAATAGTGAAGATGTGGGGATTTACCGAGAGGATGTGTGGATTTGCCAGGGATCTACGCATTAGCAGTCCATATTCTTTAACAGGCTTCGCAAGCAACCAACAAAACCTAAATAAGGAAATAGAATGTCAGAATTACAATCATAGTCTTAAGGGTTCATGAAAACAACAGAATGATAAATACTGCACTCTCCGAGCCGTAGTAACAAGGCCATGATCTTACCAGAGCCAGCGTATAAATGATACGGCAGAGAGCCAGCGTAGGCTTCACCTGCATATAAAAAAAATAGTCTGCACATTCTTCCCTTCATAGTTCGCTCCTGTTTTATAATCGTGAGAATGACAATTCAAATCTGCACTATATTTTGCTTTAGAACAATTCAATTATTTTAAAGAATAAACCGAAATATACTAAGCAGTATCTATTTGGACAGATCAGCTCAAATTTCTGTGATAAGAAAGGCATTTATGATACAAAACGAGGTAATGAAATAAATGGAAATTGGCGTTTCTTCACTGCCAAATTTTGCTTAAAATGGCCAGAGTTGAAGGGATTGAGGGTTCGAATCCCTCGAGCAATGACGCGGGTGGCTCCGTCGATTGAGAAACAGTATAAATTTGGCCAGACCGGTTCAAATTTCTGTGATAAGAAACGCATTTATGATACAAAACGAGGTAATGAAATAAATTGGACGATGAAAAGGGAAATTGAAAGATGAAACTAAGCCTGATGCATCCTATGCTGAAACGAGCGTTTCTTAGCTCAACAGGGACGAGTTGTTCCATCCATTCACCGGCAAATTTTGCTTAAAATGGCCCATTGAAGAGATTGAGGGTTCGAATCCCTCGGGCAATAAAAGAGTTACTCCTGATATAAACAGGTCAGACGCGGGCGGCTTTGTCGATTGAGAGGATTTTCCACTCCGTATGAATGGAATTATGATGCAAGTCGCTCATCATCCTTAGAGGACCCGTAGCCAGCCACGCTTTGAAAGTTTTCATGATACGTATGTCAAAATACCTTCACCTGTATGAATGTAATTATGGTGCAAGTCACTCACTATTCTTGGATGATCCGTAGCCAGTCACGCGTTGAAAGTTTCACCCAGCTTTACCGTGAAAACAGAGACCAACTCACTTTAAAGGTTAGAAGGCCTGCGCTATATTTTTCCTTAGAACAAATCAATTATTTTAAAGAATAAGCCGAAATCTACTAAAAAGTCCCAAGCTCGAGTTCCAAACTTTACGTGACATACAAACCATAGTCATAGTATTCTTTTGAAAAAGTAATATATATATATAATTAAGATTTATGAATTAATAAAAAATATAGTTTTAAAAACTATTACCATTTAATTTACTCCCCTTGTTTTAAAACTGTGTTGTTTTACTCTGGATAGGTGCAAACCTCTTCTCAGGTATTGCACTAAAGGAGGTAAAATACATAAAATATTATTAAACTTTAATTTAATCCAACAACGCAGAAAGATCCATAAAGCAATTGGATGCATTAAATATGAAATGGTTTTATTGTTAAAGTTAATTTTGTTTTTCAAATCTCAATCAACCTACATCCATAAAATAATTGGATGCATTAAATAAATATGAGAAAAACTTTATGATTATAAATAATACATTATCTGTTTACAAAGCTTAACCTAAAGATGCATAAAGTAAATGGATGCATTAAACATAATTGGTTTTATGATTAACCAGAAACATGCGGAAGCTTGTAAATAATACATTATTCATGTGCAAAGCTGAATGCTAGAAAGAAATTGATCCTTGTAACTTTAAACATAGGTTCGCTTTCCTTATTAAAACAGATTTAGACTTTTCAAATGTTTTCTTGCAAGATTACCTCAAACTCACCTATACAACCGTATTTTCCAAGGAGAGAAACCAAGTGCATAATGATCCTATCACAGATTAACTATTAACTTGCATGCCAACCATTCAGAAAATTGATGACACAAATTTTGCAAATCCTAAAGTGTAAATTTACTGCAACATATTCCACAAACACTCACGTGAAAATCTGGAAGATTGGAGGTGAATAAAATTTAAGATGTAAATATATTTTTATTTATAATTTTAATTACAATATTTTTTAGTTTGAATGCAGATCGAATCAGCATTAGATAGCTTTCTTTGTATAGTCAAATAAGAAATACAAACAAGAATTTTTTTTACAAAGTTTAAAATAGACAATGTGATATTTCTGTCTTCAATCTTTTATTCAGTGATAAGTAAGAAAGCTATAGATTCCGAAATTAACATTAAACCTTTAATAAACTTTCAACTTGATATACATAAAATTGACCTAATAACATTAAACCTTTAAAAGTGTCTCTCAAAAAAATTACATAAAATATTATTAAACTTTAATTTAATAAAAAACGTTAATACATTTTTCTTATTAAAATAATAATATTACAATTATATAGTTGACATTATTTTAATAATAATATTAATAATATTAATAATATTACAATTATACAGCTGACATTATTTTAATAACAATATTACAATGATGCAGTTGATCGTTATGTAAAAACCATGTGCAAAGCCTCCTAAACCAAGAAGTGGCATCATATTCTCTATTATCAGATTTTCCACCAAGAAGTGGCATGTTTCTTTTTCTTAAAATTTATATCGATTTTGAATGAATCATTCATGATTTCAATGCAGACTTATGTAGTAAATCCATGAATGATATGGATAATAATGAATATTCATGTTCTGTTCTGTTCTCTGTGTTTTATGGTTATAAACAATTCAGTCTTATGAAGCAATTTAGTTTAAACAATATTTATTCCAACTCATTTAAGTTTTTAATTGTTTTTTAGATAATATGTTTGGTACTGAATTTATTTACAAATAGAAAAATATAATTTAAACATTTACAAAGTTAGATTTTAACAAAAAAAATATTCTAATCAAAATTTATTAAAAAGCCTAAAAAAAACTTATTAAAAGGTCCAAAACAAATTCCCAAAAAAAATTATTAAAAAGTCTAAAAAAATCTTATTAAAAGGTCCAAAACAAATTC